>QLNU02015270.1:50340845-50375935 GCA_006491805.2 Dysdera silvatica | reverse complement strand
TATATGTTTTTCATATCCGCCAATTTTTATCACAATCGAACAATTCCTTCTTGGTGTGTCATTTTTTTTGTTATAGTGTTTATATATGTTTATTGTCTATTTATTTTTAATTTGTCGTTACTTTTCTTTATTATATAGAAGTACCATTTTCTTCAGATTTTTCCCCGATTTCTTTTGTTTACCTTTTTTATTTATTCTAAATCAAATCCTATTGATGTAAGATGTATGGATTAATTTTTCAATATGTTCGCATTTAAAATTATTTCATGTTACATATTTATTATAACACAACTTTAGAAGCTTTTTCGATATTTCAGCCACTTACGCAAAATACTCATCGTTTTGCAGAATACTATGTGGACGTATTTTGCCCTACTATGTATCGATTCATGTCATCTACATCATGTATGCAACTACTTTGACGTATCCGCAGTTCTTGTATAGCTTCAGTTACACGAAATTCTTTAAAAACACAGGCTGGTTTTTACTTTTAATAAAGTTAAGTTCATTGTTTCCAATGCACGAAGAATTAATGTTTCACCAACTCTCCATTGCATTAATCGAACTCCTTTATTAGCCTTTGGAACATCTGGGGTTGAATTTCTGCAGATATTTTAGGAAATCTCAACATTTTAGATTTAAAATATAGCCCTTTTGCTTATTGATTTCTTTATAGTCCTGTCAATGTAGGATTCTACATGGAAAGTTTTGGGGAAGTTCTTTTCTCTATCTTCGTTTACGTATTTTGGAGTGCTGAACAGGAATTTTAAGTTTGCCACCTCGTAATATTCCTGCTTAAAAAGTTTTAAGCGAAAAACCATGATAAAAGCGGGTTTTCTCGTTTTTCTTCCTTTGTATTTGATAGAGGGTTAAAATGTTTTGAAAAGAATTATTGCTCTGAATTAAACTAAATAGATTTCCCTTTTCTTTTTCATGTAATTTTTTTTCTAAGATGAATACAATAAAACCTACCTAAGGCGACCACCGTCGGTGCTGTGAAAAAAGAGGTCGCTTAGAGAGCTGATCTCTGAATGGAGGTAAATTTAGCATTGGGTCTATAGGAGTGAGGAAACCCGTTTGTTTCCAGAAAAGTGGTCGTTTAATATAGGTGGTCGGTAAGAAAGGCTTTACTGTAGTCTTGGCATACGAGTAAAATGAATTTTAGCCATGGACTGAAATTCCGGCATAGGTGAGAGAAAATGCAACCCGATCACTATGCAACCATTTCAATAAGAGGAAAACAGTTACAGTTAGACTCTGGAGGAAGTAAACCACTGCTATTAACTCTATTCATTGTTATGTTTACAAACGGTTTGCTTCGATCGCGTTCATTCCGCTGAAGACAGACAGCATTTCGGTTTTCCGAATGATGACGAAATTGTGCGAGAACTGAAAAAACCATTTGACACACAACTTGAAAGACTAGAGCAGCAAGACCCACAGCAAAACAATGGATCCAATATTTTGATATGGTAACTATTGTCAAACAATTTATTGCATTTGAAAGGACAGGTGACTGGGACTTGCATCTTCAAACTGTTTACAGAATGTTACCATACTTCCACGCCAGTGGTCACTATTTGTATGCCAAGTGCTTTCACCTTTACCTTCAAGGTATGCATAATTTGAAGGAAAATGTGACTTCTGATGAATTTTAAGAGTTCACAACTGATAGGGGGATTCATCATTCATCGTACGCACACATTCTAGTCAGAAACATGGAGTGACATGACGATAGAGAAATCTGTAATGAAGACAATGAAAACAGCAGGTGGACTCACTCATGGGCGTGGGGTCAGTGAAGGAGTGTTGGCAAGATGGACCATGGGTATGACGTCACTTCAACGGATATGCGAAGAAATAGAAGAGTTCAACGGGATAGATATTACAACTTCTGAACCACATGTGGATATGATTAACTCTGCAGTGGCTCGGGACAAATCTGATATGAATAAATTATTGGAATGGGTTCACCAACACATCCCTTTCTGAAAAACAAATGACCTCATTCCAATTACAAGTGGGGTTGTTGGAGATGAGAGAATAAACTGTCATATGGCACAGGAAATTGGCACTGCTGGCATATCAAAAATCATTAACACCGATTTTTATTCCGTTAAATTTAAGCGCAATGAAAGAGTGCAGCCTTTTGCTGTAATGAGCAGCGCTATCAAGATAGGTGAAGAAAAAATTTCCACCAACCATAAACACTCTTGCAAAGAATAAGTGTAACAAAACGATCTGGCCAAGAACTTGAGCATTATTTGTCCTACGAGCTCTCTGCATACCCACTGTCTCTTTTTTTACGAATCTGGAATGCGCAAAATTAGCAAATCCTCTTTGTACAAGGCATTCACACCACTTCCACCACACACAACTTTTGGGAGCTCCATGTATATGATAGATGGCAGGTATTTAATGCACAGGGTTATGTGGCAGGGTGGACAATCATTTGGATCTATTTGTGACAGCTATGTGGCCTTCGTTAAATCGAAATACAGAGCTAACGCTGTAGTAATCTTCGATGGATACCAAGAAAACATTACTGACATGAGTACTAAATTTGCTAATAGTTAAAGACGATTTCGAAAAACTATATCTAATGAGATTGTTTTTAGTGAGGCTATGGTGCCCACAGTTGATAGAGAGCAATTTTTCGCAACTGACAAAAACAAAAACCGTTTAATAGCCATGCCGTTGAGTAGATTTGGTGCTGAAAATATGGTTGCCAAGCAGGTGAAAGAAGATGCGACACACTAGTTATCAACACTGCTCTCACCATTGCACCTAACCATTATAACGTAATAGGCATTGTTGAAGATGTAGACCTTCTGGTAATTCTAACTGGACTTTGAAATTTTCCTAATGTTCATTTCTTAAAACCAGGAAAAGGGAAAACTTCTCAGAGGATCTATTCGTCATTGGTTACAGTCGACAGATTAGTTGCCCAACATATCCTCTTTTTATATGATATGGGCGGATATAATACCACTTCTGCATTGTACAGCCAAGGAAAAATGCAATGCCTTCAATTTTGGAGAAAAATGCGGATTTGTGACATGCAGTTGATATATTTAAAAACCAGATTTTTTGTCTATGACATTATTATAGTTGAGCTGCTGTTTCTGGAACATTTGTACGCATTCAGCTGGAAAACACCACCTTCCCTAAACAACCTGAGGCGCAGGCGCTACACAACACCTTCTTTTAAGGCCTTTCACAACTATAGACTCACTACTCACAACGGAAGATGCAGTTCGATACCACTTGCTTCAGAGTTTACACCAGGTACACCTCTAGCCAGGAAACTATAAAAAATCTGAGGAATGGGATTGGGATAAAACTAAGAGAGGCAGCATGGCCGTAACAACTGTCAAACCCCCCCGCAGCAGAATCTGTTCTGCGACAAATATCCTGCAAATGCAAAACCAACTGCAGTGGAAAATGTGGGTGCAAGAAAGCAGGTTCGTTTTGATCGTTCCTCTGCCTGAATTGCGATGGATATTGTGACAAAGGAAACTCCTTCATTGCCAAAGGTGATGAGGAAGGAATCAGAGGTAGATGATCCAGTACTCCAGGATATTTTAAGTCAAATGGAGCCACAGCCTGAGCCATCAAGTTATGAAGAAGATGACAATGAGCCTCCCGTCGAAGAACAACCAGGTCCAAAGCGACCGAAACAACAATAATTGGATAATAAATGCAGTTCTCTTCTTTTTTCCTGTTTAAAATCTGTCACATATTTTGTAATTAAATTTAACTTATTTGTCCTATCTTCCTTTTAAAGGTATGTGGGTTTTTTCATTCCCACTTAAACAGTTCCTTGAGCGGAAATTAAATGTAAAGTACTTACATTTTTGTTGGATGTACAGCATCGTAAATAACTACATGTTGATAAGATTCGTGGTATCCATTTTAAGTTGAGAAGAATATGCGCTTTTTAAACACCAACAATTTATTCACGTAAATTAAAGATATTACAGATATTTCTTTTTAACACGTAAGAGGTCATTTCGAGCTATGCCCGGCCGCGCTTACATTCGGTTCCAGACAAGATTCAAAGGCATTCTCCTTGAGTTTGCTGTATGTTTCTCATTTATAGTTTTGATACATCCGAAACTTTATCCAATGGGACTATTGGAATTTTAACCAATGGGAAGAGATGTTACGGGAGCCAATGAAATCTTTTATAGATCCATATGGACCATGTACGCCATAAGTTCAATGCTTTGGTTATTACATATTGAGCGCGTGTACAAGACTTTCAAGCTAGCTGCTATTATATATTTAAATACATTGGAAAAACGAAATATTTAATACTATTGGATCTTAATTAATTTAATTTGGTTTAAGGGCTTTAACTTTTATTTAAAGGCATAACATTATTATTTAGAAAACTTACAAAAGTTATAATTCTACTTAAAGTAACTTACATTACTAGATAAATAAAAATTAGTGTTCTTGTCTACTTCAGAGTGTTTGTGTTTTTATATCTTCCCTGGCCTCCTGATTTCATTTTATTTTGTTAGTGCTGTAAAATGTGTAAAACTTGGTAAAAAAGATATTAACGTAGTCGAAATGAACCTACAAAAGTAACTCAAGAGCTTCAAATTGGTAACTGAAATACTGAAATGGATGCATAGTATCCGACCGCTACTTTTTTCTTTTTAGAACAATAAAAACTGCAAAAACAAGTAATGAAAGTGTTAACATAGTCTAAATGCAACTAGAAATAACTCAAAATCTCCAAGTTGGTGATTAAAATAGAGGTATAGTGATCAGATCGCCTTTCCGCCCTCCGATGTCGGAATTTAATCTATCGCTAAAATTCATTTTACTCACGCCAAGATTACAATAAAACCTCTTTTATCGACCACTTCTCTTCAGTGGCCACATTCCCTAACAACCACTTTTTATGGAAATGAATTTCTTCGCCCTATAGACCCAATGCCAAATTTACCTCCAATCAGAGATCACCTCTATGAGCGATCTCTTTTTCCACGGCACCGACGGTAGTCGCCTTAGGGAGGATTTATTGTATTCTTATTAGAAAAAACAATACAAAAAAAAGTAAATGGAAATCTCTTTAATATAATTTGGTGTGATAAAGTTTCAAAAAAATTTTAAACCTCTATCAGATTTAAAGGGAAAAACCGAGAAAAACCCGCTTTTTCATGGTTTTTCGCTTATAACTTTTTAAGCAGAGAATTACCAGGTGGCAAGCTTGAAACTCGTGTTCAGCACCTCAAAAAACGTAAAAGAAGATCAAGAAAAAACTTCTCCAAAACTTTCCAGGCAGAAGCCTCTTTTGATCTTAATTGACTGGACTCTTAGACATATAGCTCGTTATAGTGAGCGTGATAATTGAAATGTTCTTATTTCATAAGGCTTAAAACAATACACAATTATTAATATATTCTAACATATAATTAAAAACTAAGAAACGTGGTGAGGAACTCTCTGTGTGCATTGAGTAGAATTGAAACAAAACTGATGATTCCTTTTTCAACAAACATTTTTTCTTATAAAATGTAATCTTCCGGCATCCAATTCGTCAGTAACGTATGCTTGTTATGTTTATTTTCCCTTGGTGGCTGAATGGTCAAAGTCTTTGAGCGTTTGTATTTGAAGATGAAGGAAGGAAAGATTTATGATAGCAGAAATCCTCACATTTAATATATTAGATATTGAGATATTACAGTTACGAATATGTTATATAAGCATGTTAGACAATGAAATTACATTACGCAAATATATAATTAAACCACCCAATTATATAATACATTTACGTTGCAACGACGGATGACTAAATGGGAATCATGAAAATAAAGATTAAAATCAATAGAAGATCAATAAACTGTCATATGATTATTGAAATATCATCAATAACTCTTTTTTAATGCAAGACTCAGTATCGGGATATTATTACACATAAATGTTAATGCATAAATTTGAAGCACGTGTTTCAATAAATTTTGCATGAATGACAGTATAAAGCATTAGCAGTTTTTAGTATTCAAACAGTCTTGGGCGTTACACTTTCTGCCAAATTAGTTTGTTGAAAAAAATGAATAGGAATTTATTTGCTTATTTTCCAATTTGGCATTTTTTCAGATGTTTTGTTGTGTTTTTTTATCAATTTTCTTTTTACGCAGCTAAACACTTCTTAGATAAAAGCGGAGCCGTGCAGGGAAGAAAACAAAAGGCGCTTTGAGCAATTTTGTACTATGGTAATACTTTGCGACGCTATTCACCATTTTTACTAATGTGTTTTTTACTTCGAACGAACTTTTTCAGATAATTTGTCGGCGGAGCTTTCCTTGTAAATTTAGTTTCTTTTTGTAAAGGAATACCATTAACTCAGTTTACAAAATTGCATTTTCCAAAACAGTTTTCCATCCTTCTATGAGGACAGGTTTCGAAACAAACTGATGAAAAAGTATTTTTTGGAATTAAACTAGTAATAGTTTACCAGAGAAGATCTTATTTTTTAGTTTAAAATTTAAACTTGGCTTTCAATTCAGGAAATTGTAATAGGTAGACTTTAAAAAAATGTAAATAATTTAGTACATTTTTTAGAATTTAAGTGGACCGACTTTTCTAAAAAGTTTTGCTACAAAATATAGCTCAATTTTACGAAAATTTTATGAAATATATAGAAAAAGAGTCCGATATGGGGGAAGTACAAGAGTCCCCTTATCTAGAAAAGTTAGCCGGAAAGCATTTATATTTATACTTAATGAACGAGATACTCCAAAACAGATTCGGTTTAGGTTGAAAAATCGACTCAAAAGTATATTCACCGAACAGGATTTTGCTTAGTTTTAAACTAAGATTTTGAATTTTCTATTAGCGAAATTTCAAAAGTTAAAAACAAATTGCGAATCAGACTTGAATATTTGATACTGGCAAAGATTATCCTGTTCCAAAAATCTAAAATATCATTAGAAATTTTAAATCTATAAATTTAAATGTTAATGGATTTATTTTAAAATTTTAATTCCTATGAGTTTAGATTTTTAGATATAATCACTCTTATTTATTTTATTTATCGCCACATTATATAATAATTCTTAGTGAGATAGTATAAAATTTAGTATGGAATTATATACATGGTATGATATAATTTAGTACTAAAATATAATTATGATTTAAGATTTCGTACAAATTACTTAAACTACCCAAATTTTATAAGCTATAATTTTACTATTTGTACAAATAGTAAAGCGTCACTGTTACATGTAATAAACCTATTTCTCTTTCAACACATATTCCAACTATAATATGTCTAAAACATTTTAATTCTTCTCCTCTATTGTACGAATATTCATATAGGAATTGGGAGAGAGGCTTCATGTTTTGACTGCGTTTTCTGTTTTTTATAGTAGAAACGCCTCAATTTTAAATGATTTTCACATTGTAAAGGAAGTGGAAAGTCAATTGTTGTTCACTTCAAAGAAATCTAATTATTTAATTCAGAAGTTAATGAGCATTTAAAACCAGCAAGAATATATATATATAAGAAACATAAAACTTACTATATTCATTTATTTCTCAAACAGTTTTATATTTGAAGGCTTATAATTTCTAATATAAAAATATCATCAAATAAAACCTATTCCTAAGGTTAAAGAAAAAAAAGAAAGTTAGATGTGTTTAACATATTTGACTTGAAAAAAGAATTTTCTCTGAAAAATAATAAGCCTATATGCACTTTAAAATGCCTGTTGTTGTTAATTTGCTTCATGAGGATTTTTTTCATTTGGACAGAGAATATTATACTCAACTCTAATCTGTGTGTTTAGAATGATGGACTGTCTATACGATATATGTATAAAAGGAAATGATGCCCGGAAATAAAATGGGGTGACAAGATCCGATCCAATTTCCTGGTGGTTAGGATAGGACGAAAAGGAAAAGGAATCCTTAAAGACAGAATGGTATGCCGGACCTCTTGGCTTACAGGATTTGCTAAAAGTCGAGTGTGAACAATGGTGCTAAACCTTTGATCCTCTTACTTGGGTCTTTCTCTCGTGTTTCATCTTTGTCTGGTCGCTATTGTGAAGTGCGGAGAATGCAGTTCGCTTTCTTCAATCTGCATCATCTGGGAAAATTCCTCCGTCCAATTCACTTCTTGAAGATGAAGTCCACTGGTGTTGTAGAACATCTTCTACGAAACAGAATTGAAACCGGATATTATTGGTGTTCTAGATGTTTCTGTTGAGGCAAACTAGAATTTAGGCACATTATTTGAATACTGTTTGTTGTTAAAATTTCCTTTTTTCGTTTACTGATAAAAACGGAAAAGTATATTTCACAATTTCAAACACAGCCTAAAATATTAACTAAAGCCATTTATTTTAATTTCTTGAGGAAATATGGTATTTATTTCGTGATATAATTATTTCATTGAATATATTTATGAAAAAATAGCATGCATTTCTGTAGGATGAACATATATGTAGAAAATAAAACTTTATAAGTCTATTTTGTACTAAATTTAGTATACACCCATATATAGAATTTCAGACAAGCTTAAGCAAATTATCTCACACACTTATTATTTACAAACATAAGTTCATAAATTTGCAACTGTAATTTACATCTAAACATTTCAATTAAATGGAAGGAGCATATAATAAATAACATAACGAAAGGATCAAGTACATAAGGGCTAGTTTGCAGCAAAGGTATATTTTCCGTATACATCTTCAAAACTTTCTAAGCGAAAATTATATTGAAGGACCAAGAAAGCTTACCTTTGGAAATTCCGAGCATTTAATTAAATATAACTTTCTATCTATGAAGACATAACTGACTAATAATTGGATAATATCTAAAGTTTTAAATTCTCCAGGAATATAATTAAAAACTCCAGGAATATTATATACCCCACTTGTCTGTGCATAGTTTATATGTCAAATATAAGAAAAGGTTTCGCATATGGCTGTCTCGCCAAAATTTTAATAAATTTATATTTTTCTGTAAGTTATATACCTACAGAATATGTAAATTATTTTTCTATAAAACCAAGTTAATTCTCTGGAATTTTTTTGATGATTCCTAAACAAAGAAATAATTAAGTTCTTGCCATATATATAGTAATATGATTTCTATATACTAGAAAAAAGCTTTGCAAAGCTAAATTAGCTGTGATCCTAATTTTTGTTCTAGTGTTAATTGGCTGTATTGTCGTAATTGTCGTATTCTTTTAATTAGTTTTGGATTTATGTATATGCCGAACATGCTCAGACTTAATCTCATCGCTCAGACGTTTTTGTCTTATTTTGCCTTGATGCATTTGCCGTATTAAAGTACATTGCAAGACTGCACAACGCCCACCTGGCATTGTTCTTTGGCATCGTAGTCTTCGTTAGACCCTACAATCTTTTCCCACCGCTTCCCTGGCAGGTCGTCTGGCATTGCGATCTAGATTCCCAATATCCGATTACTTTTCTGTTTTTCTTTCCGATATTTTTCTACTGCAATGCTATTTGGCATATATAGATAAGGTCTGGGCTATATTTCCAAAATGAAATTAGAACATGTTTATAGTGTTATAATATATTTTCATGGTAATTTTTACACCTTATAACTGAACTGTTCAATATAACAAGTATTATAATGATTTGTCATACGTTGTCACCCTTTTAAAGACGGACGGTCGTTTGATTGTATTGCTGTGATATTTGTCAGAATAAAATACGTTAAAAGAAAAGTATGCTATAATATCTATCTGCGGAAAAGACCTCTAATGAAAGAGTCTGCAACGTTTCGAGGACTACCTTTCCCTTTATCAGGCAAAATGTTGCTTCGCATGATGAAAGGAACAGTAGTTCTCGAAACGCTGAGGAATCTTTTGTTATACAGTGGACCAGCCAGGAAATTTTACTAGGTTTGGTAAGCTCTAGTTTACTAATATATTCCTGTGTAAAAAGTATCAGTAACTATACAGTCGAATATATCCCGTTAATGCGAACATGATTAACACGGATTATATTCCACATGAACTATTTCTGGAATCATCGTCAACAACGGATAACCTGATAATGCGATTTCATTCTTCCCGGATAATGTAAATTATTTTATTTATATATATGTGGGTGACAGAAATTATTGTATAATAAATTCCCCCACGAAAAACTCACAAAAATCTCGCCCCGGAGGCTTTCTTGTGTTGACCATATTTGGCAATTGTGTTATCCCTGCGGAGGGTAATAATACCTTAACATCTTTACATACGGAGAAAGAGAGCGTTGTTTCCTGTCCTCATTCGTCTAGCGGTCCAAGACACTCCGGGCTAAACGGAGGGACCCTGGTTCGAATCCAGGATGGGGAAAGCGTCTCTTTTTCTCCAAAACGAATAAAGCTCTAGTTTGAGCTAATCTATATGTGGGTGGCAGAAATTATTGTATAAATTATTTTAATTCAGACAACTTTTTTTGACATCGCTAGCGTTTGCATTAGCGAACGGCGATTGTACAAATGCTTTTACGAGATTTATATTTGTACAAAATTTATTCTATATTAGACGCTGAAGGAACTATCATTGGGAATTTTTATTTAACGAAATGCGCAAAATAGTCAGATAAATTTTGAATAAATGTTGTTTTTTTTCATCTCAGCAATCTTCTTTAATTTTGATTTTTTTTCTTTTCTGCATCCTGCATTTTTATTATTTTCGTTTTGCTCCTGCTCTTCGTATTACACTTACTATTATTGATCTAACAATGATACATTTCTCTTCGTATGAAACAACTTACTGTTTTGAGATATTTAAATAAATTAATTATGTGCAATTCCAATGTACGCGCTCCGACAGTTAAATATAATACATGTATAAATTGCTTCTTTGAATTGATTATATCACGCGTAGTTAATCTTCGTTAACTCCAGTTTCTAAATGGATCTAACATTTCTAAACGCGAAATTGTAATTTATGAATATCAAACAACAATGTCAATCAATCAACGTTTATTGGCGTAGTGATACCAACGCCGATGGTATGGCGTGATTAGATGGTGAAACGTTCGAAAGAAAATAAATATTTCTGCCTTCGGTGGGACCTGAACCCACGACCTTCCACTTGCCGGGCGGAGGCTCTACCCACTGAGCTACGAAGGACAATATATAATCTCTTTACGAACGTATATATATTGTTGCCAGTTATTTCGCAGAATGGTGTAGTACATAGACTACTATTTAAACCAAATTGCAAAGAGACTGGTATTAAATTGATCGAAATGCCCGTTGCAGCATATGTATTTATTTTATATAAATCGAACACTACGCAGATTAAATCAAACAACAATGTCAATCAATCAACGTTTATTGGCGTAGTGATACCAACGCCGATGGTATGGCGTGATTAGATCACTACGCCAATAAACGTATTTAATAATATTTATTTTGTATAATTCTGCGTGATTTTTAAAAGTGTTTAAAAAAACCGTTTTTTTGAAATTTCAATGGTCCTGTGACTCCTGAAATTATTATTTTAAAAGTGAAATAGCCACTTAGATATTTAACATATGTTTTGTCTTAATTTGCCTTGCAAAAAATGTGAAAATATACTTCTCATAACGAAACGTTGCAATAGTACAAAAGTTAATATACGCTAGTATCCTTCATTGGAGATCGTCTTTAAAAAAATTTTTGTGGTCCCGTCAAAAGGAAATTTTGAACCTATCATTTTTTTTTTTGGTAATATATGGAAATTCTCGGACTACTACCATGATGAGTTTTAAATGCCATTGATTAATATAAATTTATTTTAAAATTATAAACTGTAAGCAATTGTCAGCTCATTATTATGTCTCAATGTCCATGATCCTGGTCAAAGTGTCCAAAACAAAAGTGAATGCCAATATTGATACATTCTTATTTAACTATCCCCACGTTATATTAAAAAATTTCGATTTTCATTTTCCATATAACTGAAAATTTACTCAAAATCGATTCACAAATAAGGAAGAAGTTTATTGTTCCATAAAATATCTAGATTTCGCTTCTGGCGTAATCCCTATATTTAAGCTAACAAACCAATTATGACGGATATTTGTCTCATCAAGAAAGTAACGAAATTAATATGAAACATGATAAGCCAAAATTTGTATACCTTGCAAATAATGTTAAACATCATTTATTCCAAATTGAAAATAAATTATATGTTTAAAAAAATTGTCTTACTCTGGGAAGAAGTGTTTATAAAATGGAGGTGGAGAAAGATAATGAAGGATAAGGATCTCCCGAAATCTACGCTTCTGGCGTAGAAAACTAATTTAATTTAAATGAAAGTTTAGATGGATTTAAACCAAAATTGATGATGAAAGTTGCAGGAAAAAGTATTGTCTTTGTAAAGGGAGATTTTCTTTTTTATAAACAAGACGTCATTGAAAAACGGCTGCGCAACTTCAGCGCCCTCTTTCGGGATTTACGAAACTACAACGGGTACCAAGCTTTCCTCTGCCTCGTGCTTTTAGCATTTTGCAAGTGACATCTACACGGGGAAGAACGAATGCGGGTACGTCGTTTGCATCGTCTTCCCATGTGCAAGAAAACATGGAAAATCTTTCGAAGTTTTCTCTCTTTTGAGATTATATCACTCGATATACATTGCATACTCACTGGATTTTTGTAAATAACCAAGTTATCAGATCGTTTCATCTAATAATTACGAAATTTATGGAAACATTATTTATTTTAGTTTGGTTATTTGGGAATTTGTTGCCTTCGGATACCATGGAAGCTAAAGGTAAACATTTATTTATGTATGCAAAACGTCAAGTTATTAAGCAAAAATGAAAATATTTATTTCATATAAGTACACTCTCATATATGTATGTTCCTAGCGAATTTGTATAGGTCCAGAAATATATGCATATATCACATTTTATCTTACTAATAGCAGCTACCTAATATTTTTTTAAACGTTCTGTAACTATTTTAAAAAATATAAACTTTAATCACTTATACTTAAGCGTAGACATATAAATACTTAAATAAATATTATAAACAAAATGATATTTTACAAATCGTCAGGAAAACCATTTAAGCATACGTTGTTTAAATTTTAGAAAAATATTTTAAATTTAAAGTAATCCTAGGTTGTAACAAAAAACAGAATCGTTAATTAAAAAGGGATCTTTTTCTATGTAAGATAAACGCTATGTAAAAACAGTTTTCGTTTAACAGAGGCATTGGATCGGAAGCTGGATGCAGTTCATATCTTATTAAAATTCGGGGAATAAAATCAGTATTTTTATAATATTTACTTTTTCTGTTATTAAATTAGAAAATTTAATAATTATTAATTTGGATTTTTCTATACATGCTCAGCGTAAGAAATTTTTTCTGCAGGAAAAAAGTTTTTTAACTACTATGCAAGAGATGTGTTTCTCCCTATTGTAATATTATGCAATATCTGATTGTTATTTCATATTTAATATAATTGCTTATAAGTCATGCTAGTATGATACGAAAATGTTAGAAAAATGGAAAATGAACCACGTGCGTATATACAAAACTAAAGTAAACAAATTTCACATTTACTATCAAAAACTACGAAATAACCAAAATAATTTATTTGTAACGAATATGATTTCACCGACATGTGTGAAATGTAAACATTATAGTTATATGAAAATAAATCTCAATAACAAGCAGACAAATGCTGAAAGACACATTCCACTGATAGATTGGTGAAATGTGCAATGCAATCCATTTGTAATAAACAAATGCAGTGGTGGATTAAATTTTTGACATCCATATTTTAACCATGAGAAGAACAGTGATATCTGTTACCCAAACCTAATGGTTGGACTTTTAATCAGAAATGCTTAATTTCTTGGGATGGAAATACATCTTTGTCTACTGTTGAAAGAGATCGTCTGTCTCGAGATGCTTTAAATTACCTTAAACTGCTTTCATCACATTTCAGTCTTTCGTTTCCAACCATTTTACTGTCATGCATTATACTGTTCCCTACATCTCATATATTATATTGTTCTATACAAGGGTGGACATAGGGGCGTGGTCACAGGTGTCATGATCCCCCAAAAGTATACTTCTTCACTGTAAAAATTCTAAATCTCTTGATAAATGAAGAGTGTTATTCCAAGACCATGGCAAATTCTGTCCTTGACTCCCCCAAAATGAAAGTCTGTGTCCGCCTCTGGTTCCGTACATGCCATACATTAAACTATTCCATACATGATATACATTAAACCGTTCCATATATATACATGCCATATATTATACTGTTCTATACATGTATTATACTGTTCTATACATGTATTATATTGTTCTATACATGTATTATTCTGTTCCATACATGCCATTCATTATACTGTTTCGTACGTCATACATTATATTGTTCCATACATGTCATGCATTATACTGTTTTATACATGTCATACATTATATTGTTCCATACATGTCATATACTTCCGTAAACATCGATTTCGTCAAAATTGCAGGCAACCACGAACTCGGGAATTTGCTGGTATTACTGCAAGGTTCGAAATTAGAGGGTGCACTGGTGCATTGTGCACATGAAATTTTATCCATGAACGTACATTTTTAACTTTGGTACATACAGTGCACCTAACTATTCAAAACTATGGCTACTTACTTTTTTTTTTCAAGAATAGTGAACTACGGAATAATTTTATATAATTTTCTCAATGTGTCTGCATTTGCTTTGAATTTTTTTTTATTACATACGAATGTTCAATTATTTTGAAAAGTTGCATTTTGTTGTAGTTTACATGCTTAAATATAGTTGCTACATATACATTTTACCCGTTTTTAATGTTGAGGTTTACTTTCTATTCTGTTAGTTACTTGTACACCTAACTAGTATTTAATGCACCTAAGCCACAAGACTTGTGCACCTGACTTAAAAAATTAATTTCGACGCCTGTATTTTTACTTTTATAAATATATGACCACGTGTTTATTTTCTCATTGGAGGATACACCCGAGTAGACTCGCATCTTGTAAGTTCCTATACACAATATGGAACTCTTTTGTATTTCAGTTTCGCACACTCAATTAAGGATCCACAATTTGATCTTTTCTGATTAAAGTAAACAACCTCATTCAAACAATCGATTGCTGCCCAATATTGCACTTCTACTTTGCTTTTCTGCTTTTTTAATGCCTACAAACTTAGCCATCAAAAGCCGTATTTGTTTTTCTTGATATGTTAATTAGAAGCTGAGATTTAATAATTTTACCAATTGCTAGAAACCGGAAATAAAGTTAAGTTTAAATTTTTAAATAACGTTTCTAAAAATTGTATTTTTCATAATTTTACTCAAAACATGATAACAGGAGAAGTCTTTAATAAAATTCAAGGGAATCTTTCAAATAAATTTTCTAGACAATTATAAATACAATAGGCTAGAAGTTTAAAAAAAAATCATAGAACTCAAATTATACCCTCTTTTCTTTTACAGTATGTATTTCTTTTCTAAGTCTCGAAGTTAACTAACAACTTTTGGGATATATCCAATACTTTACATGTTTCTAATTATTGTAGTTCACGATATGTATATTGTTTGTATATATTAAATGAAACTAAAAATAATTACCTATCATTAATGTTGCTTTAGTTATGATGTTTACCGTTTTTGCTAATTTCGGTCTAAAATATTCAGTTGTTTTTACAAATATTTGTCTAAATAATTAATTTTATAGACTTTATGTATGAATAAATCTAAGTTACAGTACAGCCCATTAGAAAATGGAGTGCATTAAGAAATTCAACTATTTAAAAAAACTTCCGAAAGAGGTCGGTTACATATGTTGGGGAAAATGGTTAAATATGTTTACACCGGTATGTTTTAAATATGTATAAAAATATATGTATTCGCATGTCCGTATTCAGGGGGAGGATTTTAGGGACCAGTTCCCTCGAAACTAAATTGGCAATAGGACGACAAAAATACACATATGCATTTACTTGTTAAAGTGGTAAAAAGGGTAAGAAAAAAATTTCAAACACTAAAAAATTATAAAAGTTCTGACTACAAGTTCTCGTGTCATAGACCACTAATTAGAAAAACTTTGACGAAAAATTTATTGGAACTTTAAAAATGGGGGATATTATAGAGAATTAAATTTTGACGATAAAACTGCAAGAAAAAAATTGTTTGAAACCTAAACCAAACCGAACAAAACCAAACAGTTGTGTTTGAAACCAAAACTGGGAATTTCTAATTTATTTTTGTATGATGTGGTTATATTTCTTCCTTACAATAAAGATGGCACCTCTTTATTCAACGTTATTTTGTAAAAATTTTTTTAACTCTCCGAAATTAAATCTTAGCCACGGCCTCATACATTATATATATTATGTTACATACAGTGAATTATGTCTGTAACGATATACAGTAAAATCTTCCTAAGGCGACTGCCGTCAGTTCGGTGGAAAAGCGAGAACTCAGCGAGATGATCTCTTTATGGAGGTATTGAAAAAATTGGAACAGAAAAGTATACTGAACGTTTGAAAAACACATAAATATCGTCAAATTGATGAGAAAAGGCGTAAATTAATTTCTGTACTAGTTCAAAGTATTGCATGAAAAGCGTAACCACTTAGAAAAACGGTGGGCAGGTGGCGTCACTTCTGACGGAAAAAAGCGTAATCTCTTCATGTGGAAGTACCCGGTTTTGCTCCAGATTCCCTATGCATATTTTTCTCAGTTTTGCATTACACGTTTAGAGTTTTTCACTTTTATCGCTCAAGTCTTTCATAGTAATCCATCTCATATATTAATAAATTGGATGCTATTTTAGTGCCTCAGAACTAACGTAAGAAAATCTTACTTAGTTTAAGATACAGTGAACGCACGTGCAAAATCAACAGCTAAAATTTTAAACTACAACTAATGCATTTTAATATATATGTCGTTAGTATATTTCCTGAGCTTTTCAAATAGCGAAATTCTGTGTCAAAATAAATATATATCTAAATATATAAATATTATAAGCAGTATGAGAACAATATGTAGAGTTTAGACATCGCAAACCCCACGCTATTCTACAGCGAAAGTTTAGAAAGGTTTTTCAATTTCAAGAAAGTCCCTTTCCTCCCGGTTTTCAAATCAGTGTTTGGTCGAAGTTGATGTCGGCACAATCACTGACTCGGAGAAGATAGACATCAAAAATTCAAGATACTACTCATAACGAATTCCTCACCTAGAGTTTCCTCTACGGGTTTCGAACACGGTTTTATTGCTTTCTCTTCTTCCCCTTTCCAATCTTTTGCCTTAGAGATAGTTATCTATTCATTATAGATGAATCATCGATAACAAAACTTTGTTCAGGTCGATTTCCAGCGGGTTGACCGATTTTACAAAAGGTAATTTTTTGTTTTCTTTTTTTCATTGGTATTGAATCTCGAACTTCTTTATCAAGTTGAATATTTTACTGATACGTGAGAAGGTAGACATGCATACATATTTAAACATAAGTTATCCACAAAGGTTCCACCCATGTGCTCTTTATGCACGCACGGTTTGGGTAATTCTTTCCACATTATTCCAATCTGTATTCTTATTCCGTTTATCCACCTTAAATGAACATATTATTTCTTCTACGTACTGTGTCTTTCGAATTCCATTTTTAATTTGGATTTTTAATATTCAATCATCAATTCCTTCTCACAATAATTTCAACTATTTTACTTTAACATCGATGTGTCGGACTCTTGTTTGGTCTCTTACATACAGATGAGTATATAAATATATAAAAATACGATTTTTGATGTATTGCACAAAATTGAAATATCAAACAAAATAACAAATCACATGTTTCTATTGGGCATACTTTTACCTATCTTCTGCTTTATACGCAATAAATACCTTGTAATTTGTAGTTTTAATATAAATATATGTCATATGTGTAAAATTTGTTTACATCAATTACAATATACATAAAATAATATTGTATATAAAAATGTAATATAAACTGCTTAATATTAATAACAAACACAAAGGCAGCATACTCGAACAAGATTATAAAATATATTTTCTCGACACAAGTAGATTTAAAAAATGCAGGTCCAATGACTTAACACTGTATACGTTGACAGGAAAATAACATTAACATAACAATAATTCATAACGTCCAATTTTTAATTATTGACTACGTATAAAATGTTGCTTATATGTAAACTTTATACACGAGTAAAATATGCATTTGGTGATGTATCTCCAAAAGCAATGCCAGCGATTTTGATACATGGCTCTAATTTAGTCACTTCAGTATCTGTAGACTTCAGTGTCTGTATTTTTATACTAACAGGAAGGACGCTGATTTAGTTATTGCATGCGGCATAGTTGATTTCTTTTCCTGACTACTTAGTTAAAAACACCATGGCTTCATTTATAAGACTTCGATGTCTATTTATCGGTGCCTCGATCTTGTTTCATTTGCTATTATGGGCAGAAGTGGTTTATTCAGGACGCTTCAGATGTTATATTATTTAGGTTTGTCCTAATGTTTTTTAAATATATGACAACGATAAAGAAATCACAATTTTTACACATTTAAAGAAATTATTACTACTATTATTGTTATTTGGTTTTTTTTTTGATGTGGAAAAATACATATATACGTTTTCAGAGTTTATAGAGGATTCATTCTAACAGTAATGAGAATATTTTTTCCTGTCGTCTACTCGGTCAGCTAAGAAATAGCGACCGTTGGAAAAGGTGATGAGGGAAGTCAGCCTTTGAAAAGAAACAGTCGCCCGTTGGCTTCGAGCTGTTGAACCGTTCAGAGGCTTGTTAGAATGAAACCCTATCTGTGCGTATTGTCACGGCTAACAATGTAGCAAAAGATTGAGCAGGGATATACGATGAAGTTCTGCGAAAAGTTGACCAAATTGGGCAGTGATGTCTTTAACA
Source organism: Dysdera silvatica (assembly GCA_006491805.2). Taxonomy (NCBI): domain Eukaryota; kingdom Metazoa; phylum Arthropoda; class Arachnida; order Araneae; family Dysderidae; genus Dysdera; species Dysdera silvatica. The sequence continues at coordinate 50,357,018 of QLNU02015270.1, read as the reverse complement.
TGTTGACACAAGTTTATGGTGATGAAAGTTTGCCGCAATTACAAATGGCACAAGGTGTTCAAGAGCGTGCGAAGAAGCGCCAAAGACTAACCATGATAAGGGCGTCCGTCGAGGTGGAATATAGACAAAACGTGATAGAAGTAATCCACAAGAAATTTGTGCCACCAGGGCAAACAGTAAATGCGGCTTTTTACGTGGAAGTACTCGAACATTTGCGGAAATGGCTCACAAGAGTCCTACAGGATATCTCCAGTGACTGAATCCTCGAATCCTCCACCACGACAATGCGAGGGCACACACGGCATTTTGGTGACGGAGTATCTCGCTAAGCAAATATCACCGTGCTACCCCAACCGCTATACAGCCCTGACTTGGCCCCTTGTGACTTCCTCCTGTTCCCAAAATTCAAGAATGATATGAAAGGGCATCATTTTGGCAGTATAGAAGCAACTCAGGAAGCCGTGACCGTAGATCTCCTAAGCATCTTGGAAAAAAAGCTCGGCAGTGTTATGAAAAATGAAAAAAACAAAAAAAACTCGAAGTTTGCTTTATTGAAGCCCAAGGATCTTTTTTCGTAAATTTTAAGTCTATTTGACTAAAAATGAAATAACTTTTATTTTAAAAAAGTATCCTCTTTACTTTTGAAACAAACTCTGTAGAAACTACGTTACGATTTCCAAAGCAAAATAAGAAAAAAATTATTTTTAATATTTGTAAATTATTTAAAAGTGTACGTGGATATTATTTGGACTTCCAGAAACGGTTGTCAATGAAACAAGCTGTAAGTTTTAACTTTCAAAAAATTTTAATTAATCATTTTAAATCATCCATCATTTGGGTTTGTAATTTCGGTCGTCTCATTTGGCAACGGCAAATATTTCTATTTATTTGAGAACAATGGCATAGAACATTACGTATCTGGCAAGGAATGTTTGAATAAGATTTTAAATTAAAAAAAAAACTAGTCTTTGTCCAACCGCCGGCTGAATATACGTAGCATCGAAAGGTTCGATCATAAAGGCATTCTAAATTATTGAATATTCTGTGTACTAATTCTTTTATAACGGACATTTTACTCATTTTAGATCCAATACATTTAGTTTTCGATTAATAAATTGTCCATTTTTTTCTTCTCAACTCCCGTTATCCACTTATGGTCATTTCAGTCGGATGAGGTTCAAACTGTCGCCTTTTCTTAAGCCATCTCCCCAACCAAAATGTCACTCGGGAGTTCCGCATTTTACAAAACGAAACACATCCATTGAGCTTCATTCTCTATGAAATGAACATTGTCGACATTGTGTATTATTGATGGAGTAATTTTATCGTTGTGTCTTACTGGCATGGTAAATTTTACTTTGTCTACACATTTACATCGATATTAAATAAAGACAGGTGTTGGAATTTCGCCAAAGGAATGATTTAGCCCCAAAGCTAGTCATTAGCAAAGACTCATCTATTATTATAAACTTTAATCTAACGTTTTATTTTTTCACGTTCGCATCCCGTCAAATATTAACTATTTTACCCTTCATTTTTTTGCATTCTTTCTTTCGTTTGTGAACTATACGGTGAAAGAATAGAAAGGGTCATATTATACCGACGGTTTCTTTAATATGAATAGTTTGGCACACCTTGGCAGTAAACTACTACAGAGAATGTTAAGGTATTATTACCCTCCGCAGGGATAACACAATTGCCAAATATGGTCAACACAAGAAAGCCTCCGGGGCGAGAATTTTGTGAGTTTTCGTGGGGGAATTTATTATACTATAATTTTTGCCACCCACGTTTTAATTACAGCTCAAACTAGAGCTTGTGTAATTTTGGAGAAAAAGAGACGCTTTCCCCATCCTGGATTCGAACCAGGGTCCCTCCGTTTAGCCCGGAGTGTCTTGGACCGCTAGACGAATGAGGAGGACAAAAAAAAAATTATTGTATACTACAGAGAATGCTACGCTGTCAGGTTTAAAGAAAATAAATTTATAATGATGAAACTATTGCGAGCAAATATATATATGTATAAACACACACACACACACACACAAAGATATTTTAATTTGGGCAGATCTTTGAATTATTAATGAAAAAATATTCAAATATCTGTTACAAACACATGACGATATTAATTCTAAAATTTACGAAGTTTTAACTAGGAATAAGCCAATAAAAATATTAAGGTGAGCCGAAAAAAGTTTTATTTTGATTCGCTGTACCGCGGAATACTTGCTGCTAGTCAATACAAACAAAATAAAAATTTAAAATCGGTTGATATCTTCCGTTCGCGCATCACCCTCGAAATTTACGAAACTTCAAAGAGGTTCAATGTTTTGAGAAAAAATTGATTTGCTGTACTGCGGAAAATCAATAAATGATGAAATATGCACGATTTTAGTAATTGATTATAATTAAAGAAGTTTGATTTGCAAATAATTTTTCCCTCAAAATATTGAAAATTTATAAATTTTCGTAAATTTCAAAGGCGATGTGCGAACGGAAGATATCAACCGACTTCTATTTTTTTATATTGTGTGTATTGACTAGGAGCAAGTTTTCCGCGGTATACGAACCAGGAAAGGAAAAAAGTCCTCGAAATATTGAAAATTTGTATATTTTTGTACATTTCGGTGGTAAAATTCTTTTATTCTGTTTGTATTCACTATAAGTAAGTTTTCCGGTGTACGGTGAATTAAAAAGAAATTTCTTGCCCTCTATAATAAACATATACCATGTCATAAATTTCAATGACAAGAAATGAATAAAAACAAATGGAAGAGGATAATGTAAGTTCATTCAAAAGAACATGAATGAAAAAATAATTACCCATTTAATTAAATGACTATAAATCAACGAATCCGAGGTAATAAAACGAAGAATATGCAGGACTTTTTTAAAAGCCTTATATATAAACCTAAAACTTGAAAACAAATGACGTTCTTAGGATATATCAGGATTATGATTCAAAGAAACACAAGCATTATCATTCATATATATATATATATAATTGGTGCAGTTAGAAATATATTATACTTCATAATAACTTCAGATAAGGGAAGTATTTTAAGTGCCAGTCGCACCTTGTGTCCGTGCCTATGTCATTAAATGCGTATATGAGTAATGAGAGAAATCGAAGAAATTAACCCACAAAACTCAATTTAGAATATTTATGAATTTTTAAAATTTCAATAATTACACTGAAATATAGCTTTCTTGCGTTAATTGCAAGCTATAAGAGAAGTAGCACAGCAGGGGAATTCATTTTCAATTTGGCGTTGTTTGGCGTAAGGAGAAAGTCTTTCGGAAACCAGTGAAATTTTGCGGTGAACGTTAACGCAAAAATAATTAATGGCAATGTTTGCTTTACTGTTAGTGGAGTTCTAGTAAAGCTTAAGTTGACATGTTGTCACATCTAATGACGTTACTGACTGCTGCTAAGGTTATTAACTGCTAAGAAATTTTATTTCACATAATACATTTGAACAACAAATTCTGATACCAAACAATGGCATAAATACAGAGGATGCAATGTATCCCTTTCCGGAAGGACAGAATCAAAAATCAACATTTAGAATTCAGAAAACTTTTTAGAAAAATAAATATTGAGGTAAGAGTTTCATAATTTTCAAATACCATATCTCATGACAACTCACGACAATAATAAAAAAACGTAAAATGTATAAATCAAAAATTTGACCGCAATGGATAAACTTAAGAAAAGTATCTGCATTCACTAAAACCACATTCTTCGCAATCAACTTTATGTGAGGTAGCTGAGAGATTGCCAAGTGCCGCAATAGCAACATCAGTATAATTGCAAGCTGACCATGGATACATTAACATAGGTTTATATTCCTCGGAGTGTTTGCTCATAATCCAATGAACCCGTTTTTATTATTTTATGGCGTTCTATTAAATTTATGGCGACTTCATTTTGAGTGACATAGTTCATAATTTTTTGTGAAAATGTGTACTGAAAGTAAACGTAAACGCTTGGGTGTTGAATTGGTGGTGGTGTGCCTGGAGCAAACCATGCAATTATTTTGTAGGTCACTATATGTAGATGGGTAGGTAATTCCAATCTAAAAATATAATATAACACAAGGTGAAGGTGGGGACTTAAAGTAGCAAGAATACAATTTGAAACCCAATCTTTCATAATTTATTTACTTATTTTGCCAGATATTTTTGCACGTGGTATAAACCTTTCCGGCACGAAACATGTGAGATTGCACTTAGGGACTCAAAAGATCCAGTTGATTTAAACAAATATAACAATTTGCCTCTCAATTCTCCATCCATGGACAGTAAGGGCAAAGCGGTGTATGAGTGAGTTACAGATAATGCTGACGAAACAAATGTTTTAAAACAAAAATTTAAAAATTAACATGGCAACATAACAAACAATGGTAGCATAATGAACACAAAATATATAATTAACTCACGATGAAAGCAAATAACTTTTTAGTCTTTTCCTAAATAAATGTAAATTATTTAAGGCCCTCAAATTTTCAGGAAGCAAGTTCCAGCTCCATGGACCCAAAAAAAACAATAAGCTGTGCCTCAAATAATTAGTTCTGACAATGGTAGAACAAATTATGCATACTTCTAGTTCGGTAATTATGACTTGGGTAGATAGGTTCATATATAATTCTATCCAATCCTAGCCTTATACATTTAAACATGAAAATATTTAATTTATATGAAAAAGTCTTATTTATAGAAAGAATACCAACGTCATTTAATGAAAGATTTGGTGAATCAAGCCCAAATGATAGTATTCTGGTAATTATTTTCAGAATGCATGAAAATATAATAAGATTTGTCCGTGTTAATTTTCACCAAACCAAATGACAATAAGAAATATGTAGAATTACCAAGGCATTATATAATACTATAATTAACTTAATAGGTAAGAAATATGATACTTTACGAATAATTGCAATATTCTATTAATTTTGGCACAAACCTCGTTAACCTGATCGCTTCCTTTTAGATTCTTATTTAAAATAATACCCAGTAGTTAATTTTGTCCTGGAATGCAAGCAACCTTTTCCCAATAAAGATATTCGGCATAGGAGAAGGCAATGGTTTCAGATAATGATGAATTAAATGTCTTACCAATATTGACGACTAATTTATTTACTGTAAACCAATTTAAATGTAAGCTTAGTTCTGTATTTATTTTAGGTATAAATAAAGGTAAATAAGAACAAGAGAAAAAGTGTGTAATGTCATCAGCATATGCGATTGTATAACACGAGCTATTTACAGAAAAAAAGTCATTCAAAAAAATATTAAATAGTAATGGTCCAAGTACACTACCCTGAGGAACACCTACCCGTATATCAGATGACCAAAAAACATCACTTCCAATCCTAGTAAATTATTTACTGGAAGCAAGATACGAGATTAGCAAACCTAACATTTGACCTCTAATACCCATTGAATTTAACAATTTTTAATACATTATGGTCAATAAGATCGGATGTTTTAAAAAATCTGTCTTTACGAGAAACTATATCCTTCACATTTTTATTCTATCTATAAAGTTCTTTGAAATTCCACAGTTTGTTATGTTTGAACCCTTTGTTTTTTACTAAGTACTTCTCTTTAAATCTGCGTCATGTACGCATATATGCTTAGCTCTAGCGTAATTTAATTTCTCTGATAAAGTGCGTTGAATTAATTTATATTTCTCCCTATCTGTGCTACATTCGTCAATATGTTTTAAACGATATATTGTTGTATCATTCAGTATTTTTTCGATGAAGCCCTAGAACCTGTTAAAGTTTTTTTTTTTCCTTCTATGCGTGAAAATTTCGATACTCACTTTTATAAGCTCAAGCTAGAAATTATTATTATACGAGAAAAAGAGGCATAGTCCCAGAACTAGATTCGAACTAGGGTCTCTCCGTTGAGCTCGGACTTGACCGTTAGGCCATCAAGGACGGGGAACGGAGCTCTTCCTCTCCGTATATGTAGGTTGTAAGCAGGGTTTAAGCTGCAGTCGCATTTTTCGCAAAATGCGACGAGTTGCTCGAAAATGCGAAGAAAAAATTATTGCCCATCGCGAAAATGCGACAGGCATTTTTAACCACAGTTTATTCTCTGAAAGCAGGATTTCTCGATTCCAGAATATCTGTTTTGCACTTCAGCGATCTTTTCTTTTTCCTTTTTGTTTCCCCTTCAAAATTCTTAACAGCACCTGTTAAGCATCGTTGATATAAATAATTTTATTGATACGATTTTTCGAGCAACGAAAGCAACTAATATTTTTTAGCATTTTGCTACAAATTATTTTCCCATTTTAGCATTTTTGCGACAGCATGTTTTGAGCCAGCTTAAACCCTTGTTGTGAGATGTTATTACCCTTCTCAGGGACAGCGCAATTGTCACGTAGTGGTCAACACAGAAAAGCCTCCAGGGTGAGATTTTGTGTTTATTTCGTGGAGAATAATTATAGGTGAAAATTCCGACGCACATGTTTATTAACTCAAGCTAGAGCTTTTTGTTATAGTGGAAAACAGGACCGTCGTTTCTTTCTTTTGCAGAAATTTTAAAAGTTTAGATTGGTTTTCTTTCTTCCCAAAGTACAATTTTCCCCGCAGAATTCACTATAATATATAAAATCTGAACAGCTTTTTTTAACAAAAGTGCGATTTACACAGTTGAAAATGATCAATCATGAAAAATATAAATTTATATTTTGCTATTGTTGTTTACGTTACCATCGTCCTCACATTTCAACGTCACTTTCTCCTCAATAATTTCCTTGAATGTGGGAAATATTATGCTATTTTTTTGCAATTCTTGATCAGTTTTCGCAGATTTATCTTTTCTTATTTTTCAACAGCTAAATTTAAAATACTTGCCAAAATATTGACCACAGTCCTCATATTTACAATGTTTATATTAACTATTATAACATTGTTTTGAAAACATTGCGTTAATGAATCCCACAGTGTTTCAGTGAAGTATTTCAAAGTCGTGAATAACATGCTGAAAGCTTTCAAATTTACAAGTTTAAGATTGAGACGCCTTCACTTTCTTTTGTCCTTTATATATGGCTGAGACTGGCACTTACAAAAAATCGCCAATGGCGAATAAGATCTTGCTCGTGGCGTCAAAAAACAAATTCAAATGAATTATCCTATTTTCCTACTTCTCTTATATCTTGCAAATAATGCAAGGAAGTTAAATTTCAGTGTAATTATTAAAATTTTAAATATTCATAAAAATTCAAAAATTGAGTTTTGCAGACTAATTCTTTCGATTTCTCTCATTACTTATACAAAAATTCATTAGAAATATGTCCCGATTCAAGGTATTACAGGCACCTGATGCATTTCCTTTGCGATAACGATTTCTGAAATGCCATATATTTAATACCGGGAGAATTTTTGAAGAAGAAATTGATTAAAGTTAACTTTATTTTGATAGCGGCAAAATATGAAAAATATTCTTGACACTATTCGTTAAGTATGCAAATAAATACAGTTATTAAAATCCATTAAAACACGGCCTAACAAACGGTCAATACTAAATATTTCTTCTGATTTAGGAGCAAGTTTTTTCCACACTTCATCTTAATAGATATTCGGAATTGAACGGGCAAAAAAGTTACTGGAAATATGGCACCCATACCATGTGACGAATGTATAAAAAAATATTCTAGAAATGGGGCATTAAAGAGTTTTGCAAAGCTTTTGAGGTTTAATGAATTGCCCATCGATTTTTCAATCACTACTTCCGAAATTCTTTTTTCTTTCTCTTTCCTTTTCTTCTTGTCTATCCATTCTTTTCTTGTCCCGGAAACACCATTTGTCGGCAAATGCATTAGCATAACTGCGTTCCAGAGTCTAAGAAACTTTAAGCCGATGTCAGCAAATTTAGATCTCCCCGCACAAAAAGAAATCTTAACTTACGTTTTCAAGAGGAAAAGACGATTCGAATAAAAGATGCTATGGACTGAAATTGATCTGAACTGTTATAGCTTAAATATTACTTAGCGGATGCTATTAAATTAATTTTTAGTCTCTAAGTTTTGTTTTGTAGCTGAGTTGAATATATTGAACAGAATTAGATAGAGAAGTTATGAATCACATTGCAAGAGGAAATTATGTTATTCTTTCGACCTAAGGTATGATGGATTATATTGAAGCATTTGCGTTTCTTTATTATAGACAGTAGCCATTTTAAAATTGGTATGAGTAAAGAAATGATTTCATTCTCACAAATCATGAACTTTCTTGATATAACCCTTCAATTCCACCTGGGCTAGGATATTCACATTACCAATATTTGCACTAAAATTGGTAAAAATATTGGAGTGATTCTCTAAAAATATAAACTGAAACTTTCCCATTTCATTTATTATTGAATCTTACTATTCTATGGTTTTTCCTTTATTTTCTTTACTATTGCCTTCTAACCTGGGAAAACAGTTTTACATCTAATCTCGTCAGATTTACAAGACTTTAACCAAAGTCAGATCCATCTCATCATACCAGATCCATCTCATCATACCAGATCCATCTCATCATACCAAACCTATTCATTCTTCCAGGACCAGTGAAGTAGCTTACGATCTATCGATAGATTTCCATCTTCATGTTTAACACCATACGAAAAGGCGCTCATTCTAACCTCATTCTATTAAACTTTCCTGATCGTATTCACTTCACAGGAAATCTTAACTATCTAAAATCGGAGTACTAACGGACGAAACTTGGACTCATACATATCTGTTATTTTGACACTAGGATGTGGAACCTTCTTCCTAACTTACCTAAATCTATTTATTCGCTTGCTCAATGTAAAAAAAAACAAACTTATTTTTGTGAATCGCTTGGAGAGAGTGTAGCTTTATATGAACACTTCCTTAATTTATATCTTCCGTACCTAGATTAAACAGCTAGCTGTTTAATTTACTAATTTATTTCTTCCACTTCCACTAATTTTATTCGATTCTGAGTACAAGAGGTTGTATAAGACCGCAGAATCTTTATTGCGTAGACAGATCAATATATCTAATAAATTGTAAATCATTATCACCTAGTATATATATTTCTATCCGTCTGAGTAAAATTTCATATGATTTGATTTTTAATTAAGTTTTTCTCAATTTTCGTGGTAATTTTGTTTTGTTTTTTTACTGTTGTTTCAAAGCAAGTTTGTTCATTATTTTGGTCTGAATTATTTTTAATTTATATTCTATATATAATAGAATTAATTTAATTTTTCTATGTTTTCTTTTAATTTTCCCTAAATCTGTTTCTAGTGCTTCCTTTAAATTTTCTTCCATTTTGTATATATTTCCTATTTCATATTCATGAAATATTTTTCATTATTTTCTTTACAGCATCTTGCCAACTTTTGTTTTGGTAATTGTAATGCTATTGGATAATCACTTACGCAAATATAAATATGTTGCAGAATTCGCGCAATTTAGGGATACAAAATTAGTAACTAATAATTAAAATCCTTACATTCAACCTATATGTGAGCCGAATATTAAATGAAAAACGAGTGGTCATGATTGCCGAACGATATACGTTTTATAAAATACATATAAAAATATAAGACGCATATTTGTTCTAAACTTCTTCTACTGTTACGGAGCAACAATACAAGGCAATACGTTCCAATTCCAGTTTACCTAAATAATTTAAAATTTAAAAACTACGTCCTAAGTTAAAATTTTATGTACCTTGTACTTTTTCTATTATAACAATCACAATAGTTCAGCGGATCGTGTCGCAGAATTAAATCTATTGATAAAGTTCCAACGCAAATAACGTGTTTTATACATGATGAGTGTCGTATTTATAAATGGGCCCGTTGGGCACTTTCTCAGGGCACAAAATTTCAAGGGACATGAGGCGGCGAATTATTGCTTTTAGTCTGCGTCGTTAAAAAGCTTTTTCTGAACATCCTGAGTTTCATTAATTTGACTAGTCAAGTAGTTAGTAACCAAGGGTTTAGTTGGATCAGGTAATATCAGGTAATATTTCTGGTAAGTCAGAAAAATCAAACCTTCTTTTAATTTCCCGTACTTTTTGGATTGCAGCAGATTGGGTTTTCAGTATTCTAACTTTGTTTGAGTTGTAATTTACCGAGAAATTATTTGATAGATGTGATATGAAGTTAATTGGAGGTTGATATCTGAATATGTAACAACATTTAATAGAAAATTATAGACTCAGGAACTAAGCTTTATGTTTCCAAATGATATCTACCACGTAAATAATATAACATAAACTAGATTCTTCTGAATCGGCTTCACACAACATGTAGCGGTTACCAATCTGATTGAGTCAAGGAGTGCTTTTCAAGGGAGAGATACTCCACATCAAACACCAAAGGCGTATATGTATACTTTCGACTGTATTTACCTAACTATATTTTTAAGTGGTTTGTCTATATTTTATCATAGTGTCCTATAGAAAATATACGAATTATTTTTCGATTTCTAAATCGCTTGAATTTTGATCTAAACTTAATCATTGAAAATTTTGGAAAAATGAATATTGTTTACTACAGACATAAATGTTGCACATACGTGTCTTTCTGATAAGGACGACCATATAACCCCTAGCCCCTACATGAATACTAAACCGAATAACAGCAATACTGTTTATGGAAGGCACTTTTACTCATACGGGAACGTTAAACATCTGGTGTAATCTCATTGAAGTGTTAATTTCCCCATTAATTTCAGAGAAATAAGGAACTTATTTACCTGTATTACATAGAGGGAAAAAGAATAACAAAATATTATACAGTCAGGAAAAAGAATTGTGAACAAATCCAAAGCCAATACTGTAATGTGTGCACATTGTAATGTAATTATAATATATTGTTTGCTTTTTTGAATGTCTTTGGGAAGCACCAATTGGTAAGCGCTTCGGTATGGCATCGATTTGCCCAGGGTTATTATACAAAATATTTCAATAGCGTAGAGCATGAAGAAGAACAAATGCAAGAAAATGGGAAATGTTTTCCGTTAGCCCATTTGGTAAATCGAAAGGTAATTTCCCTTTTTCGAATTAGCCGTAGCTCTGGGAACATGAAATGGCAATCCTGTTTATTGCTTTCCTTGTAGTTCATGTATAAAGTTATGTACGTTAAATCAAAACACGTTCGTTATCAAACTTTACAAAACATCGGATCGAAGTTGCCATAGCAGCCTATGTAAAGGATTAACAACATGCCATATGATGAGTTGTAGCACGGCATGGGACGATGGCACTTTCTGGTTATCGCTGATGCTCCAATAGCTGGCTGAACTAACATCGTTTTTGTTTTTCCTCATCGCATGTGGCGTGCAGCGCACACGCGTATCAGAAGACACACATAAATATTTAACAATGTTTACAGCGTCGAACATCACATAGCAATTTGAATAAACTGTTTGTTATCGCGTAATCCGGTAATTCTCCAATTGGCAACAAATTCGTGAATTTCATAATTTGATATATTGTTAAACGTCCTGTATATTATAGAAGTTTGAAGTTGATGGTCTGTGAAAAAGGTAGTACTTTTATTAAGATTTAATTTCTAATATTTTAAATAAATTTAGATAAATGCCGCAAAACTGCACATTCAAGTTCTTGTCACGGAACCAAATGTATATAGTATAAGGATATAAATACTTCTACAATAATTTTATATATATAGGCCCTGCGGTGATACAATTGTAACGTAGTTTATTATGTTCGTTTAACACACCTTTATCTTGTGTTTGAGTGCCAGCAGTGCCAAAAAAGAATATTTACTGACTAAATGCTCACTGTAGCTCTGGGATTAGTTTCTTAAGCTAGATGAGGTTAAGATTTCTCAGAAACTGTAGCTTCCGGCCCAGCACAGCTCTTGCTATCCTTGCGCCTTAAAGGTCGCACAAAAATAATTTTTTTATACACATAAGGTTTGTCTCAAAATTTTAGTAAAAAAATCTATTTAGCTTTTCGGAAGAAATTATGATGTAAGCGAAATATTAAATATATCCATTTTATTATGTAATACGTGTGGAAGGTTAATATTTACATGGTCTAATGATTGGAAGCAAGACCGAAGGCAGGATTTAATTTCGGGGGTTTCAAAAATTTCTATAGCATGTATCGATACATTCACAGCATGAAAGGCCGGAGACAAATCTCATTAAAATATTAGTTTCGGTGGGGGGCAACGGTCCGCAAGATGTCTTCCCTCTGGATATGGGCATGATGGGAAGGCAGAATTTCTTAGTGGAAGACCTTATTCGAACATTCCGCGTGATGATAAAAGGCTTGTGAGAATGGATTCTTCTCATACATGTCTTTAAACAAACGGAAAAAGCAAACTAGCTTCGAATTTCGAAAGGCGAAGTTCTCCGAAAGATTAAAGACATATAGATGCAATAATCTATTGAAAAATGACTGGAAACCATCGTTGAAACAGTGACATAAAATGGATAGGACACAATGGACAGGCAAGCTTATGTCATTTGGTGAAATGTTGTTGTAGGTTATATATAGTCCGTGGTAAAAAAACAGTAGTTTCTCGATGGTCCCGATGGTTAGGCGGCATATTGCCATAATTCGACATAAAAATCTGCATCGTGTTAGTAGATAGAAAGGAGGAGAATCTGTGATGGCCTGGAATCAATTTGGCTTTAATAGGTATATATCGCTTACATTTATAAATAGAAATAAAGCCTTAACAGCCATAAAGGGGCTGTTTAAAACAGTTTGGTGTCTATTAGAGAATTTACTGAAGGTTCTAAAAGTGCGGTTTCTAAGCAAGATTCTACACCCACACATATATCGCATTCAGCGAATGTATGGTTAAAGCAGAATTATATTATAGATTTATATAAATTGATAAGCAAGCAATATCAACCTAAACTCCGTCGAGAGTTTGAAGATCTTGAGCCGCGTAGTTTTTGATAAAAGCAGTCTGGATAGAAGAGCTAAAATAATCCATAAAGAAAACCTGATATGTAGTCACCTTAGCAGTTTTGCAAAATTTCGGTTCTTTAAGAGCAAACTGAGTTTATGAAGTCGACGTGACAATGGTGTCACCTTGTAAATTTACAATGCATTTTTGATTTTTCAGGAGGCAAATATTAAATTATGATCAAACTTTCGGGATAGGTAATTTTGAGATTTTTATTTTAAATAATATATTTAAAATAGCAGCAGGTTTGAATTTATATACGCAAGTAGAATGTGTTACATAATAAACTCTAGGTATTTAATATTTGGTTTATATTATAATTTCTATGTATGTAGGTATGTGTATGTGCATGCAGGCATTCATAATTATTAAAGCAAACAGTCAATAAACAAATACGATTTGAACTAATTAAAAATATGTTTAAATATAATAAGAAGCAAATATAAATGTCATTATAAAACGATTAAAACAAAAATATGGAGAAAGCTGATTAGTGCAAAAATATTTTTATTTTAAATACTTATACGCGAAGAAGATCATCAATTTTAACGTATCTACAATTAGCATTATTTTATCACGGGTAAAATATTGTTTGTCTTTTATTTACTACTATCTGCATTTCACTTTTGCTAAATTTTCTCGATTTTAATTTTTGAGTTCCATTTATATTATTTATATTATTCAGTTTTTAAGTAAAATATATATTATATAGTTTTTGAGATTAAACAAATTCCTGGCATTTTTTATTAATATGAATCTTTATATTATTATAGAAAATATATATTCATGGATAAATCTCGTAAAAAATGTGTCTGAAACACATATATAATATATTACACGTTATATATATATATTTTTTTTTTATTCATTTCTGTTTCTACATGCCTTTTACTTTCTCGGTCCCCATTTCCACTATTATCATCTATTATGTCCTACTCTTTGTATGTTTTTTCACCACAAAAGAACCTTTCTAATTTTAAGTCCCAGTGAATAAAAGGCCACTTTTATAGAAAAAGCGCCCCAATGTTGTTGGTGTTTTCTGCTACACCCAAGACATGGCAAATCTCATTTCTTTTATCTACTTTCTTACTTCTAATCCTTCAGTACTTTTTCTTAAACATTTCTTGTCACCCCTAGTTTAGTTTTTTCTTACATTTTTATTTGAGATACTGATAATCAAGTCTGCAATGTAGTTGTTGTTTTGATATCAGGTTCGAAAATTTAGAAAATGTTTTTAGCAATCGTTTGCATATTCTATTGAGTTCTGTACGTTCAAAAAGGATTGTATTTATTATTGTTCAAGTTATATTTGTATATATATATATATATAATGCATATTTTGTTTAATTTGTGCGTGCATATATATATGTTCTGTGTTCAAAAACGTTTTTGTATTTAATATTGTTCAAATTATATTTCTGTATATATATATATATAATGCATATTTTGTTTAATTTGTGCGTACATACATATATATATATATATATGTGGCAATATTGTGTATATATATATATACGTGTGTGTGTGTATGTATGTATGTATGTATGTATGTATGTATGTATGTATGTATGTATGTATGTATGTATGTATGTATGTATGTATGTATGTGTGTATATATATGCGTGTGTGTATCTGTGTGTGTATCTGTGTGTGTATGTGTGTATATGTAGGTGTGTGTGTATGTATGTATGTATGTGTGTATATATATATACTACCATATATATATATATATATATGCGTGTGTGCGTATGCATATATATCATCATCATATTCAACCATTATCTATCCACTGCTGGATGAAGGTCTCTCCAAATGCTTTCCACACAAGTCTATCCTGAGCAATTCGCTTCCACGTCACCCCAACCTGTTTTCTTATTTCATCCACCCATCTAGTTTGAGGACGTTTTCTAGGTCTTCGGTGGTCTCTTGGAATCCAGTTCAGAATTTCTGTTGTCCATCGTTGATCAGTTCTTCTTGCAATATGCCCAGCCCATCGCCATTTCAGCCCTTTTACTTTAACAATGATGTCCTCTACTCTAATTTGCTCTCTCACCAGTTATTCCAAGCATGCACCTCTCCATGCTCCTTTGCGTTGTCTGTAACTTTCGTATTGCTCCAACTCTTAGACTCCATGTCTCTGATCCATAAGAGAGGACTGGCAATACACACTGGTTGAAGACCTTTCTTTTTAGACACAAAGGCAATTTCCCCTTCAGATGTATATATATATATATATATATAGGTGTGTGTGTACGTTTACGCATATGCACATATATGTCTTTATTCTGATTGCACACTTCTGGGTCTATTATGAGTGCAAAGAAACAATTTGTTTATTTCGGATATGTAAAGCTTCATTTCAAAAATTATTTTTTACTAGTTAATAATTAAGCGCTTTATTTTGACTGTGACATATTCGTATAAACTTTTTGTTATAATTTTTTGGTATAGTTAGTGAATTTTCTCACTTTATCATCTTTTCTATTCTTATTAAATTTCTTGCTGTTTTGTTTCAAAACCCTTTTAATTCTACTTTTACACTTTTATCACTTTCCATAACTCTATCTACTTGTTGTAAGTTTGCTTTTGGGCCACTTACAACAATTGAGATTTTTCTTAGTATTAATAAAAAAAAACTCATAGATTATTAAAATATTTTTAAACTAATTACATTCTGGATTTATATTATATACGAGGACTCCGTCATGAAACTTTCTTTACCAGATCGCGCGTTACTTGTTAAGCTCTTTTATCAACGAAATAGCAATGTTTCTGCGGCACTTAAAGCATTTCGACAGGTAAAACATTTATTCAGAGACCCTTTGACAATTACAAATCTTCGAAAAATGATCTTGTATTTTGAAGACATCGGAATATTCGCCGTTAAACCAGGACATGGCCGCAAACCAACTCGAGTGCAGCAACTTGAAGAAGTTGCAAATGCAGTAGTGAAGCAGGGAGCAGCAAGTGCACATGGTAGCAGTAGTGCACGTGCGATATCATGGGAATTGAACATGCCATATACGACAGTGTAGAGAGTTATGAGAAATGTCGTGAGATTTTATCCATATAAGATAGCCCACACTCAGCAATTGCTTTCTGGTGATAATGACGTGTGGAAAACATTTGCTTTGATGTTCATTGCTCGGATGACAGTGGATGATGAATGGCCTTGGCAGATACTGTGGAGTGATGAGGCCTATTTCCACTTGAATGGCGCTGTAAACACACGTAACT
>QLNU02015270.1:50290583-50304286 GCA_006491805.2 Dysdera silvatica | reverse complement strand
GAAATAGGGAAGAAATACTTAGAAGAGTTGAAGAATTCTACAAAAAACTATATGAAAGTAACAGTGAATTAAACGAAGACATTGAAATAGTCGAAGGAACAGCTCCTAAAATCTTAAAAGAAGAAGTTTCATTTGCAATAAAAAATATGAAGAAAGGAAGAGCCCCTGGTGATGATGGTATTACATTAGATATCCTAAAAGAAGCTGGAGAATATGTAGAAGACATACTTGCAAAATTCTTTACCAAATGTCTTAACAGCGGTAACATACCAAACCAATGGGATTCTGCAACAGTAATTCTTTTGCATAAAAAAGGTGATAAAGAGGATTTGAAAAATTACCGACCAATTAGCTTGTTACCTGCTATTTATAAAATCTTCACAAAAGTTCTAACACATCGCCTGCAGAAAAAATTAGATGCAGCTCAACCAAGAGAACAAGCTGGATTTCGAAGTGGATTCAGTACAGTGGACCATATTCAAGTATTAAGAGAATTAATTGAAAGAACACATGAATATGAACTTCCATTGTGTGTTGCATTTATTGACTATGAGAAGGCCTTTGACTCTATAAAAACATCAGCAGTCATCAACTCTTTAAGATCAACAGACATTGAGGATGTGTACATTGACATGGTGAAACGTGTGTATAAAAATGCAAGTGCAAAATTTCGGTTACATAAAGATACCAAAACTATCAAACTTGGCAAAGGGGTGAGGCAGGGAGATACCATTTCTCCAAAACTTTTTACTTCTGCTTTACAGATGATTTTTCAGCTGATAAATTGGAATAACAAGGGAATAAAAATAAATGGTGAATATTTAAATCATCTGCGGTTTGCTGATGACATTGTTATTTTTTCAACGGACCCATTAGAACTCCAAGACATGGTACAAGAGCTCTCAACTAGAAGTGAAGAAGTTGGACTCAAGATGAACCTACAAAAAACTAAGATCATGTTCAATAATTTTGTAGAGGAAACAAAAATACAAGTTGACAACACTGAGCTAGAAATTGCTGATTCATATATTTACCTTGGCCAGCTGATTTCAATGGATGGCAACATTATGAAAGAACTCAACAGACGTATTAAACTTGGCTGGAGTGCATTTGGAAGAAACAGTTTTATCCTGAAGGGGAAATTGCCTTTATGTCTAAAAAGAAAAGTCTTCAACCAGTGTGTATTGCCAGTCCTCTCTTATGGATCAGAGACATGGAGTCTAACAGTTGGAGCAATACGAAAGTTACAGACAACGCAAAGGAGCATGGAGAGGTGCATGCTTGGAATAACTAGGAGAGATCGAAAAAGAAACACTTGGGTGAGAGAGCAAACTAGAGTAGAGGACATCATTGTTAAAGTAAAAGGACTGAAATGGCGATGGGCTGGGCATATTGCAAGAAGAACTGATCAACGATGGACAACAGAAATTCTGAACTGGATTCCAAGAGACCACCGAAGACCTAGAAAACGTCCTCAAACTAGATGGGTGGATGAAATAAGAAAACAGGTTGGGGTGACGTGGAAACGAATGGCCCAGGATAGACTTGTGTGGAAAGCATTTGGAGAGACCTTCATCCAGCAGTGGATAGATAATGGTTGAATATGATGATGATGATGATATATATATATTATGTAGTTTTACTTTGGGTATAATTACAAATTGGAACGAACAAATCAAAGCACCCTTTTTTGGGTCCTGATAAATCGAATTTCGAATATTTTCATTTAAATGCACTTTCTTGATATTTTTAATACCGTTTATTATGTTGAATACATTTATACATTTTTCTGTATCGAATAGATCAACTTAGGGATTTTTTTTTAATATCGCATGGATTCTAACTTTCAAAGCTTCTAAGAGACGAGTCAGTTCTGGTTTACTTTCCAAAGTTCATGTGGAAACCAATTTTAGCTGGCCCTGACCAGCTTAAAAATTACAGAACTTTAGCTGGTAGGCTGAAAAAGAGTTTTCGTGAAAATTTATACTTTAATCTTTAAAAATATCTTACACACACAATTTATCCTTGTATACTTAGAAGCCGATAAAGTTTTTTCTACTTAGCTGATAACCCGAACTTTAGACTAAACCTAAATGAATCTTAATCTACATCAGTGGTTCCCAAATGTTTTCAAGCTGCGACCCCCTTTTATAGTAACCAAAAGATCCGCGACCCCCTCCTTTGTCCGTTGCCGCCGCATCTCCATAATAAAAGTATTTTTAACTAAGCAAAGAAGACACATTAAATACAAAGTTATATTAATCATATATATTACTAGTGTTTTATCTAGAAAAAAGTTAGGGCAAGGCGCATGGCCTGGCAAAAGGAAATTTTATGGCGCTCTAAATACACGAATACTTATGATGAATATCTGCCGTTACGTCAGTTTTATTGCTACCAATTCCTTTAAACAACGTCTTAATTTGTTTAGTTCCTATAGTTGCTTTCTTTAAATTGCTTAGTTTTCGTTTGCAGGTAACCATTTTTTGGAGGTTTTTTTTAGTTTAGTTCCGAGTTAAGTATATGCGAAAGGCGAGGAAAAGTGCACGTGAGTTGCAATCTAACTGCAATGTTGCCAGATGGCAAGATTAAAAAATCCCAACTTCATACAAAATAATAATTAAATTAATATAACTATAATTTAGTTAAACAATATCCTATAATATTTCATTTATTCAAATATCCTATACCATCGGTCCTTCACATGTGGTCCGCTGGGCTCTGTCGGGGGTGTCTACGAGACCCTCCCAGTGTTCCACAAAGGTTCGGAAAAATGCTTATACAAGAACATTTACTCTTGAATGATAAGAATAAATCACGAGGAACCGTAAAATTCCTTAAAGGCCGCTTGGCCAGCGGCTCAGTCCACCCCTGAATGTAAAACATGCTTAATTTAGTGCTTAAAGACAAACAAATTGATTTTAACAAAAATTTGATCTCAAAAATACGTGGAACCGCTAACGTTTATCGCAGTAGTCCGTGGTTGAAAGTCTGCAAACCTGGCAACAGTGCTTTGTTTACAAATATTCGTCAGCAATCTCGTTTTGCCAAAACCATCAGTGTTATTACGAAAATGAAATGCTGGAGTACAAAATTTTTATAAATCAACAAATTTCATCACGCGTTTTGGATTCTAACGTGGGAATTTGAATTATCATCGGGGACGGATGATGTGTTATTTTCTGAGGGCTAGATGGGACATATGGGCACAAGGGCGGACAAGTTAAAGGACAGGGCGGTAGTTGCGCCCTTCTATTTCGCTTTAGATGAAACACTAATATTACATTATGCACATTATATTTTAGAACGATTTAATTAGTTAAATACTTGCCCCCCACACGAGTACAAATACAATAAACTCTCTCAATAAAGTCGTTGCAATTAATGATTATTTCCGTATCAAAACTTATTTTTGGGATTCCAGCAAATGCGTTATAGGAACACATTTTTTTTATTTTTTGCTACCAACATTTTGAATTTTTGAAGTGTTTTTTTAATTTTACTTGAAATATATTCAATTTATAATAGAAGTTATATTAATAATTTATATAAATAATTTCTTCGCACATTCCACAAAAATATCTTCAAAATGCAGTAAGTTTAGAAATGCGTAAAATTTTTGCAATTTTGCCTTAATTACTTTATATAATCTGATTTAAAAATTTAACCGGCATTTCCACCTTTCCTATTCCATCATGTCAGTATGTTACGCGCAAATTCTAGTTTAGAAAATCACCAGTTTACGATAATATTTATATAATAAAGTAAACGGTTTGCACATTAGTTATAATATCAAAAATTTAAGGACTTTTATTTTAGTGCAATTTTATTAAATTCAAAATTTAGCTTTTGAATTTTATCACAATTATTTAAATTTACTAAGGAAGCGTTAATTTTAAAAGTCATGAATACAAATATAGAAATGGCGTCAGAAGATGAGAAATGACTTCCTTCCCAATCGTATATTTATTTTGAAAATTTCGGCACTACATTTATACTGGAGCGAAATAGACACTACAAATCTCCTGGCAAATCTATCTCGCTCCAGAAATATTTCGGAAATCTTATATGTGAATTGAGCAAATATATCACCCTTGGGGGCCGCTTTTTTCCGGAAAGGGAATGCGTTCATTTTGTAGTTCGACTTCGAAATTCCGGGTAATACCTATTAATAGGTATTTTTTGATTTTTCGATGCATATTACATCTTCTTTTGCAGAGAATGAATATCCAGAATATTTAATGGTTTTCGAATGCTTTCAGTATGGAAAACAAATAATTGATGAATTCTTATGACGAACCGTTAAAGGCAGTCACGTGAGAGCAGCAGAGGGGATTATATTTTCACTTGAATGGAAATGCAATACCTGGAATATCGAGAAATATGTTTTGCGTTCCCAGTATATTCTTCTGTCTTCGGATCATTATTTTGTGTTTATTCATTTATTATCTATATATACTTTTGTGTATTAACTTCGCACTCTTCTGTGCCCGATTCTCTTTACTGGATTGGAATTACCTCATTCTTTCTGAGTTTAAATCTTACTTTTTTTAAACTGGGGATTCAAGGAGGAATAAAGCAATGGAATATAATTGCAGCACTCACGTTTTTTGTCCCATACTGGATACAGCTCTGCTTTGAGCTGTAAAGCCGTGTTTCTAAGATTTTAATCCACTGACTAAATCCTCCGCCATCCTTGGTTTGAAAAGTGCGAGATCTAACTAACAAATACAAGAACGAAAACAAGGCACAGTTAGCTAGTCCATCTGCGATTCGGTTGGGTGGATACTTGTGTGGATATAACGAAGATTTCACTGATCCAAACCCATCCTCAGATAATACTTTTTCTTTCGTTTCGAAAATCTAATCATATGGCATATTTACATCCTTTTAGGCCAACCTGATGCGTTTTTCCTGTTGCCAGAGTTTTTATTACAAGCAAGTGTAATAAATTTTCAATTACAGTAGTAAGGCAGAGAGTTTCATATATAAACATGTAGTCAGATAAGAGGTTTACTAACTAAATGGGTAATCATACACTCTATAACAAAAAAATCGATGCATCAAGAAAGAGTTGTCCGATTGTAATTAAATTTTATGCAAAGACATTTTGACCGAACATGCAAATGATTAAAATTTGGTGTCCAATGAATGAATAGCGGGAACTCCAGCGCATCGGAACTGCGCATTCAGCAGGTGTATATAAGGAGCGATTCTCAATATGTGGTCAAAATTTCTGTTGCATTTTGACTGCGGATATCTTACGTCGACTGTAACAATGCCTCGCCGAAAGATTCGTGCTCATTACGAGCATATGTCAGAGTTTGAAAGAGGCTGGTTGGACGAATCGAAGAATCGCTGGACATGTGGGTCGAAGCGATGCGGCGATTGGACGGTGCTGGCAAGAGTGGGTCAACAACGGCAGATGTCAGCGTCGGGACGGCAGCGGTCGACCTAGGGCCACAACAGAACGGGAAGACAGAGCGATTGTCAGAGCAGCTGTCACAGCACCGGATTCGTCGTTATCAACTATCCAACGTGTGGCCCGCACACATGTGTCCAACATGACCCTCTGCAGACGACTGAGAGAGCGGAATTTACGCTCGCGCCGACCGTTACGCCGCTTACCTCTCACGTCCTCGTCCTTTACACCGTCAAGTCCGATTACAGTGGTGCCGGGCTCGATCAACTTGGAACTGCGCTGACTGGGGACGTATAGTCTTTAGTGACGAGTCCCGTTTCCAACTGTGTCCTGACGACAACCGCAGACGTGTCTGGAGACGTCCAGGGCAGCGTGGGGATCCTGCCCTTACTATCGCACGCCACACATGCCCACAACAGGGCGTTATGGTCAGGGGGTGCCATCTCCTTTGATAGCCGGACCCCTTTGGTGGTCATTTCTGGCACACTTACAGCACAGCGGTACGTAGACGACATTCTACGACCGGTTGTGTTACCGTTCCTTTTGCGACACCCTGGACTTACGTTTCAACAAGACAATGCCCGGCCGCACACGGCACGTGTTGCTATGAATTGTCTTCAAGCTTGCCCAACACTTCCTTGGCAAGCTAGATCTCCTGATCTCTCTCCCATAGAGCACATTTGGGACGCTATGGGAAGGCGATTGCAACCATCCCGGAATGTTGACGATTTAGCCCGACAGTTGGAGACAATTTGGCAAGAAATTCCGCAGGACACCATCCGGGATCTTTATCAGTCTATGCCACGCCGGGTGACAGCTTGCATCCAGGCCAGAGGTGGACCAACGCCTTATTGACTTCCTCCCTTTGTAACGGTCAAACTCTGCAATAAATCATTCAATTGTTCTGAAATTTTAATCGTTTCTTTTTCTATGTATGTTCTTCACATCCACCAATTTTTATCGCAATCGGACAACCCCTTCTTGGTGCGTCGATTTTTTTTTGTTATAGAGTGTATATCCAAAGGATTAAATGCTTTACATATTTTAACCGATTACGTAAATTCGAACCAACAAGATCCATCAGCTTTTAACCGAAATAATTTTGCACCTTCCGACGTTTTATGTTGCTCTTATCAATGAAATAAGTTTTAACTTTTTACCTAATATTGGCTTTTTCCATCTCGCTTGATTTTTTATGTCGTTTCGTTTGATGCATTTAACACATTACTTTTTATATGTTTTCACCATTTTAGTTTTAATTTGTTTTCATTTTATATCCTTGTGCACGTTCTCACCTTGTTTAGCGCAGAATGATCGTTTCTATCCTTGCAATATAAAAATACAACCAATCAAGTTTTCAAAGGTCTTTTATCATAAATGCGTTTAAACGATTTCCAAATAATCATCTGATGTATTTACAAAATTTCCTACTTAAACAATGAAATGTACCTTGAGAAGATGTGAACATCACACCCTATCTAATTATTTCATTGTGGAAAAGAGGGATCCAAAATGTCAATTCTCTTAAATGTACCTCATTTTAAATTGGCATTGTTTCACAGAAAATTAGGAACTATAGGAGTACATAAAGAACCTAATTCAGAAAGGCCATTATTAACACATTAAGGTAAATTCACGTTAATGAAGATTCCCTTTCTCATATGGAATGCCCATGTTATAAGCCTTTAATTCCAATTAATACGCAGATGAAATTTTTGCCTTGCTAACGGGAAGTAATGGTAATTAAAGGAAGTGTGTAATTACTAGAATCAAGATACAGCTGCCTAACAGGACGTCTCGTAATTTATTTTATTTTCATTGTGCATCGATTACACTCGATCTGCTCTGGTTAAGAAACTGATAAAATCATAATCCATGAGCAAAACATAACAAGCCTTTGATTGGTTAATTGATCCTTAGTTGCATTTTTTTCGAATGTTAAGTTAAATTCGATTTACTATACTATTTTCGATTCCTTTGTACATAATATTATTTTTTACTATCTTAAGTAATCTGGAATTAATGAACATAAAATTTTCAACTTAAGATTAAAAAGCCCATAGAGGTAATCCTAATTAATTTATGGGCTCTAGGGGATATTTAAAAAAACTTTAAACTTAATGGAATAAATTTGAATTTGATAAAACGACATTTCTGTTTGGCACAATACGCAAAATGGGAAGACATTTGGATAGCTCCCAGATTTCTGTGTTAAATTTGAAATGAACCCACATCTACGGTCAAAGACATGGTTATTTTATTATATGAAATTTGTCTGTTCTGTGAATTTATTAATGAATGTGTGTATTGCATTTATCTTGATCACGATTGCTACAAATAGATTAACTTGCAAAATAATAATAATTAAATTTATAAATTTAATATATTAATCAAAATTATTAAATTAAATACGCTATTAAATTCACTAAAATAAATATTTCTACATTTAAATATTCACTCTTCATCTTACTCTTCATAATTTAAGAAAATCGCTAGTACTTATATTTTCGCACTGTTGCCATAAAGCAAAAAAAATGAATAGCAATAACACCTGTCACCCATAAAAAGTACAGTGGGAACTGATAACTGATGTTAGCATACAACTAATTTGTTCCCTTTTTCTTTTCTTTTCTTTTTCTTTTTGTCAATTTCACCGCATTCTGGAAAAGAATCTCGTAACAATCTACGACTTTATATTCTCTTCCATGTTTAACCCAACGCCTAAAATTATTTAACATAGATCATCTCTTACATTGCTATAACTTATATACTTCTCCATTTATGTATCACAAAATGTAGAGCGAATTGAATAAAATTATTATTATTATTATTATTATTATTATTGTCGGTTCCATGAATTGGAGTTTCAAGAAGTTATTAGTGAATTGTATCTGAAAACGTTTTCTTTTCCTATTAAAAGACTTCTTTGGTAACAAATATGGCAAAAAACTATATTGATGATTTTACCCCTGATATAATCATTAGGAAATTAACCTCTAATTTCCAGAGGATCTGTAGACTGGTTATATGCAAACTAGAATAACCCAGGAACCTACTGATGAGCGATTGCGATATGTTTCAGTTAATTGTCTCGATTATTTGAACACCCCGATACCTCTCGATAGTTTTTAAACCCGACTTGATAAATCGCGTTACCATCAATAAAACAAAATTATAAAATTTCGACTACCATTTCATATTACTTATAGGCAATATTTGGTCAGCATTTGTTTTGAATGATAAAACAAAATTGTAATTGTATCTTTACCAGCCATGTTTTTGAATATAAATGTTATATCTTCTACTATATTTACTGTACATTTCTTATAACGATAAAAACGATTTTACTATTTTTATGAACAACTTTAAGAATAAATTCAGTTTAAAATGTCAGAGAGTCAGTTTTTGAGTCATTCGTTTCTGTGTCGTATACCCTAATTTGCATCATATTCTATAACAAACAGTTATTTCGACACTGGCGTAAGGTTTAAAAACACGACGTTTCGGGAGCCAACTGCTCCCTTTGTCAAGTGAAGGCAGAATGTCAAGTGAGGGCATTCTGCCTTCACTTGACAAAGGGAGCAGTTGGCTTCCGAAATGTTGTGTTTTTAAACCTTATGCCCGTTTCAAAATAACTATTCGTTATGGAATCTCCTGGTGAAACTGCTTTGTTTCATCGTTTTCTTTGATTCTCATTTAAAATTTTAACAGAAGTAATAAGTGAATCATTTTTGGTTATATATGTACAATGCATGCAAAAAGGAAGTTCATGTGTATTTACAACGACAATAACAACAGCAACAAAAGAAAATAAAAACTAAATACTCGAATAAATAAAAAAGTGCAGATAGTTTGGATTTCGTTAAATCGGAGTTCCACACTACAGGACCTCTAAAACCTATGCAATGATTCTATGAACAAATACTATGAATATTTTGCCTCGATGACAGAAAATGCGGCTAGATAAAGTCATTTACTTATCAAATTGACGACGGCGTCGTGTGTTTACGCGCATGCCCAGTGTGGTTGGGCGTATGACTCGCAATTACAAGTGAACATCTCAATTGTTAAGTTCAAGGAAAAACAAATTTTTGATTCGAATGTAAATTTGGGTCGATTGCGATTCTTTCGATTATACAAACATTTCACAATCACCCGTCACAATAGGAACCCAGTATTTCACCAAAACTTCTTTGTAGACTTCATCGACGATTCTCAGCTGACAAAGATGTCCGAGGGTAATATTGTGAAGGATGCCCGTTTGTCACAACTGTTCGATAGGACTGATACGTGGCCATAAATGGCCGTTACTCATATTGAAAAGTTAATGTAGTTCTTTAGAGACCTATCATCAGCTTCAAGGATCACCTTCTCCAGGCAAATGGTTTGTTGACGGTTGCATAACATCGGCTTTTGCACAAGAAACACGACTTAAACTTAAGATGACTCACTTTGTGTATTCCCTTAAGTATACAGAGCATGCAGATGTGGAATATGGTAATGTTGAACACTTAAGTTGGACCTCACAAAGACCCAGGGCAGAGTTATTTCAGAGAAGTAAGTCGGCCGTGACCCTGAACATACTGTCGAATGTGATGATTACAGAGTTGAAGGAGTTCTTATTTGGAGTGATATTATCTCAGAGTCGCTTACACTTCTGTATGTGTTTGACAGCTCTATTGTAATAAGCGAGGGTTATAGAGATGTCATATTACATCAGTATGTGAGCTATTTAGGGGAGCATTTATTGCCGAATTCCACTTAATATAATGCCTGACGTCATAGTGTGTGCCTGGTTAAACAATACCTAGAACCTGCGGATATGGCGCGGGTCAGGTTATTAACCGTGCGGGTCAGGTTATTAATCGGACGGGTCAGGTTATTAACAGGCTCAAAACCCACAGATTCTTTTATGGGATGCACTTGGCTGCCGGTTTGCAACATGTAACTCTCTACCACCTAAGCTTTTTAGAAGGGGTTTGTCTAAGGATGGGAATCTTTATTCCAGGAACTGTTCGACGCCTAGCTTTATCAAGAGTGTACTGTACAGCAATTATACGATTTCACATTAAATATTCACCGTAATTTTATACGACCACCAGAGTGACTTCCATGCCAAAAGCGATGTCACCCTGAATAGGTCACTTCTTTTTTTTTTCTGTTTATGCGTGGATTAAAGGAACCAAAACTTCCTTTTCTCATTTTATTGTGCTTTTATGTGTTATTTAAACTACTTAGATCCCATTTCCCAGAGATGGATGAGGCAGCAAACCTATTATAGATAGCAGATTCTTTAATTTATGTACATTAGTATGCTTAATCAGAAATTGGGATGTCTGTAATATGTCACATTTTTATTTTTATGTATACGTTCTACTGATTGATTGATTAATTCCATATAGTGGCGTTAGTGGAAGCACAATCGTCTAATATGCAGTTAACTTAGACTTGATTTCAACAATATTATGGGACCTGCAAACATGTGCCGTTTCTCTGATTATTCCAACAGTATGTACGGTCTCACCTTGCTTGGCGCAGAATGACTAGTTGTCCTTGCGCCATAAAAATGCAACCAATCAATTATCTCACTATTGTAGTTTCGGGTTTGGTCTCTTACAATAGAAGTGTTTTAAGTGCCAATTGCACTAAAAAACTGTTCTAATAATCTGTACAGTTTATAACAAAATAATTATTTTCAAAAACAAATCAACTTGGCTTATGAAAAAAGAACATACGTACAAATGCTTTTTTTCTTTTCACCGATGTAACTTATAAAGCAGTACGTCGAAGGTTTTCGGTTTGTATTGCTATGGTTAGCGTGAAATGTACCTTAAATAACCCCACGAAGGGCCATAAACCGCTGTCGTCCAAGAATATAAACATGAAATGTTACTGAAAAATTATACATGATTAATTAATTATACTACGTTTATGTGATAGTGGTAATCTACATAGAAATGTTGTAAACAGAATCCAAATGAAAATTCTGCACATGATTGAAAATCGCATACGTTGTGATCCATTTGGAATGCAATTGAAGATACATTGCCTGGGTTCTTAATGTTATCATCATTATAGTTACATTTGGACTATGCATAACGAAGTATTGTTTGATATTTCTTGTATTTCTCTGATTGTAAACTAAATAATATGGCTTAATTATTTCATTAAGAACCGTTGATTGAATTACGATTTTATTCGTGAGAATGAAGTTCACAAGCCTTCTAATAAAGAAATTTTACTCTCTGAAAAATTATACGTTTAAGACCTGCACAAGAGTTGTTGTGCCATGAGGAATTTATAATTTTACGTAACAATTTGGAAGTTTATTATATGTTGCCTTGTCTGTCGACCCGGTTCAGAAATCCAATAGACCAAGGAGGACTTAAAAGTGGTTTGAGGCAGTTGATAACCCATTCCTTCATTGTATCTTTTCCCATTTTTCCCTGATTTGGGGCATGTAATAAAAATTTTATTAGGGCGACGTAATGTTTTTTGAACTGATGGATTACATTTTCCGACTGTTGACGTAAAAAGTAATTTCCCTTTCAGCTCGTGGTTATAGATACAGATACAGTTATAGATACAGAAATTGTATTATCGTATACGAATGTGCGGCTGAAAAATTTTCACCCTTAATAGAAAGCGTTATGTCGCTTGGGATGAAGTACTGAAACCCACTCCGATCTGCATTAAGCACTTGTTCCGTATATTACAGCCTGAAATTAAATCTCTTGTTTATAAAACAAATTCCATAGCTTTGTTTTCATTAGTTTCAACATCATGAAGTGATCGGACAGTAGTATATTTCCTTATTTTTTGTGAAACGATTCGATTGGCTAATTTTAATTTATTGATAAAGCTACTAGATATTTCAGATTTCATATTTTAATCTTTTGCAATGTCAGTATCCTATACTTTTAAATCACTGTCACGAATTCGAATACGATGAAATTTCGATTGTAACATTTCCTTTAGAGTTTTAAATTTATCTTTGCGTGTATCACATTTTGACACATAATTTTTGAAATGGAAAACATGTTTCTGATCGTGGATACGTTTATGACGCTGCTATGTTTGCTAAAATTTACTGCTTTTACACGATTCATAAAAATCAATTACAGCCTTCATTTGAGGTAAAGTAAAATTTTCTGTCTCGCATTTCTTATCAAACTCCATCGCAGGATTTATTTCATCATCAATATTACAATAGTCATTTTCGTTTTTGAAATGCAATGTCACTTCCTCTTCAAATGCCGAGTTATTTAAAATAATTTCCTCAAATTTTGGCATGAAAATTTTACTTTGTAAGGTACTGGTTCTCATTAATTCTCGAAGGATTAGGTTAATATTTCTCGACTGCCAAAACCGACTGAAAATTCTTAATAACGTCTTGGATTTTTCTTATATGTAAATAATGTTTTCAAATCATGGTATAATATATGTGAAGAGTATTGCTTTCCAGTACGAAAAAAAAAATTACACCTTCATTAAATGCGATGCCTAATCCGTATGAAAAGGGAAAATATCTTCCACATTAATACTGTAAATTCTTTATTTTAAAGCGCCAAGTTAATCAGTCAAAATGAAGGATTACAACCCCCATTCATTAGCGCCGAACATTCGCATACGTCAGTAAATGCGCCAATTCAAATATTTTTAATAATGAATAAGAAATCAAAAAATGTGTTTTACACGCTGGTTCCAATGGATTTATTTATCAAAAATGTAGATCTTTCCAATTTTCTAAGTCTCCAATCTGGGTGCAATTGGCACTTAAAACACTTTCACTGTTAGATAACAGAGGTTGGAAATTCCGGAAGAAATGTTAGTTCAGGCCTGTAGTTAGGATGAAGGGGCAACTGGGACACAAGCATGGGGCAACAGAGCCCGCGCCTCAGCTGGCCCAGGCTAGGCTACACGCCTGTGATGGTTCCGGCATAATATGCTTTTCACTACACTTGCACATTAGAGCATGAACCT
Organism: Dysdera silvatica; assembly: GCA_006491805.2. NCBI lineage: Eukaryota > Metazoa > Arthropoda > Arachnida > Araneae > Dysderidae > Dysdera > Dysdera silvatica. Next base: position 50,290,881 of record QLNU02015270.1, on the reverse strand, counting down.
ATAAAGCATTTTATTTTAGTATAAGACCAGACACATTATAAATTGATTGTTTGTTTGGCTTTTTTATGGCGCAAGAGCATCTGGGCTATACTGCGCCACACATTATAAATTAAGGGATATAATCTGTATATAAGATCCTTATACGATTTTACAAGTCGTATGAAGTTTGCAGTTAATTGGGTACGTTTCTGAGAAGACTCTTTATATCGGTATTTTACAATCAATTTAAATATGGATTTAAGTTCCTATTAAAATGAAAAATAAAAGCTTTAAATGATCATTGTCTTGGAAATAACCA
>QLNU02015270.1:50265366-50290483 GCA_006491805.2 Dysdera silvatica | reverse complement strand
CGGGAAAAATGGACAAAATCAAAATGAGAGAGTGGGTAGAATGTTGTATGAAACCCATCATGTCTCCTCCTTCCTGTGTTTTACTAAGCTAATGGACAGGTAGTACAGACCCAAACACTTATTAAGATTTTCCGGAAAATTGTATATCCTTGCAAATACCCCCCAAAGCAACATCCGTCATGCAACTGCTGGATGTTTATTTCTTTCGACAAAATAAAAAATTTGTACAAAAAAATAATCAACAGAATAGCAATCGATGAAATGGATATTTACATACGACATCGCAATTATATAATAAAAATGTATTCTTTGGTTCACAATCAATTACAGTCTAAAAAATATCTCCCTATATCACAGCATACTTGGTTAAGGTGCTGATATAGCGATCATGATCACAGAAAATTCAAAAATGTTGAGGAAATTTGAAATTGAATACAACAATTGTAGCCGAGATAATTGCAAAAATTTATCATTCTAAAAATATGCCCACTGTGATCAATTGCTTTGCTTCACTCATTTTTTTGTATTGTATCACTTTCACGACTTTCCTGAGATGTATACAGTTTAATTTTTCTCATTTTTAAATGAAGAGCATTATTCAATGATTAATCCACAATTTATGGTTACATAACTTCATGAAATGAAGTACATTTTATGAAATTTTGTTCACATTTTTTCTAATTACAATAAAAGGATTTTCAAATAGCCTACTATTAAGTTTTGTTCACAAGTTTTTTAAATTCCATGGTTGCAACAACGTTTGATATGGGATGACCACATCCAGGTTGGATAAATACAGCAACTTTTCATTATTCATACGCATATATTCATACATCTCATATATGGATACTCGTATATTCATACATCTCATTTATAGATACTCATATCTTAGTGCCTTTCATTTATTCATACTTCTATATTCACGCATCTCATATGAATACTCATTCATTCATTCATTCATTCATTTCATTTCTTCATACTCATGTATGCATGCTTATATATATATTAATGTGGTTCTTTTCCTTATGAGATAATATTTTGGAAAAAGAAATGTAGAAGAAACTTGACATGGGCTCCGATAATCGGCAATAACTACTTCAAACGACAATCTGGCGTAGCCTCCAGAATTTTCGCCAAATTAGCCAAATATCTATGCTAAAAGTTCATTTTTCATATTAATTTTTTTACTCGGTTAAAATTGGCGAAGACAATTTTTATTTTTATCCGTTAAATACGATGATCCTTCATAATCTTACCGACTTCAAACCTGTTTTTGCTCACATACAGTGCGGTTAGAAATGATGATATCTGACGAAAAAAGTGTCATTTCAGTGCTTCAAATATTCATAAAAAATTGTCATATCATTTTAGCAGACAAATGATTACATATTCGCCATCAGGAAGGCTATCACTATCAACTCTTCTAGGTATTATCTCTAAGTGCAGTGATCATCGAAAGGGGTTCCCCTTGTAAATATATATTAACCCATATTTTAGTCCAAAATTTTTTTATTTTTGTTACTTTAGAAATAATATTTACTTTGAAACACAAGTCCATTTTTAACTTCAGTAGCATCCATATCATTCACCCATTAAAAACAAAAGACATTCATTTATCAATGGGGTTTACATCATCTTATTTTAATGTCCGATATACAATTGACACAGTAAGTTATTTTATTTTCGAGAAAAGCTACAAGCGATAATGTTTTCCATGCTCCAAGTGTTATTAAACATAATCTTTGAGTTATGAAGCGAAAAAACCCTAAGAACTATCTAACGATATGAATGAATAAACGCGAGTATACAATTTTACGCTATATTGATCTATATTTATATATTATTATTATTATTATGAATTAACGACAATAACTAATTTTCACTGTCTCATTCATTAATTATAAATATCTTTAAAAACCTTAAAAATTAATAAAATATACAGATTTATGAATTATTCATGATAAATTCATGATAAATATTCTTGATAAATTCATGATAAATATTCTTGATAAATTGTTGTATTGAATAACGGCTATAACTAAAAAAAATGCCCAATCCCTAAATGGTCGCTAAAACGTCGTTCGTCTGTATATGTTTTCAATTGCAAACTAGCTCCCACGAAGATCGTTTCTTCTTCCATCTTCAAGTGATTTTACCCCGGAAGCACTAATATGCTAGAAAATTAAAATTATATAAATTTTACAAGCGACTTGAAAATTTAGGTATGTTTGATGTCTACGCAAAATATTTGCACAATATTATAATAATTTCATGCTGTTGTAATTACAATAACGCGAATGATATAGCTAATCTCGTTAAATAGGGAGGAAATAGACATTGTTATGTTTAAAATATCTGTTTTCGTTTTGCTTATTACTCATTCTCAGGAGCTAGGTGCTTATTAAACCTTTAAGTCATTTATCGAAGCGCATTTGTAGTCCATTTCAATGCTGAGTATGTAATTAATTTGGAAAGTAAATTTCTGCCGTTTGCAACTGACATTAGTTTCAGTGTGATCGCACTGCCATATCATTTTCTGTAAGAATAAATTCGATTTAAAGGGATTAAAAGGACAAAAGGTATTGTGCTATTCGACTAGAATAAAGGTTTTCATGGATATTAAATGCATGACTTCCCGTGCCTTTAAAATGTTGCAAATATTTGCGCAAATTTGGGAGCTTGGGGAAATTACTCAGCCTTTCGGCACTCATTTATTATTTCAATAATATCTTTGCTTTCATAAAATAATTGAATTATAACTCAATGCTTTTTTTGTAAATACCTTCTGTAGATAATATATTCCTCGCAAATAATGATTACAAGAAATGATGAAGAAATAGTTTTATTAGTGTTTGGGTTGTTTTGTATGTCCCAGCTGATTTAAACTTGTAGTCAAAGCAAGTTGTAGAGGAAATACAAATTTGTTGTTAACATGGCTTGTTATGCTTTTTTTTATGTCTTATTTGTTCTTTATTATCTCATTAATTTAACATTAGAAATTATGGAAAATACCCATTGCCCCTGTGGTTTAATTTTATAGGACGAATTATCATCTGGTGTTGGTTTCTGAATTTTCACATACCGTGTATATATTTACTGTTTCCATGTTGACAAGTTAATTATACAAAAACAAACTTATTCGGAAAATAAATCACTGGAAAATAAAGGATTTAATGAGTGTTGAGTGCATGTACTGTGCATTAGCGCTCAGTTGGCGCGTGATACCGTTAGCAGACGGGTTAGTCCATTGCAGTTTAGGGAAGGCCGTCTTGGAGGAACTGGTTTTTCCCGCGCGAAAAACCAGTTTCGGCAAGACGCCCTTTCTTAAACTGCAATGGACTAACCCGTCTGCTAACGGTATCACATGCCAACTGAGCGCGAACGCACAATATATATTACCGCAACATGAAAAATCGATAAAGCAACGATTGTCAACAACCTCTAGTGGCTGTTGATAACAACTAAGCGTTTTAGTAAAAGAAAGCGCAATTCCCGAAGGTGAAACAATCCGTTTTTCGTGAGGGGTCTACTTTTTTGTTGGCGCGAAATCAGAACTTTTAGAGTTTAGGATTCTTAGACAATATTTATTATGGATAAATAGTAGATGTGTATCATACATTTATTAGGGAACATATGCAACTATTAAATGTATAATATAAATACGTATAATTTTCCCATCTGTTCGTTTGCTACTCTCCCTTGTCAAAAAGCTTTGTCTAAAAACACATATATGTCTCCCTTAAATCTTCATTCATGATAAAAGTTTACTGCTTAAAGCAGTGAATTTCTACCACAGTTAACGAGAGAAAGAAAGAAGAGGTTTATTCTCATTCACTAAGTTACAACATTCACTATAAAATATACAACTCAAAACGTTGAAAGCCAACCCCATGCGTGGGGTATAAATCCGCCTTCCCTAAAGAACTCTTGGACAGTATCTTCGATATACTAAGCTAGGGGGGAAGGTGAAAATTAAGCTTTCGATTTTAAATGATTTTGAAAAGTATTTTGTAAACATTGTAAAGAAAATACTGTTGCAGAAAACTTTGCATGATTCGTTAACTTATGTGAAATATGTCATTTCTTGTTCTTTCACAGATTATTCGATTAAACAAAAGTCGATTACTTCGAAATCCAAAATAATATTTCTATTAATTCATTTATATCACATATATTACTGAATATATATTATCACATATATTGCATTATATTACGCATATATTACATTATATTACACATATATTACATATATATTACATATATTACATTATATTACATATATATTATATTACACATATATTACATTATATGTGTAATACATTATCACATATATTATATGTGTAATATATTATCACATATATTACATTACGTTACTGAATAGTCCTTTCAAGCAGTTCTGTTCTAATTAAAAGATGATAATTTTTTCTTATTTCTGCCACCATCTGAAATGTTTTGTCATAATATTATGACAGTCCTTTGCTATATCATTACTTAGATCCAGCTGACCGATGACGGCTGTGAGTCTATTACATACTAATTGTCCTGTAGATTACGAGTTCCTAAACGTATATCTTAAACGTAAGAAAGTATTTCTTGGATTACTATTATGTTTTTAAACGTGAGTAAAAGCATTTCAATGCATTTTCTTTTTCAACTCTCAAACGCAATGGTTTAAGTTGGCAAGTATCGCCTTATTGTAAGCAATTAACATTTATACAGAAGGTGTTTTCTCCAACTCTACTAGGAATCTTACAAAGAAACCCCCACGTAGGACAGACGCGGAATCTAACGAATTTAATTCAGTTCAATGTGTGAAAACTAGCAGCCATCTCACTAAATATCAAGAAATTAAAATAGCACCAATTGGAACCCTTTGGGCAATACGTGGCAGGATGGAGGTGAAAAGCGAACGCAAAGATATATTCTAAAATTTTAGAGTACGTCCAGTAATATAGAGATTGACGTTCGTTTGTGGTTTTACGGCTCAAAGACTACAGTGGTCATGCTGCGCCGGGACCTACTGTTTTCCGAGGAATCCGAACCTCTTAAGGCCTAGGGAACCAAACCCCGGACTACAGTGAGCAGTGCGATCTTTATGAGATCTCTGAGTAAGCGTTCTTTGCACTGCTGGGAGTCGAACCCGAGTTAACTGCGTCACCACAGGGCAGTGATTGCGTTAACTTATTGGATTTAAACGTATTAGATTTTGAAGTAGCTGTAAAGTTATTTTTTTCTCTATTTGTTAAATTGAAGTTCTATATTCTTTTTATTTTATTTCTGAAAGTTATAGCAGGAAACAAATTACTTTAATTTTTATAATCACATTGCAAGTTGCAATTCAGTTTGTGCATAAGAGAAGCATCTATTTTTATTTAGAAAATTCTGTCACAAAGTATCGCTTGCATTCTGTTTATCCGTATGGGCAACACATGGAGGAGACTATAAATATATTCAATATTGTTTGGATGCTGTTTGAAGAATTTTCTTTGAAAAATACGACATTGTCTCATGCATTAAAGAAATAAAGCTCAAAATTCAAATAGTTGAAGTTTTGCAAAATTATGGGAAAGTAAATGTAATATATTTGGTTGTAAATGACGAAACTTATTTATATTTAATAATATATTTTATGTCATCTGTGACAGAGTGTGTTAGTGTCCTTTCGTGTCACATTAAAATTTATTAGTGATTAAAGATCAGAAGGATTTCGGCATTAACATTCCTTCACCATCTGTTTAGATTCTAGAACTATCTTTCTTTCTGCGGCTAACAGTATCTGAATAACGTGTTATACGTAAAGTTCATGCCTTGAGTACCTTCTGGCGCAAGCACCCAGACAAGGCTAGTTGTCAGCCAACTTGAGTATCCAGTATTGACGTAATGTAATTTCTAATAGCTATAGTCGTAAGACGTCTAATGCAATATACAGTAATGTCTAATTGACAGTGAAATGAAACATCCGAAGCATGCCTACGTTCAATACCTTTATTCGACAACGTTTGCATCTCATTCAAACAATATTCCAAGTCCATAAATATTGCAAACTCGACTAGATTACTATACTCTTTAACGAATGTCACATGATTAGGAACTTACTAGATAACGTTATCGCAACAGTGCGAACTGTAAATAAAAACAACGTTACTCCATCGAACTTCTAGAGTAGTGGTTCCCAACCCTTTTCAAGCCGCGACCCACTTTTATAGTAACCAAAGGATCCACGCCCCCTACAATTATTTATGACCCCCAAACCCATTAAATACAAAATTATATTATATATATATATATTACATTAATTATGTACATTATATTAGTTATATATATTGCATTAGTTATGTACAGTGGTCCCATTTTTATTACATTTATTACAGTTTTATTACATTATGTACAGTGGAGTCCATTTTCAAATTGCCCCCCTGTGGGGCATGGGCCCCACGTTGGGAAACACTGCTCTAGAAGCAAGTGAACGAGTGTCACATACTCTCGCTTCAACTTCGCATGGGCCCCAACGGTCATGCGCGTACTACACGTCATCATAGACGTGTTACAGTATGCTAATTTAACGCTTACAAACGATAGTACAGTATTTCAATATTACCTCAAACCTGTTGCCAGATCCACCGGCTACATATCATCCGTACTGTCAGGAATACAGCGAATCGCTGTTGTAGATAAACCGTGACAGCACTTATGCTACAAATGCCTATTACACGCATCTTTCAAAAGTGTATATGCGAAAGAAATTAGAAAGCGCCAAATGGCGATAAAGACTATCTTCTCTCAACGTAAACTAATTATTTATTAATTAGTTTTAGTTTTAATCTGAGGAAATGGCTGCTAATTTTCACATTTTAAGTTTTTTATGGCGTATATTTATGACTGAATTAATTCATTAGATTCGGCGTGGGAACTCCGAGGGTTTTTCTTTTTAGTACCCATCTATGAATAGTTGGCGAAGAATAGGCCAGTTGCTCTTGCGCCATAAAAATCCAAACAAACAAATAATTTAAGCAAATTACTGTGGATTAGTCGACTTTCGTACTTGTCCAATAAAATGTGGCGCCCATCTTGCGTCCCTAACCTTTCGGAAAGTTGAAAAATTCCGAAATCTACGAATACAAAGATGACGCATTGAGAACGAAACAGAAGGGTTTTTGGGTAGTTAAAATGGGTTTTGCTAAAAATGCTGAAACTTGTCGATTTTATTTTCGAACGGCTAAGTTCAAAATTATCGTTCGTTTGTGTGGATCCATGTGGCGCAAGGGCATCTGGTCTATACTGTGCCACAAAAAAAATTATCGTGAAATAATTCTTTTGCTCAACCCCTTCGCCACGTAGCTACCCTAACTTTAAAATTTCAAATAGTCACCCCTATCTTGTGATATATCATTTTAAATGGCTTAAAAGGCTTTTTGGTGTACAAAAAAATAATTAAGTCACCAAGTGCGTTCGCCAGAAAACACGTAAATAAAATCATAGCATTTGTAGGACAAGTGAACCGCAAAAATGTGAAACTCGTCCTGTGAAAAACGAAAAAAAAAAGGGCTTTCGCTCGTAAACATGCTTTAAATTTTGAACTGTGAACGTGCTAATTAGTTGAGGAAATATGAATTGCACCTGCATTAATATGAACATGCGCCAAAAGCAGGGCTTTTTTCCCCTTGTTGTAAATTCAAAAGTATTATTTGGAATGAATTATACAGTCTTTATATGGTTTCGTTTACGTTTTTTCGCACGAACACAAGATGTGGTTTCAATTTTTTCCATATAACAATAGGACTTTTAAAAAGTCCAATTGTTTCAATTGACAATTTTAGTCCCTTTAAAATGATGTATGACAAAGTAAGGTTTCTATTTGAAATTTTAAAGTTAAGTCAACTACAGGGAGGGGGGGATTGAACAAAAGAATTATTCCACGATAATTTTGAACTTCTCTTCGAAAGTAAAATCGATGTGTTTGAACATTATTTGCCAAATTCCTTTTAACAACACAAAAACCCGTTTGTTTTTTCTTCAATGCTCTACACTGCATATAAGTGTTTTGGTTCATTCTTACAGCATTTCAATGAAATCATTGTACAATCCAAATATGTAAAAAGAGTAATGAATTTTAAATCCATAAAAAATATACATGAATGTAAAATTGCTGAAGTAATCACAAAGAACGAAATTATTACTAGCAAATCTTGCATCGTCTAAAGATTACAAACAGTTATTCTAATTAATAATTAAATTAACTAGATTATAATTATAATTAAATAAATAAGTTAATGTTTTTTAAAATAATTAACGTATAATTATAATTTGTTTTAATTAATGGAGCAAGATGTAAGAAATATATATATGTGGTACTGTATGTAAAAAAAATATAGCGTATTCATTCACTAATGTTACATATTCAAATAAGTGGAGAGGGTGATATATTTAATTCAAAGAATTTTCCTTTTAAAGTCTAAAAAAAAAAGAGAAATAATTCAGTACAATTTAGAACTTTGTAAAAAAATGGAAATGGCGTCAAATAAATAGAATATTTACTTATTAACAGTTTATCGTATTTCGGAGGTTGATGCCCTGCAACAAAAAAAAATATTTGAACTACTGAAAAAAAATGTAAAGTCATTTTTTACGGTAGCATGTGTGACTAGCTTGGGGTAGCACCTGCCGGGTTAGATGCGAGTGTATAATCCGTTCGCGCAGACCTGACGCCCGATACCCTTACCAGACGGGTTCCGTTGCTGGTTGGGGAAGGGCATGTTGCCTTGACTGGTTTTTCCCGCGCGAAAAACCAGTTTCGGCAAGACGCCCTTCCCTAAACTGCAATGGAACAACCCGTCTGGTAACGGTATCGGGCGACAACTGAGCGCGAAACCACTATACTCGGGGTTCCCAAAAGGTGTATATGTTGTAAGCCAGTGACCTTCGAACGTACAACTCGTCCAATATTTTTCTCTTTGAGGCGTTTAGTGGGTGTCACTTTCCCGAAGTGTAGGTGTTTGTGCGCAAAATTACAATCTTGAAGACATGATTTAGGCACCTTCCGAAACAAAAACAATACGTTTATTTCATGACGGTGTTCGCAAGGCGTTGCTGCTTTACAGCGGGAACTGCAAAACTGCGAAGATATACACGTCTGATGGAAACTTGTACCGCGAACAAGAATAGCCAGGGCCAGACACTGGAGCTAGAGCAACGTGCGTGTTATCACACTGCCCGCTATCGCTCGTCCCCATAAATTCCTCCCGAAAACATCCCTGTGCTAAGACATTCCCCTTCCGTCAAGAATTCCTAAAGGGGCCTGTTCCGTGTTATACTACGACAGGTTGTGCTGTCAAGTCACAGCATGGTGAAACGCATTTGTCTGTCACAAGTGTCAGTCACAAGCAGCAGACGTGCCTTATGTGGCACGCGGATCATGGGTTAGAAGCACGCAGAGTGGACATGAAGACAGAAACAAGATTCCAAATACGGCTTTTGAAATTCAAAAGAACTATTGTATTTTTTTTTCAAATAAAGTGCATCAATGTATTCACGTCACTTAAAGAGAAATATTGCACGATGTTGGTGGGAAAAATGTGAAGTTCACAAAACGATAAATCTGCATCCAGACTAACCTGGTGAAATGCTTCTTTTAACTGCGCAGTGCTTATATAAGGTTCCCCAGATAGCAAAGATTATCCTTGGAACATCCACAGGACATCCCCAAGACGATATTTGCTATCTAGGTCGTAATTTGTTTAATCAGTGCTGTTAAAATGTCTACTGCAAGTATGCAGAATATGATATTTTTTATTTTCAGAATCTTTGTACTTGTGAATATTTGGCGCAGTATAGCCCAGATGCTCTTGCGCCATAAAAAATCCAAACAAACAAACTTGGGAATAGGCATTGACACAGTAAAAGAACCGCGTGTTTGAGCTTTGTACTTTTAAAATGCTGTAAGTCGTACGCTAAGCATGTACAACACAAAAATATTTAAAAAAATATTTTAATTTACCAGAAACATAAAAGGTCCACAAATTTATTTAATAGTTGGGCAGTAGCATAAATACTGACACTTTTATGGAGTCGTTCTGAGTTTAAATGCAACATTATTTTAACACAACATCTTCAGAAGGTTTCAGTCGCCCATGCCGTAGTTTTAACGCGGGTTCGATTCCAGTCGTGTCGTATAACCTCTGCCGTCTATCTAGTTTCCATAATTCAGAATTTGTTTCTTTTGGCAACAGAAAAATCGAATATCCCGGTACAACATCGCTTTAGCTATCCGTACGACGCCAGATGCAATCAAACCCTAAAATGACCATGTCGTAACCCGACGGTCCCTTTTAATCCCTTTAAATTGTAAAAACGTTTAAACAGCTTTAACGATTTTCGCTGTAACTCGACTTCTGTTTATACCAGAAACTCTCAGTTGGTCAGAAAATGTACAGAAATGTCTATACTTCTAAATACAAAAAAAATTATTTTTTTTAAAGATTTAAAACCGTTGAGTCCCATTAATGTTGATTAACGTTTGGGAAGTGTGACAGCAGAGTGAAAATATAAGTTAGAATAAAGTTGAAATAAAAGTTAGCATAAGGTTGAAATAAAAGCCGAGAATGGCACTAAAGGCAAAGTTAAGAAAGTTGCGATTAATATGAGTAATTAATTGACAATAAAAGCTGTTGAAGCTTTTTTTTTCTTCTAGAAATCCTAACTTTGGTTATTGAAACTTGTTTTTAATTCCTTCGAAAATTTAATTTTTATGAAAAAATTGGCAAATATTACCTAAAACAAGGAAAAATGGCCTAAAATGTCCTAAAAAAATAAAGCCAAAACCTTCAAAGTATACAAAAAAAATGCTAATTTCATCAACATCCTGACTCTAGCAATCAGTATATACAAGGTCTTACTGCCTACGAGTTAATCTGAAATATTAAAGAAACGCGGCAGAAGTACGGAAAACAAAATAAAATCTTACGCAGTATCTAATGTATATATACAGAGTAAGAGAGTGTGTGTTTTTATTTATACCACCCTAGCTTTTTATATATTATTTATATGTATGTTTTAAAAACATAATTTTCAAATTTCGTCTTAACAGCTCAAGGTGATAATACAACAGTTACTTGCAAAATTCGTTTTAACATATGTAATAATTCAGAGCTACTTGCAGTTTTTAAAATAACTTTAAATAGCTTCTTATGAAAATAAATAATTTGCTTAAGATTTATATTCCCACTCACTTTTTCTAACTAATTTTTCATTTTTAATTAGTGTAGAAGTTTATTATACCAACTTATCTATTGAAAACAATCGCCGTGACGATAATACACATTTGCTCATAAGGAATGCTTTAATTCAAAATAGCTTTCTAATCTTCTTGACTCCTTTGGCGCATTTATTGGTAAAGCCTTGGGGTAGTGAAGTGGTAAGGTGACTGCCTAACGTTCTGCTGACTCCACATGCTGAAAAAAAAAAGTACAAACCTATTAAATGGTTACTTTCTCATTAATTAGATACGAAAGAGAATTTATTTCTTACCCCTTAGCAAATGTAATTTCGACAAAAATTTGCGCTAAATATGTAAATTTTTAACTAAGTCCCTAACAGATAAATTGTTAAAATAAGGTTTTAACTAGTTCTTAAAAGCAACACATGGATGAGTTAAAATATAAAAAAAGGAGGAAATGTTTAAATTATTGACAACAAACAGAATTAGAAACAATATTTATAAATAAAATTTGTTAAAAAAGTACACAAAATGTTTAAGAAATAAGTATGTAGGAATTCATACTGTATCAAAGGGGCCTTATTTATAAAAAAGGTTAAACGACAAGTTAATTAGGTTTCAATTAAACATATATATTTATTTTTTCTTATACCAATATATTGTTAATTAAACTTATTTATTTGATTCCCGTTTAGGTTTAACACGAAGAAAACATATATACGTTTTTAATTTATTTTATTTTTAATTGTGTTATTGCTGTTATTTATTTTTTATTCTATTTATTTATGGGGTCATAAATACAGACTTGAGGGAAGCAGTGAAAAATTATTAACGTTCTTTACTTATTTTTACTTCTTAATTTTGAATGTTTGGAAGAAACGGAAGCTTAATATATTTTCGTCAAACCCATCTTAATTAATAAGACGTGAAATATTTATTTTTTGCTTTACTGTACTTACTAAGAAACAAAATTTAAATGCACGAATAATCTGATTCTGTATTAAATAATCAGCTTTGATGCGTTAAGGAGTAGAATATTTTTATAAATTTTAAACCCGTTTTTATGCGGCGCTCGCATGTAAACGAATTTTGGTAAAAAATATTTCAATGACTTTTCAAGTAAAATAAGCCAAAGTATTAAGAAACAAAAGCGTTTGAAATTCTGAAGCATTTATAAATTACAGAATTTTTTTCAGAAAATATGCTTATATTATTTTCATTAATACGGCTTCAATTACTGTGATTGTTACACGAAATATATGAAGAACTGAAAATCTGGAATTAATTTAAAAAGTTAATTAGCTTTTAGATATTGAGAGAAAATAAATTTCAGTGACGTATTTGAATATCAGAAAGTCTAAAGGCACCATAATCACCATTTAGGATAGGAAAGCCAAAATAAAATTAAAAATAATATTGGGGAAGAGAGCCGCATAGAAGAATCATCATATGCAGACTATCAAATTAATCGGAGAGAAGAAAAACATGAACTATTTTATGTATTAAATATTATATATTCTCTCTTATATTCTGCATTTCTTTGTTTATTCATCAATTGGGGGCCCGATACCCTAAATATTTTCTTGGGTGCCGAAAAACCACGAGCTCTTTAGAGGTGATGAACAATTTTAAACAAAACCGAGAGTTTAACTATTTGAACCACTGTGACATAAATTTACAGGAGAAACTTGATTGGGAATCGTACTTTGAAAATGTACTTTCCCAACTTTGAAAATGTTTTTTCAAATATCACTAGTTGTGAAATTGAAACTCGAAACGCGTTTATTTTTGGCAAGAAGCCCATGCAAATTGAATATTAACATTAATATCAGCGCAGATGATTAAGCAATTATATAATTTGTTAGAACAACATACACGTTTAAAGAAAAACATAAGCAGCATCCTGCCAGGGCAACGGCGAGAAACGTCTGTGAGTCTGACAATGCTCATCGCTGCCCCGAAGTGCCGTTTAAGGGACAATTGAGGAAGCAGGCTGAAACAAATATTTGTAATAAATGAATAAAATAAATTTTTAAATTGAGTAACAGAGCTTACTGATTTAACCTCCACTGGCAAGGTATTCCATAATCTAGGGCCCAGTGCAACAATACGAGAAAGACCCAAGTTAGTCCTGGCGATAGTTGGTATTAATGAATTGGGATTAAGAAAGAAATATGTTTGACTTGGTTGAATAAAAGGTGGGATATCAATAACTATATGAGAATGAGTAAGGTGAAACATAAGTATGGCAGTCTTGAGAACAAGTAATTTATCCAAGGGGAAAAGTCCATAGTGCTAAGCGGCGGCGGCTGCAGAGGAGGGGAAATTATTTGGGTCAATCATTCGAAAACAACGATTTTGCAATGTAGTACGTCGAGTGAGATTGGATTTTGCCGCTGTACCCCAAACGAGAAAACAATAATTGATGTAAGAGAAAATAAAGGATAATATAGATTAATTAGGATATTTGTAGGTAATGATTTATAGATACTATGTATAATATCGATATTAAGGCTAATTTGATTTTGAAGGAGCGTGAATATAAGATTGCCATTTTAAGTTGGATTTTAGGATAATACCCAGAAATTTAGTCTCTAAGGAGAAAGGAATGATGTCGTTTCTGACGGTTATAGATTGTTGGTAAGTATTAATAATACGTTTCCGGGTAAAAAGGAGGCATTTAGTTTTCTTCATATTAAGGATAAGGTAATTTGATTTGAAATAACTAATAAATATTTTGACACCACAATTCCCTCTAAAAATAAGGTTATCAATATTATCACCTGTTATAAATGCTGTGGTGTCGTCTGCATAACAAATAAACTTAAAAGGATATGGTAAGCAAAAAGTGTCATTGATATGAAAAATAAACAAAAGTAGACCTAAAATAGATTCCTCGGGAACACCACAGAAAATGCACTTTTAATTGGAGTAAGTTTCGCCTATGCTTTCCAAGTTGTTTTTCTCACTTAGGTAACTTCCAATTAGGTCATTATCTTCATAGTGTTCATAGTCTTTAAACTATGAACACCCGCAAAGTTAAGCTTACTCAATAATCTCTGACGATCTATAGTATCAAAGGCCCTGGACAAGTCGAAGAAAATACCGATATAAGACTGTTTAGAGTCGAGAGAAGAGTGAATAAAATCGGCAGCAGAAAGAAGTGCGTGGTCAGAAGATTTACTTCGAAGAAAGACACATCGATTTTTATGTACGATTGAATTAAACTGGAAAATATCAAACAGACGTTTATGAAGTATCCTATCAAATATTTTATCAAAAATTGAGAGGATAGAAATTGATCTGTAATTATAAACCTCAACTCTGTAATCATTTTTAAAACTGGTACAACTGATGCTATTTTGAAATCAGGAGGAACGACAACGGCAGAGAAAATAATATTATGTATGTAGAGAAGAGGAGCACTTAAAGTATGAGCTGCAAATTTAATTGGAAGTGGGTGAAAATTATCATGACCAAGGCCCTCGTTATGGTCCAAGCAAATCAGGACTGTAATGGGTGCATTTTCGGAAATACCATGAAGATAAAAAGAATCACCGATATTGTAGTCATGGTACCCAACCTCTGGGTCAATGTCAGTATTTATATCAGCAACAGAAGCTTCAGGATGGCGACCATGGAGAGCAGCGGGGAATTTTATAAAATGTTCATTGACCGTTTCAGCAATTTGTGCAGCATTATTGATTGTATAACCATCTATCACAAGAGAATCAATTGTATTTGACTTTAAAGTCCGACGGCCCATTAATTCATTTATAATTTTAATATTCTTACCTGCCAGAATAGTCCCTTGTTATAAGGTGATAAGTTTTCATTAATATAGATCTGAGATGAATCCCGAGTGCTGAAAATATCCGCGTTTTTCAGTCGCATCTTCTTACAAATGATGAACCTATCTGGCATATGGTGAGAGGTAAACTGGGCGATCAAAGAACGATTTCAAGTATGATATCTTAATGGGGAATGGTCCCTTTATTGGGGGGGGGTGTTCACTAGGCCGAGGAAGATGTACGCCATCCATTTCGATGTTCTGATTTCTTGTGAACTGATCAATCCTATTATAGTGGGACTCTAGTTCGTTTATCACGTCCAGCTGAAGAGCACATCTGTTTTTGAGTTCAGTAACCCTGTGAGTTAAATCAAGATTAAGCTACTCCGACTTTTCGAATTGTTGTAAAAAATTTTATTGCTGGTGCAAAGAAGTTTGAACCTCACAAAATATTGGAACTATTGAGATTAAAATAATAATAATTAAAATTTTCCAATACTGTCACGCTATCTAAAGTCACATACAATTGACTAAAATCTAGGTTCTAGTCAATTGTACGTGACTTTAGATAGCTTGACGGTATTTAAAATTTTGTTTATTATTAGTTCAGTCTTAATAGTTCCAGTATTATGTAACCTTCTTTGAAGAGGGCTAAAAGCCTTCAAAAAAAGTTTTAAAGCTATATTAAAACATATAGTTCAGAAACTGTGCCCATTGCTTTATGTTACCAACTTTTGTGATATATTCAGCGGAATGAATCGTCTTACTTCCAGTTGTTCAGTATTTTGACAGTTGTAAAAAAAATAAATTCCAGAAAACAAACAGGAGATATCCAACAGTAAAATACCCTACTTATATTTCGAGGTTTAGAAAATATATATCAAATATGGGCACAAATATAGAAAAGTATAAAATAATAAAAAATGAAATGTTAGCCAGATTTACAAAAGCTAGGGAAAATTATTTACCTGTTCATGATATAGATTTGAAAAGATGGGCGATCCTGAAATCCCAAGAGTTAGGATTTGAGGATTTTAAATGTTCCGATAATTTTATATATAATTTTAAGAGCCAAAACAAAATAGTTGCGCGGAAAGTAACAAAATATATCACTCAAATATACACCCAGAATATGGGCAACATAGAAGATAGTGCCATAGAATTTATTTTGCATACGAGAAATGTTACTGCTAATATTATCCCCCAACAAATTTTTAACTCTGATCAAAGTGGTTTTAATTATTTTCTTCCAAATTAAAGGCAGCTATCGCATAAAGGTGAAAAACAGACATTTTCTTTAATAGGGTCTGATTTTGGCAGAACACATTCATATACAATAATGACAATAATACCAATGAATGGGGAACTGACAGGGAAAATGTTACTTTAAGAGAAGCTGCGGGAAGATTTGGCTGGTACGGAAAATTGTATATCCTTGCAAATACCCCCCGAAACAACATACCTCACACAAGCGCTGGATGTTTATTTCTTTTGACAATATAAAAAATTTGTAAAAAAATAACCGATAGAATAGCAATCAATGAAATGGATATTGACATACGACATCGAAATGAGATAATAAAAATGCATTCTTTGGTTCACAATCAATTACAGTCTAAAAAATATCGCCCTATATTACAATATGCTTGGTTTAGGTGCTGTTATAGCGATCATGATCCCGGAAAATTCAAAAATGTTGAGGAAATTTCTTTTGAAATTGAATACAACAATTGTAGCCGAGATAATTGCAAAAATCTGTCATTCTTAAAATGTGCCCACTGTGATCAATTGCTTTACTTCACTCTTTTCTTTTTTTGTACTGTATCACTTTTACGACATTCCTGAGATGTACACAGTTTAATTTTTCTCATTTTTAAATAAAGAGCATAATTCAACAATTAATCCACAATTTATGGTTACATAACTTCATGAAATAAAGTACATTTCATGAAATTTTGTTCACATTTTTTCTAATTACAATAAATGCATTTTCAAATAGCCTACTATTAAGTTTTGTTCACAATTTTTTTAAATTCCATGGTTGCAACAGCATGTGATATGCAATGACCACATCCAGGTTGGGTAAATATAGCAACTTTTCATTATTCGTACACATCATTTATTCATACTCATATATGGATACTCATATATTCATACATTTCATTTATTCATACATACCATATATGGATACTCATATATTCATGTATTTCATTTATTCATACTCACATTCATGCATTTCATTTATTCATACTCATATTCATGCATTTCATTTATTCATACTCATATTCATGCATTTCATTTATTCATACTCATATATTAATACATCTCATATATTCATACATTTCATTTATTCTTACTCACATATTCACACATCTTGTATATGAATACTCATATATTCATTCATTCATACATTTCATTTATTCATACTCATATATTCATTCATTCATACATTTCATTTATTCATACTCATGTATGCATGGTTCTATATAGTTATGTGTTTCTTTTCCTCATGAGATAATATTTTGGAAAAAGAAATGTAAAAGAAACTTGACATTGGCTACGATAATACGAAATAACTACCTCGAACGAAAACCTGGAGTAGCCTTCAAAATTGTCCTCAATTTCGCCAAGTATCTATTCTAAAAGTTCATTTTTCATATTAATTTTTTTACACGGTTTGGATCAGCTAAAACAAAACTTTTTATTTTTATCCGTTAAATACGATGATTCTTCATAATTTTACAGACTTCAAACCTGTTTTTGCTCACATACAGTGCGATTAAAAAATATCAAACCTGGCGAAAAAAGTGTCATTTTTGGACTTCAAATATTCATAAAAAATTGCCATGTCATTTTTGCAGACAAATGATTACATATTCGTCATCAGAAAGTCAAGCACCATCATTTGCTATAGTGTGCTGTGAACAGCGAAAGGGGTTCCTTTGTAAGACACGAAATATTTACTCTTTAATGCTAAGAATAAATTATGAGGGGACGAAAAATTCTTTCCTTAAATAGTGAAAATTAGTGATGAAACACTAGAAATAAATATGTATGATGCAAATTCCGGGCTTTAAACTTTGAGTTAATTCTGGGCTGTTATCGAGGAAGAGTGATATCTGAAGGGGTTCTGCGGTCTCTGAAAGTTAAAGAACCGCTGATGTAGACGATAAAATCTCCTCTTCTCTGTGGAGGGTCTCTGTGCAGGGTGTCTGCAGTCGGCGTTGTCGACGTTGAAAAGATCGCTTGTGGCTGTTAAACTAACGTGGTATACTAAATGTGTTTGGATGATGTCCAGTGATTTTCGTGCACATGGTTTGTTCTATTGATATCGTGTTGTAGCGCTTGGAATGTGTCTGATTCACCCGAAGTGTAAAGGTTTGTGCGCAAGAAGACAGTCGTAATGACGCCATCAACTGATATCTCCAGAAAAGCAATATATTTATTCACGTGAGTATTTATAAGCATCGCCTTTCGAAACGGAAGACGAAATATCTCTTTGTAGAATTCGTAACGCATATTTTGTGAAAAAATTCCACAAGAAATGCAAGGATTAGGGCCTTATAAGAAAAGCAGAAAGACAGGGAAGGCTGTAAACTTACAGGTGCTCCCGAAACCATTTCTAGATTTTTCTTCTCAATTCAAAATTCCCTCAGGATTTTGAAAAAGGATCCGCTTAGTGTGTGTGGTCAACAGTATGTGCAGAACGAATATCTCGCTTTGGGATTTTCTGACACCACACTAGTCCCTTAATCGCATTTAAAGAGAAAATTTGAAGAAATTTTTTCATCCTATAAAAAATAGCAAAATATATCAAGGATATCTGACAAAATTCTAGTCGCAACTACGCTATGTAAAATAAACAATAGAGTAAAACCTGCGTGAAGTGCATACAAATATGATAGTGCTTAATTAGACGTAAATGTGATCTCCCATATCATTATTTGGAGGTTACTTGTCATATTTAATCTGATATGTGGCCTAAAGTAGAAAAAATGACCGAAAATGTTAACTATCCGCAATATTTTTATTCAGAAACTAGTATTTTTTCTTAAGTTTTCCCAAACTTTTAATATTTCTCTTTCAAACTTTTCTAATTTCCGACGTTTTCATGTAATTTTGTGACTAATCCGACTATTGAAGCATAAATATAGACTTAAAAAAAACCAGCCATAATAATCCACTAATTAAAAAGTTAGACATTTTTGCCTTTTTATTCAGCAGTATCAAATCTACTTATACTTCAAAAATCATCTTAGCCCTGCATTTCTAACCTGGCCGCAAAAAATATTTCAGCATTTAATAATTCAAAAGTTAATTGATTTTTCAGGAACCGAATATTTTTATTTAATGCATTAATTAAATACTTCTTAATTAAAAAAAGCTTACGGAAACTTTATCAATTTCCGAAATATTTTTCAGAAAATTTTTTTAATTACAGTAGGGCTAATGCACGTTTTCCAAGAAACTCGTAATGTCAAAGGCGATAAATTATTAAGTAAAAGCATGAAAAGTGGAAAAAATAAAAATTGAAAAACAGAGAATAGTGTAAATAAAGTAGAACCAAACAATAAAACAGAGAATATAATTATTATTATTCCATATTCAAGTTCGTCAAATTCCGCTGTTCATTTGGCGGGAATGAAATACGCTCCTCAAATCTCTAAGCAAATCCATTTTGCAACACAAATTCTCAGAAATTTTGTAAGCGAATTTCACGAATATATATATCACCAATGCACAAGATTTTTTCGTTCTGAAACTGAATTCATTTATTTTGTGTCACGAGATTGGAATTCCGGGGAAATCTATTAATATGCATTTTTTGACTCGTCATTGCACATAAATCTTCGTTTGAGTGCAAGGAATACCCAAAAGATTTAATGATTTTTGCAGTTCTTCCAGACGAAAAAAAGAACTTCCGTTTGTAAAGAGTGGAGTACCTTTAAAAAATAACGAAAAGAAGACATTTTTCAGATGGATACTAATGACGAACTGTCGAAGGAGAGCATGTGGGAAGGGCAGAGTGGAATTTTGTTTGCATAGAATGAAAATGTAATGCCATGCATATTGAGAAACATGTTTTGCGCACGACTTCCTCTCCACAGACAATTTTTTTTATTAATCTTGGTGTACTGGGTCTGAAGTTCCTTTCTTATATGTCAATAATGCATTTTCTGCTAAACGATTATTGTCGATATGTATCACTTATTCATGATGACAAAATCTTTTCGCGTGTTATCGCTTGGAAATGGAACCAGATCGACTTTTTATAATAGGTATCTCTTGGCTGATATATCATAAATCAATCAATATAATGATAATGTATTGATTTACGCAAAAATTGTTTAAATATGTTTAACACTTCATGCCATTTATCACTTTAAAAAAGCATTTTTAACTACATTCTTATAAAAATAAATAATTTACTTAACGCTTAAATGTGTCATTAGTCCTTCTCATGATTTATTGTCATTCTGAATTGATTCAGAAATTTATTTGTTTTGTCTTTTATCCAAAGTCATTTTCTAGTCTTTCGGCCATTAATGATCGAGGCGCCTAATTCTGGATTCATACGCTTAAAAACTAAAATATTTTCCATAGAAATAATGTGACTGATACATTGCAGACTTGGGCATGAATGAAGGTGGTTCCCTTTCATTAGCTCAAGTTCACACAAGGGGCTTGCAGATGAATTAGTTAGCTCAATCCGATGTGGATTCTGGTGTAGGTAGTGGTGTCCAGTCGTAAGAATGCAGCGCCATAAAAGTGTGATTGGTTGAACTTTTATGGCGCAGGGAAGGCAAAGGCCATAAAACGGAAAGGAACAGGGTTATGGAAGAGATCCAATTACATAGTATTATTGCAGCTGTGCTATGTAAAATAAACAATAGAGTAGAAGCTGCGTAAAGTGATCACCTTTAGGACTGAACTGTAAAGTGATCACCTTTAGGACTGAACTGTAAAGTGGTCACTATATACGACAGACATTGATATAGGCATGACTATGTCCCAATCAGTTGTGTCTTATAAAAAGAGGTCACTCTATCCATGTAGTCCATTTATCAAGGTGGTCACTTTCCCAGGTTCTACATTAATTTTAATACATTAGTTTTACATTTAATTTACATTAATTTACATTCGTTTTACATTTTAGTACGTTAATTTTACATTAATTTTAATTACGATACATATTTAACCCCAAAAAATTGTATGGAATTCATCTTTTTGTATGAATCCTTGCCCAAAATCTTGTGTGCCTAAATTTTACTCATATTTTATGAATGGCGCACACTTTAAAAATTGTCTATTAATTTACTCATTTTTTCTGTTTTTCCAGAAGGACGAAATCTGTCTTTCATTGAAAATGCATTTAGTCTGCTTTACAAATGCGCTCTTGGAAACACTCTGTTGAACGCATGCGTACTAGGAGGGGAACATCTGGGCTTTGTATATCGATTTAAATAGGGACTTTAGGTGAATTTTATCAGCTAATCATCGGTCGAGCGGTTAGAGCGTCCGCTTGGGACTTAACACACCGTAGGTTCTGCTCTCCCGGTATGGGGGCGGGAGGGAATACGCCTTTGTACTAACATGGAAAATACAGTCACTGTAATGTGAATAAATACCAACTTACACCATTATGTGGCGTATCGAATTAAAAACTGATCTATCAAATAAATACCAATTCATACCACCAGCCGGCGTTTTTTCATTAAACGGAAAATTTGTAAAAAAAAAAAAGGATCAAAATCAGTTATATTACGTAACTTTTATTAAACAGAAAATTTGTAGAAAAAACAGAAACAGTAACTCACAAGAAGCCCCCCCACACACACATACACCTCGGAGCTCACACGCCGAATTAACGAATTTTCAGCAATGAGGAAATACGCTATGAGATACGCACTAGAAGAAAATAATTACGCACTATGAGAAACCTAATATGCGAAAATTAGCATCTACCTTCTCAGATTAACGCTAAAAATAATTAATAAAAAATGATTTTGGTTTGACAGAAGAGAGACTTTATCGCCATTTGGCGCCTTTTAATTTCTTCCATAAATTCCTCAAAAAGTATCCAAACAACATTAAATATATTTACGTATATTCTGTTTCATGTTATCCTCACACAGATAAACAGAATGTAAGAGATGCTTGTGACAGAATTTTCAAAATAAAAATAATTGCGACTCTTACGCAAAAAATTGAGTTGCAACTTTCGAAATGATTATAAAAATTAAAGTAAATTGTTTTCTGCTGTGACTTTCAGCAATAAAATAAAAATAATATAGAACTTCAATTTAACGAACAGAAAAAAGAACTTTGTAGCTGTTTCAAAATTTAATGTGTTTAAATCTAACAACAATAAAAATAACGCAATCACTGTAGGCTATTACTACATGTATTCTACACTTTTAGAATAGCCTTCGCCCTCGCTTTTTACCCTTTTCGATCAACTAGCTATCTCGTCACGTATTGCCAAAAGGGTTGCAATTGGCGCTATTTTAACTACTTTTTAACATTTAATTTCTCGATTTCTAGTGGGAGGGCATAGCTGCTAATTTTCACACATTAAGGATTTTTTATGGTGGGTACATTAAGCTGAATTAAATTCGTAAGATTTGGCTTGTATGCTTCGGGCAGGTTTCCTTGTCAGCTGCCATTAATTTTTCGGTTAATTCACAGAGTTCTTTAACAGTGCATATAAGTGAATGGCATACATTTGTCTTGTTCAAAAATAAACTTTTAATGTAGGAATACGCTCATTAAAAAAACACATTTAAATTAATTGTACTGCACGCAAAGTTCGCAATTCCTGTATTAAAGTACCAGCAAATGTTTTAATTTAACGTTCAATGAAATGCGATGCCTTAAAAAGATAATTCCTAAAATGCAAATCTTGGATTTTAAAAAAAGCAACAGAAAATTACTAATTTAAAGCTAAATTTCATCAATTGACTGGAGTTAAAATAAGACTTTAGAAAATACTATTTTAAAAAATAATTGGATCAGAAATCAACATCATCTTTTTACCTCAGCATTTGGAAGAAGTAGTTAAGGTTAAATTAACCAATTAGACAGGACTTGTTATTTTTAGTTCGTTGGCTATGATTTTTATTAGTCAGTTACCCAAAGAGCTTGGCGTTGTGATAGATACACAAAAAGGCAAAATGTTACGCGACATCGCCTTAAGCTGATTAACTGAAACTTCAGTAATTAACTCTCCTTTAATTGCCATTACCTCTTTCCGATAACGAAACCAAAAGGCCGTCCACATATTAAAAGAGAATTGAAGATTTATTATGGGTGCAATCTGGGCAATAATAGGGATCTTAGTTGAGTTTAGTTCACCTTAATTAGATAATATATAAATTTACCTCAAAAGTAAATCCTGTTAGTAATATTTGTTTTCTAAATTACTTAATATAAAGTTTTGAAATAGATTGATAACAGGAATGGCAGAAAAGCGACTCACTGTTTGAGATATATCACAAACATAGGTAAAATAACACAATAGGCACAGTTTTTTGTTATTTAACTGTGCCCATTGTGTTATTTTACCAAGTTTTGTGATATTTGTAATAATTAGAAGCTGTGTTCTATCTATTCGCGTATTAATATAAAAGAATAATTCCCAAAATTCAGTTATATATATAATGTCTATTTATATGTTTAACGAATAATTCATTGCATGAATTTGCTCACTTGCTATCATAATCGTAAATTATTCATTACGTATATACACCCCGACATAAATAAATTAAATTGATTATGGTAGGATGGAAATACACAGGATCCTAAAACATTCCTGGCCACTGTGAAATCCAGTATATGTTACATATGTATTATTAAATGAAATTTGTGATAGGTACGTCTATATTATATCAACAAACAAATTTTCACGCCAATACTACCGCTTGATTGGTCACAGTACTATTGCTGTTGCGCAGTAAGCAATCGTCTTCAGAATGCAATATAGTATATATTTTGTTCTGTAGAATATAATATACTATGTAATTGGATCACTTTCATAAACCCATTCGTTTCCGTTTTATGGCCTTTGCTGATCCTACGCTAGAAAAATTCAACCAATCACAGTTTGTGGCGCCGCATACTTACGACTTCACACGACTACCTACACCAGCATCCACATTGGATTGATCTAACTAATTCACCTACATGTCCCTTGTGTGAACTTAAACTAATGACAGAGAACCACCTCCATTCATGCCCAAGTCTGCAAGGCATTAAGAATAATATTTCTATGGAAAATATTTTAGTTTTTAAGCGTATGAATCCAGAATTGGGCCCTTTGATCAGTAATGTCTGAAAGACTAGAAAATGGCTTTGGATTAAAAAACAAAACAAATGAATTTCTAAATCAATTCAGAATGCTAATAAACCGTCTGAAGAATTAATGGCACATTTAAGAGTTAATTAAATTAGTTACTTTTATAAGAAGATAGTTAAAGATGCTTTCTTAAAGTGATAAATGGCATGAAGTATTAAACATATTTAAACAATTTTTGTGCAAATAACTACATTATCATTATATTGAGTGATTTATGATATATTAGCCAAGAGATATCTGTTATGAAAAGTCGATCTGGTACCATTTCCATGCAATAACACGCGAACAGATTTTGTCATCCTAAACAAGTGATACAAATCGAAAATAATCGTTTAAAAGATAATGCAGTATCGATATATAAGAACGGAACTGCAGAACGTGTATACCAAGATTATTATATAAAACATTGTCTGTAAAAAGAAAGCCATGTGAGAACATGTTTCTCAATATTCAGAGTACTACACGTTTTTTTTTCATTCAGCCGCAAATAAAATTCCACTCTGCTCTTCCAACTTGCTTTCTTTCGACAGTTCTTCATTAGTATTCATCTGAAAAATGTTTCCTTTTTCGTTATTTTTTTAAACTTCACTCTTTAGAAACGGAAGTTATTTTTTTCGGCTAGAATGACTGCAAAAGTCAGTAAATCTTTTGGGTATTCCTTATCCTAAAACGAAGATTTATATGCAGTGACGAGTCAAAAAATACATATTAATAATTTCCTCGGATTTCCAAACTCGAGGTGCTAAATTAATGAATTCAG
>QLNU02015270.1:50239982-50250370 GCA_006491805.2 Dysdera silvatica | reverse complement strand
CATTAATGGTAATTCGCATTTCTTGATTATTTTTATCGATTTCATTGATTATAGCCTACAGATCTTTATTTGAGGTAGCTATTATTGCCATATATTCAGTATATCTCCAATTATTTACAATAGCTTCATTTGACTTTAACCCATCTTTTCTTTATTCCATGACTTCTTAAATTATTTCTTCTGAACTAAGGTTATAGTAAATGAGAGTAAGAACTCATCCCTATCTGTCTTATTGCTTTATTTTCAACCAGTTTGTTTCATCGCTGTCAATTTTAATATTCGTTTTTTGGGTTCCAATGGGCTGCTTTAATAATATGAATACCTTTGTCATCCAGACCTGACTTGAAAAGTATTTATATTTTGTCATGTTTAATTCTTTCACGAGTTTTCTCGCAATCCACAAAGCAGAGAAAGAGAGGGATATTCATTTCAATTTTCTATTTTGCCGATTAGGATAATGCGAAGTTTGCTTCTTTTGTGCCAAAATCAGTTCTAAAACCGAATTGTGAATAACCAATCCTTTTATCGATTTTTTAAATTTCTATTGCGGATAACTTTTAGCAAAATTTGCTTGTATTATTAAAAGGGGTGAGTATCATATAAGTATTAATAAACAAATTGTTATAAGTATTAATAAAAAATATTTATAGGCAGTGGTAACTCGTCCTTTGGTGCACATGAGCAAGCGAAACTCAGAAGAGAAACTAAGAAAAAATAGGATATCGCATGTTAAGTAAAATAAAATATCAAACACGCAATATACAACCTGTAATACTCGTAGTATAAAATACTAAAGTTGTTTCGTATAAGTCGATTATTGCTTTATTTGTTGGTAACCTTATTAACCGGAATGCAGGGAGTAGAGACCTATCGCTCGTGCTTTTGAAAAATCTGACCTCGGAAAGCAGATTAGTATTGAACTCATTGAAGGGTGCGAGTATGGGATTTTCACCACTTACGTCACTACATTTCGAACAGTTTTATTGTACGGGAGGTAGAATGCAATTGCTTTCATTGAGTTTCCTTTCCGCCAGGCTCTCACTTTGTTTGATATTTGGTACATTCAGTTATATTATTTTTTTTATAAAATTTTTATGGTTCGTTTTATTATTGTGTGTACAAAGTAGTGTTAACAGTTAAGATATCATTTAGCAAAATTAATGATCCGGTACTGAAACAATTACATTTTTCAACGTCACCGCTGGGAGGAGAAGTAGAAATGATTAATTTATTCAAAACTGAAAAGAATTTATTAAAGATTCAGGTCAACATTAGGTTTAACTTTGTCCAGGTGACAAACTCAAAAACTAGAGATTTCCAAAAGAAATTCAGACCCGACTTATATGAGAAAAATTTATGGATTTGTGGATGTGAATTAACAAACAGGCTGTTTTGTTTTTACTGTCTCCTGTTTGCAAAACGAAGTGGTGATTTCAGTTGGGTGGGCTACGATTTCCCAGATTTGTCACATCTAACTCAAAAAATAAAGAAACAGCAAGACTCTCAGACAATTTTAAACTTCATATTATAGTTCTGCTTGCTTGGAAAGGTTGATATTCGTTAATAGATTGACAGTGTATTTTTTTTTTAATTGCATTACAAGTTTGTTCAATTTTGCTCCAAGAAGACACAAAATATTTAATCTGTACGTTTCGTTGACCTGTGAAAATTTCTTTTCGTAATTTATATGTATATTATAAACCCAGTGCCGCAACTAGAGGTGCAGGCCGGGTACATGCCCTGGGCGCCATGGCATGGAATGTTGATAGGGAGGCCAGTGGAGGGGCGGACGCCGTGCCAGAGGGGCGGCAGGATCTTAGCCCAGAGAACAAAGGTACCAGCTGCGCCACTGTTGCACCCCCATTTGAATAAACCACCAATCGCCACTGTTTATAGTTATGAATAAAAAATATTTATAACAAATGACCTAATATATAGGCACTTCAACTGGGTGAGTAACAATTAGAAATAAAGCAAATAATATAATATCTATAATAATTAAAGAGGAAACAACCACCAGTGGTTTTAAATATCTGTATAAATTTACTTCTTTAGATAATAACAATTAATTTTTGAATCATTTTTTAAATAATTACATATTATTTAATTTTTAATTATCTTGGTAATGTATTTCATTAATTCGGTACCGGATAATTTATAAAACCATTTCCAATTTCTATTCTTATTTTATTTATATATCAAATGCATACCTGAGCACAGATTAATATATTATATACGCACGCTTTTAAAATCCTCTTTGAAATAAAGTTTACACCCTTTGGATTTATGAAGTTATTTACGTCAATAAGTTATTCAATGCTTCCAAGATAAAGGTATCTGCTCTCATGCTTTCAGAAATGCCTTAGTTCCATTAATTATTTTCTGAAATTGACTGAATTTTAATTTGCACAGGATACAGATACTTTTATCAAAGTGAAATTGGTTTTTAATTGATCACTTGCATGTTGATACCAGAATAAAAGAATCTATTTTTTTGCTTCAGTTAAAAATAGCTTGACTAATACATGATGTTTTTGTCATACACAAGCCAGGCCGATCGAACTCTTACCACTAATAGATAACTTATACACCTTTTTGCTGAAAAAGCGCCGTCCGCCAGGCAATGTCATTGACAGCGTGATTTATTATAGCAATATTTATTCCAAGTTTTATGATTAATGCTCCTTTTCTAACTTACATACACATTCAAAGTCATCCTTTTTTTTATAAAATATATCGAAGGTCAACTATTTGCTCAGCTCTTCGTTTAACACAAATGGCTATTTTGCATTCCACTAGGAATTTTTTCTACTGAATTTTTTTATTACTAAGTGTTCAATAAAAACCATATTCTTAGTAATCTCTTATAAAATGCAGGGACTGCTTTTCTGAATATTCAGAAAAATTGCGCCTACAAATCTACTTTCTGATACATTTCGAAAACCTCAATTTTAAATTAAAAGTTAGAGCTAAAATTTTTTCATTATATAACTTATTTCGAGTTGCTATACTTTACAGGTTTATGTGTCAATAAATGAAAATATTTTGCAAGTTAACAGATTAAAATTCGCATTTCGCGAGTGCACATTTGAGTGATTTATTTCGGTAAAATATGATTATATATTGAATGTGATTTGGGAGAATATGATTTTATATGAATTGGTTTTATTAATTAAACTAAAAAACAAAAAAATTATTTAATTCGGAACAAGGATTCAGCTATGCAAGTGATTACGATTTTAGCTGGATATGAACTTTCAGGGTTTTTACTTTACGTGGCTTGACTTAACCTATAACGAGCAACTTGTGAAGTTATCTGTACATGTATAAAGAATTAAAATTAAATAACTTGACTAAAAGAACAATTTTTTTCAACCAAATATTATTTGAAGTTCCCATATTAAGGGCATTTTACAGAATAATAATTCTTCAACTACTTTGCTTTTAAGGAATACATGATTTAAAATGCAATAGCAAATAAAATTCAAAGGATACTACATTAGAGAAAAAGAACATACCATTGTTAAATCTTATGTACGTTTTATATAATGACTGCGGCTGATTTATTAATAAGTGCTAGGCTCATATTGACCCGCTAATGCTCTTACAAAACCAATAATACGTTTCCATTAGTTTGTTTGCTGTATCGTTTTTCAACTAGTAAAATCTTATACAACCCGATTCACTTTATCATAATTTTGTAATTCATATTTCACGTAATTTGTACATTATTTTTATATTGTAAGAAAGCGTTCAAGTATTACGTAACCACCTTGGGTGGAGTGGGAGGGGTTGCCGTTGGTCTTATTTTCCTATGTTAGCCAATGTTAAATTTTGCTTTCTGAGGTGGGGGTGAAATGGCCAAAATATTGCTTATGTAATACTTGAACTCTCCCATAGTTGCCTGCTAAATAATTCAGTTTTATCGTTTTCTAATTTTTAACCGTGTACATTTGATCTATATATATATACTTACGTTACTTGAAATTGAAATCAAAATCTAGATTTTTCTTACTGTTTTTGATTCAAGTGAATGTTCCAAGTAAAATAAACTTGTCATCCCCTAAAGGTTTGTAACGAAGCTATGTAGCGTGAATTTTGATGTTGAGTAGGAAATATCGACACTTTTCAGACAAATGTGTCTCTCTCTCTCTCCTTTCATCAGGAATTTACTAAAAAGAATTTCATGGTGCGGGAAATTTTGTGTCGTCATTTCATGCTGTTGTCGATTCTTTGGAATCTATTGACGTAAACTATTTAGAAGCCTAAATATGAAGATCAAACTTGAATGATATCATAGGGAGTAAAAGGTTATATTATCGAGTTATATTTATTGATTTTTTTCACATGGTGCTACGTAGAGTTTGATGCTCATTTCTCAAAAGATCTATGTAATAATACCACCTCATTTCGTGACAAACTACAATTTGGACAATAAAGACGGAACTTCTTTTTTTACATTCATATAATATTTAGTAAAATATCTTGTAATGTTTTATTTTCATCTTCTGACAGAATCCTCAATTTTTACGGAAAATTAGTTCTGGTTCTGAGGATCGTCGATATGTAATTATGTTGTTCTAAGCTAGATGAAGGGGTTGGTCCCTCGGGAGTTTTACAAGAGACACCGTGACCCCATTTCGTACATACGTGCCAATATCACGATACCCCTGTCGCCTGATGTTTCCACATTTGGCAGGTTTCACACAAAAAAGAATTGCATGCCACTTGATTTTATCACGCTATGAAAGACCAGAAGAAGGAAATACATTAAAGCAAATGCGCCAATGGTACTCTCGCTCTGTCTCTGTTTCTCTCGGGTGTACGCATTTTATCTTTATTTCCAAAGGAAAAGGAGAAAAGATGTAAATAAAAGCCTAGTGATATTATTTCTTCTAGCGTATTGATGCAGTTCGCAGCACAAAGAAAGCTAAAAGCTTTAGCCTTTGTCTATAGTTATTGCTTCAGTTGGCGTTTCATTTAGGAATCTAAGAACTCTTTATATTTATTTTAAATTGTTTTTTGCACGATCTGCTGTCGTATTTAACTACACATGCTCTTATCTTGATATTCTACAAGTTTTGTAGGTATTCTATTGAAATATATGCCAATTTCAATTTCGATTTCTCCTTGATACTTGGAATTTTGGTGCTATGGTTCGAGATACATTTAGGAATATCAGGATTGGTATCGTATATTGTATTCTATTCTTATTAACTAAATTTAACCGTCGTATCTAAAAGTCTCGTTGTAACACACTGTGTAATTTAGTGATAATTTTATCGTAAATTCATTTCAGTATATTTCAAATGGATCAGATCTTCATATTATTTGAAGTGTTAACTTTTTTAAGATGCAAATTAATATGTTGACTCACAAGAATGAAGTCCTTATTTAATCATTTCTTATGGAAGGCTAAGCAAATAAGTATTTCTTTATAAAATATATTGTATAACACAGAATAAATTATAGAAAAATAATTAGCTCGGTATAACTTAACGTACATTAAAAATTAATTATCCCAGTATAACTTAAAGTACATTAAAAATTAAATTTTCTCAGCATAATTTAAATTATATTAAAAGTTAATTATCTCAGTATAAATTAAAATATGTTAAGATTAATTAGCTCAGTATAATTTAAATTACCTCAATATAACTTAAAGGTTCTCAGTATAACTTGAAGTATTTGAGTATAACTTAAATTACATGAAATATCGTTATCTGATTTTATATGCATCGCAAAATTAAATTTTGTGGGATGAAAAGGATGTAATACGTATCGCTGGAATAGAATAAAATGCAACGAATTCATGTTAACTTAATCTTCAATGGATATATCAGAATTAATTTTGCTTCGTCCGGTGTGTCTTATGTACGAGAAAAAATAAGAAACACACACAAAAACATCCTATCGAAATATAGTTTCAGATCCAAGAAAGCACTGGCATGGAAAACACGATAATGTCCAGAGATCGGTAGAGTCACCCTTCCCTCTTATCTATTGCAGACTGACCATTCTACATTCCAACATCCATCTTTTAGATATCGCACATTCGCAAACGTAAAAAAAAGTATGTTATGCCAGTTAAAGGAATTCTAAATGTAACTTTGACAGTAAATACTTTCCGAATAATCCTTAGTTCTGGTATGCAGTAATAAATTACATTTGAGAAAGCTTAAAAATCATATATATTCCTATGTATATTACATTCAGGTATATCTGTGTGGATATTCAATAAACTAAGCATTGACCTAGACGTCGTTATCAGTGTATCGGTTTATAAATTTTTAAATAACATATTATTGATTATAGCTCACGTTTTGAATTAGTACTATCTGGCTTTTTTCTGCTCTCCTGTTGTCAGTCACTTGTTATTTTCCCATTTGCCCCTAAAACTAGTTTTGGGCAAAACATAAATTTACAGAATTACCACACTATTCTCAAATTTCCTAAATTTCCATTTCTTCTTCTATTCATCTTTCTGACAACTTTAGCAGAGGTCACTTAGATAGCTAAGGTCACTTTAGCATTATGAGAATATAGACTTGGAACATTTTACATTGTATAATAAATGTGTTTCTAGTTTTCGCTTTTGTGTTCATTTGAAAGTATTCTTTGGACGGTATGCTACTTATACTGTAATGTTTATTAACGGTTCTTTCTGTTTCCCATTCATCAAATGTGATATAGCTGATACACAATCCACATATAAGGAATACTTATTCTTTGTAAAAGAGAAAACATTAATGATCATAGTGCAAATCACTAAAGCCAAGAGTCATCCACTACTAAACTAATCAAAGCTTTGTTTATTTTTATTGATAATAGTCTACCGGTAATCGAACAATACTTATTTTGCAGATATCTCATACGTATGATAATGTCTGATATCTTATACCCATTATGAATCTATTAATTAACACTAAACATCGCCAATAAATTTACAGTACTGTACAAGTCGGAAACAGGGGCCAGTTTGTTATTATAATCCATTCAATGCATTATCATATCTAATATTGCTCGCGTATTATATATGTATACAAAAAAACCAAGAATTACTAATTATTACATGTTGGTTGAAAGTATTATATAATAATGTACAAATCCAATGGTATAATTACATGTATGTATTAGTACGGTTTTTAATTACACTAAAACTTTTTGTTGTAATACACATATAAATGCAATTTTTTAGAATATGTGATCAATTTTTAGAAGTTTGGTTTAGCAGCTTAGTTAAACTAATCCTTCATTAAATGTTGTGGCTTGATAAAATTATTTTTTGGGGATGAAAATGTTTTGAAAAAACAAGAGAAAAAACTGAGAAATTAAGAAAAGTTTAATACTTTAAACTGCGGATGAAAAGTGGGAACCTCGAATAAATTTACATATATTTACCCTGTAATGGAATAAATTCTTACGAAAAATTTATAAATTTTATCTTGAAATATACATACTCAAATTAAAGCAACGCATTATTTAAGAACAGAAACGTTACACTTGAATTATGGCAATAGCAAATATCCAAACTTCGAACAATCATTTCGAATTTTTAAATGTGCGCATTTCTGACTTTCCAATTGCTTTTGATTTAAAAACGATAATGCTCAATTTACTTTTACTTCTGAATGCCGTTTTAGCAAGAACTAAGATACAAATATCCTTGGAATGCATGTATATTTATTAGATCCATTTATTATAGAAGCAGTAAACGCAAAATATTAATTAAAAAATTGAAACCCTGAAAATTGCAGCAAGAATTTAAAACTGTAAATATAATACTAATAAATTTTTCAATTTTCCTTCGCAATAATTATATCAGTGTAGCATACATTTCTTCCTATTTATATATCTATTCTTGTACATATATACCATGCACTTATATATCTCTTGTATGTATTTCTAATTCGGGAAGATACCCTTCAAGCCTTTGGTTCCCTCTTGAAACAGCCTTGATGTTTTAAGCAATTAGTGATGCAATCACTGGTTTATGCAAGGGGGGGAAGACGAGAGCTTGAAACACCCCATCATGGTAAAACTTTATGTACAGGGTGTTCCAAAAACACACTATCAAAAGTATATAGCCGTGATTCTTGTGCAAAATGGACCGTAATGGACCTTACATGGTTTGGTTGGAAATGGATATCCAGGGAATTATGACTATAAACAAAGCATGATTGGATGAAAAAAAAAGTCACTCCTAAAATAAATGTATTTATCCAATACACAGCATCTGGGCTGTATTATAAAAAAAAAGGATAGCTTATTCGCTGTGCATATGTGGCATGTGGGAGTTAACAATTTCCAGCCAATGAAAATTGTATTTGAAAGTTTGGCCTTTAATTTCCCATCTTTTGCGGTCACCAATTTTTGGCGAGAATGGCGAACTTTTGGCTGTAAATCATGAGCGAATATAAAAGAATTTTCGGAGCATAAATGTTTATGATTGGCAGGTGGAGGGCATTGATGGATCTAGTATGAATCCTAGAGGTGGGGAGGGTGGCGATTTGTATGGAAGTATGCAAAATAATTTGAACCCTCTTAACTGCTTAATCATTTTCTTAAAGTCGCTTCAAAAATTGCATATTTTTTATTACATATTTCAAATCTACATGCATTTGAGAGTTAAAATATGTAGCACATTTTTGTAAACAAGATTTTTTTAATATAAATTTCGTGCATAAGAACAGGCTTTCATAAAAATCAATTTTAAGAGTAATCGTTTAAATTCAAAAATTCTGAAAATAAATCTTGATTAAATTACGATTTAGGAAGTGTTCAAGTATTACGTAAGCAATATTTTGGCCATTTCAACGCCCTCCCCCGTAAACAAAATTTAATATTGACTCACCAACTCCGACAACTCATCAGTATAACAGAGACATTCTCCAAGGACATAGGAATGGAATTCGGCCTCGATAAGTGCAAAATACAGAAGAATAGCAAAGAAGATTTACCAGGCATCGAACTCGAAGACGGGAGACTACTGAAGACCTTGGACGAGGGCGAAACCTACAAATACCTAGGGATAATGCAAAAACGGCAACAGGAGCACAAGAAAGTCAAAGTCCAGCTCACGCAAGCATTCCAAGAAAGACTTAGAAGCATTGTGAAGACGAAACTGAGCGGGAAGAACACCACGCAAGCAATTAACGCATATGCGGTACCAGTGCTCACCTACTCCTTCGGGATCATCAAATGGTCCAACACTGAACTAGAACAACTCCAGCGGAAAATGAGAACCATCCAGAGAAGAGCCGGACAACTACACCCTGCAACGGCAATTGAACGGCAAACACTACCCCGGGAAGAAGGAGGACGCGGACAAGCGGACCTCAAAGACTTACATGACAAGCAGATCCAGAGCATGAGGCAATACTTCCAGTTGAAGAGTCCCCGATCGCCACTCATCCAAGCCATAATACAAGCAGATGCAAATTACACGCCACTAAACCTGTGTAGTACCGAAGAGCGTGTCCTGGAAACAGCCAACGAACAGAAACTAAGAACTTGGGCCGGAAAACCATTACATGGCAGGCACTACAATGACCTGCAACAACCACACGTTGACAAAAAGGCATCAAATTCTTGGCTGGCCAAAGGCACTCTCCAGCCAGAGACAGAAGGATTCATGCTAGCCATCCAAGACCAAGTGATCGCAACAAGGAACAATCAGAAATTCATCCAGAGAAAAGACATAGAAAGCGACAAATGCAGACACTGTCATGCGGCATCGGAGACAATCCAACACGTGATGGCAGGATGCAAGATCCTTGCGCAGTCAGACTACAAACATAGACACGATCAAGTAGCGAAAATAGTCCACCAGAAATTGGCAGCGAATGCTGGCTTTCTGACAGAAAAATGCCCGTACTACAAATATGAGCCAGAGACCGTGCATGAGAACGAAACACACAAGCTTTACTGGGATAGAGCAATCATAACAGACAAGACAGTCCCACATAACCGTCCTGACATAACCCTCGTCGATAAATCGAATAAGACCACGTACTTAATCGACATAGCAGTACCCAACACCAATAACATACAGACAACCTACACAACGAAAATCACCAAGTACCAAGATCTCAGACATGAAGTACGAGATATATGGGGTATGGAAAAGATCCTCATCATCCCGTTAGTCATCTCAGCAACAGGGATAGTACCAAAAACGCTTGCGACGAATTTGGAGATACTCAACATTGACCCAAACACCTACATTGAAATACAAAAAGCCACAATCCTAAACACGTGTCACATTGTCAGGAAGTTTCTAGACATGGCACATTAAGAAGTGATGTAAAAAGAGGCTTGGGAACATGGCGCTCTGCCCGTCCCAAAGCCTGTTTCCGCCAAGAATGGGCGAGGAAAACCTTATATAT
>QLNU02015270.1:50216479-50233077 GCA_006491805.2 Dysdera silvatica | reverse complement strand
TTTAAGATCATTCAATTATGATATATATTGCGAATCGACCATATTGCTGTGCAAATGATTCAGGCGATGGATGGATGGATGGATGGATGGATGGATGGATGGATGGATGGATGGATGGATGGGTGGGTGGGTAGGTAGGTAGGTAGGTAGGTAGGTAGGTAGGCAGGCAGGCATTCATTCATTCAGATTAGATTAGATTAGACTAAACTAGACTGGACAGACAGACAGATAGATAGAAAGGAATATGATGGGTTGATTAAAAATAGATAAATAAAATAAAATTCTTATGCACAATAAAGAAATTAAACTATATTTCTAAATCGGGTAATTCATTTTAAATACAAAAACGGTGGTTTATAAAGTGCTTTTATAAAATTTCTTTTCAAACGCGATAAACTCATCGTGTTTTTCAAAAGACTGTAAAACAACTAAATTGCGGTCGCTTTCCGCTAGCAAATTGCATGGTTCTGCACTTTCGATCACAAAAAACTCCGTAATGGCATTTTGTTTTGAAAATAAGGTCACCTGTCAGATTAACTTTTGTGAGCTCGCCGAAGAAAAAACACACGATGGCGTTTCGTAAGCATCTCAGAAAGGGGAAACACTATTTTTGCTGAGGTTTTGAAAAAGCACTAGAAAAAGGAAGAAAGTGGCTAGATTTTTACAAGATTTGCTTACCGGTACATCAGCTCGACAGCAACAATAAAACGGAGCTGCTTTTGATTCTAGGCCAATTTTTTTTTCTATTTTTCTTTGCGCAAGAATTTTCAGGATGGTTTCTTCATCTCCCTTTGCCTAACAACAACACCATGGTAACAAGAGTTTTATGTAGAGCACGTGATTTTCTTGCGTGATCCAGTATTGCGTGAGTTCAGCGAGTTTGATGTGGTTATTCAATGCTTGTGTAATAGTTTAGTACTTTTCGAGTAAAGGGTTTCCGTCAACGTTAACTACCACTGTCGAGGCAATTGTGCTGCCGTTGAGTCGATGTATCGTGAAAACACAAATAGGCCATTACGTACTTCTACTAAAATCTATTTACAGATTTCTACGTGCTCATCATTAATTATAGGGTGTTCGCTTTTTTCTCAAGTCTGGATGCAGTCTCTCAACCTTGAACTCTAAATTAGAGATCGTAGAGCCCATTTCACAGAGAAGTGATTTTAATGCAGAAACGGATTGAAAAACCAAACGGAAGAAATCTTGCCTTTTCGATTTCATATAACAAAGAATAATTCCTTTCGATTTCATATAACAAAGAATAATTCCTTTCCTTTGCATAGCTGATATTGCTATATGTGGTTGTGCAATGGTAGCACATTCCTCTAGCGTGGAGTTGTTTCTGGTTCGATTCTCAGCGGTGCAAAATAAAAAAAGAACACTCTGGCAAGGATAACTGCTCACGGTAGTCCGGTATTTGTTTCCTTGGTTTTAATGCGTTCGAATTCCTCACGAAAATGCAGGTCCAGTACCTTATGGTGATTAATGTTCACACATACGTCTATCGTGCTGGTAGTCTGAGTTCAATTCCCAATGCATTAGTTCAATTCAATTCCCAATGCATTAGTTCAATTCAATTCCAAATGCATTAGTTCAATTAAATTCCAAATGCATTAGTCCAATTCAATTCTCAATGTATTAGTTCAATTCTCAATGTATTAGTTCAATTCCCAATGAATTATTTCAAATCAATTCTCAATGAGTTACTTCAATTCCCAATGCATTAGTTCAATTCAATTCCCAATGCATTAGTTCAATTCAATTCCCAATGCATTCGTTGAATTTAATTCTTAATATATTACCTCAATTCAATTCCCAATGCATTCGTTGAATTTAATTCTTAATATATTACCTCAATTCAATTCCAATGGATTACTTTAATTCAATTCTCAATCCACTAGTCCAATTTCCAATGCATTAATTCAATTCCCAATGCATTAGTTCAATTCCCAATGCATTAATTCGATTCCCAATGCACCAGTTCAATTTAATTCCCAATACACTAGTTCCATTTAATTCACAATGCATTAGTTCAATTCAATTCACAATACATGAATTTAATTCAATTTCAAATGCATTACTTCAATTCAATTCCCAATGTCTTACTTCAGTACAATTTTCAATGCCTTACTTCACTTTAATTCACAATGTATTACTTCACATCAATTCCCAATGCATTACTTCAATTCAATTTCTAATGTATTATTTATTTAAACATCGTAGCAAGCGTGCCGATTTTCTGCTCATCACAGTCAGGGTAATAGTATGCTTTGTGGCAGTTTCCAGCGCGCACTCATACACGCATAGAGAGAGAGAGAGAGAGGAAATGTGTGTATGATCTTTGCTGCCCTTACGCCATAGGAACTCAAAGAAATTGTCTTATCCGCTTAAATGACTAGCGTATAAATGGATAGCGTTAATTTGAAATTTTTTCAACTTCTGTGGAAAAGGTGTTTTCAGACCATATCTGACTTTGTCCGTTTGCATAAAACTACAATGAAAACAAAAATGCATTTATTTTTGATTAGTTCATAATGATTGTCTGCTACAAACAAAAACCACTAGAATTTTGAATGGTCTTGGTATCTGTTTTTTAGTTAAAGTAGGTTTGTGTAGTTCATTTAATAGGCGAGGTCACTCTTACCACAGGCCCTGAGGTCCTGCAGTATTAAGGCGTTTG
The DNA here is from genome assembly GCA_006491805.2 of Dysdera silvatica. Taxonomy (NCBI): domain Eukaryota; kingdom Metazoa; phylum Arthropoda; class Arachnida; order Araneae; family Dysderidae; genus Dysdera; species Dysdera silvatica. The sequence continues at coordinate 50,230,397 of QLNU02015270.1, read as the reverse complement.
CCTATGATGTTACCTCAGATCCGACTCCAAATGGTGCCAAACTGGAAAACTTCCCGGATAACTGCTCACGGTAGTCTGGGGTTGGTTCCCTAGGTCCTAAAAAGTTCGAATTCCTCGAGAAACTAGCTCCAGGAGCAGCAGGTCCTTTTTTGACCTTGCACAATAAAAATCAAGCAAAATCTTACCACGACTTTTACGAACCTAAGTAAAGATTTCACTATAGTAAGGGGAATGGAAAATGTTCTCAAATAAGTTTTCACATGATGAAATTTTCCAAAATATTCCAAGAGAAAAATTAAAATCCATACGACAAATATAATCATAAAATAAAACTTTTTATGAGTGACAATGGATATCGACATACTGTGCGATACACTTAATGAATAATATATAAATAAACACAATTTATATCAATTTAATATAGCATTACATATTTTTCAAATACTTTCCGGCATCTTCAAAAAAGCCATCATAGTAGTAAACATGGATACATTTTTGGAAACAGACAGTCGTAACACCGAACTGCCATTTGAAAGACACTATACAAAATATAATTAAATATCAAAACTTCTCAAGGTCCAAACAATAGTATGATGCGTTAAATATAAAATACGTAAACGAAATAATATTTATAATCTGAATACGTATAAAAAAGCTTTCGAAGTAGGCAAAACTCTATATTAAATAATGAGGAATGAAATTTATTTAGTCATAGTTCCCATGGATTAGATTTTGTAATTTGCCAATTTTTTCACGCTTTATTTTTTGGCTTGGCTTTGATCTGTTATTTCCCTGCATCCGTTGATGAGTTTACTCCCAAATTCGTTTCAAAACTTTCTTTAAATGTGTCACAAGAGATTCGAAAGATCATTTGATCTTATTTATACAGAGGATGTTCCTTTTCCTTTTTTTTCAATTTTCTAGAGTTTCTGGATCCATTAAAAGTTGACAAGTTTCTAGTGCTTCAGAAAAAAATGTTCATAGATTAAATTTTCACAGTTCGCTAGCGGTTTTTCTCAGAAAAGAGACTTAAAATTTTCCCATGAAATGAAAAAAAAACCTTCTCAAAAATTGCTTTTATACATTCATTTACGAGAAAATTTAACTGAATGTTCATGTAGATTTGTGAGAGAAATAATGATGTTTGAAAATATAATATTATTATAATTTTCGATGATTATAAATCAATATGTGAGCTGTTCAATTAGGGAACTTTAAGGATCAGAATAAATTTATGGATATACTGAACAGCGTGAATATATCATTCAGATATACTATCAAAATTGAATATACTATCATAAAAGAGGCAAAAAAACAATCTTACACTTTAAGCAATTTTATAAAAGCATTTTTATGATGCTTGTAAACCTTTGAGACAATATTTTTGAAACGAACCCGAAACATTTACAAAATAGCCAAATGAATCACCGCTATACTACCTTACGTTAAAATTTAAACTGATTAAATTATCTCTGGCATACGCAAGTGGAATTGAAGAGGTTCACAACATCTATCACAATAAAAGTTTGTATATATAAGCACATGCAGTTCTAGCTCCGTAACTGCACGCCCTCATGAACTTTCCGTGTGCGATAACAAAAGTAGTTCATAAGGCCATGAAATAGGGAAGAACTCTGCCATTATAAAACTGTCTACAAACCTACTACACAAGTTTTACAACTACCCCGCTCTTTCTTACAAAGGAATAGATACTTCTGAAAGAATATGCAACGAATCGCAATTTTACATGTGAATGTGATTTTACATATTTCTTTAATTTAATATTTGAATTAATAATTATAAATAATAATAATAATTTTGTTTCTGTTCTCAGCTGGGATCTTTCGTGCCTACTTAGAAATCCATCAAGAGCTTATTTAATAACTATTTTGCTTAACAAATTTCTCGAATTACAAGTAGTACAAATCTTACAAGTAGGTCGTTTCCAAACGAAATGTTTCCATTTCGAAAGTCCTAAACTAACGTTAATTGCTCTTCAAATAACAATAGTTTTGTTGCAATTTTTAAATTTCTTTACAGAGTGAACTTATAATTAACATTTAGGTTTGTCTAAGAACTATACTATCGCATTTCTGCTATTGGCACTTTACGAGTTCTAAATAACTGAAATCAACCCCAAATAATCCGCACTTGGAAACAAGAACAAATTAAAAATTGAAAAGAGCAAACATGGATTATCATTGAAAATAATGTAATTGCACGTCATAGAGATTACGAATAATTCATGGGGCTGAACTTTATTCAAATTGTTCTATAAATATATTTAATTATTTTGAATACTTTATATCATTCGAAAATACCATCGAGTCACTTGAGTTGAAAGAACTGTATAGCCTTGTTGTGAAACAAACTGTATTCTATAATATTACGTTATATATATATACAGTAGTGGACAAAATTGTGGAAACCTTTTGAAAAAAGTTTATTTTAGAGGTTTGATGGCTAATAACACCACTTTTTTTTGTACCAATACTATAAAATTATATATCATTAGAAAGGTAATTTAATAAAGATTGTAATGCAATAACATTTGTTCAATTATCTGTATTCTATCAAAAGTTATAGCCAAATAACCAGAAAAAAGAAGCACAGCTTGCTTACATTTATATGAAGTAGCTTTCCTTCATTTGAATGTGGCCAATGAGCATGAGTGTTTACAGAGCCAATCAGGTGTCATCTTGTTTTGGCAATGAGCCAATCATGTTTTCTCTTGTTTTGGCAATGAGCCAACAGGTTACAGGACATTTATCAGTGTGTTCTGTAATTGCTATCAAGTTGGTTGTTTTTTTTTTGTGCTCTTTGATTTAGTGTGCTTGTAAAACGTAATAAAATTAAAGAAATGGCGCAAAGAGTTGACTGGTCACCTAGGAAGCGATGTAAAATAGTAATATTAAGTGAACAAGGCTACAGTTATGAAGAAATTAGAAGAAATATTGGGGGAAACTTAACTAAAGGTGGCATTTCTAAATTTTTGAAGAAGTATAAGGAGACTCAGTCATTACAAAACCAGACTGGTAAAGGCAGAAAAAGGTGCACAACAGCAAGTGATGATAGAAGAATTAAAAGACAGTGCCTAGGTGACAGGAAAAAATCATCTCTGTGTATACAAGGTGAAATGGCGCAATGCAATGTGAAGTTAAGTGCAAGGACTGTTCGGCGCAGACTGCATGAATGTGGTCTAAATGCAAGAATTCCACGAAAAAAGCCATTTTTGTCTGTCAAACAGAGGTTGAAAAGATTAAACTGGGCTAAAACCCATGTTAACTGGACAACGGAACAATGGGACAGTGTAATTTGGAGTGATGAGACCAAAATCTCACTGTTTGGTAGTGATGGCGTAAAATACGTATGGAGAAGAATTGGAGAAGATTTCCATCCTGAGTGCATTACACCTACCGTGAAACACCCAGTTAGTGTTATGATTTGGGGTTGTATAACATCAAGAGGTGTGGGCAGAATTTGCGTGATCAATGGGAATATAAATGCCCAAAGATACATAAATGAAATACTTGAGCCCAAGCTGCAGCCTTCTGCATGTGATCTTTTCCAAGATAATGAAGCATTTATATTTCAACAGGATTCAGCTCCATGTCATGTTGCTCGTGTGTGCAAAAAATGGTTTCAAGATCATCATATTCAACTGCTGGAATGGCCTGGAAATAGCCCAGACCTTAACCCCATCGAAAATCTATGGAGCCGGCTAAAGAAGCTTGTTAGTCGGAAGCAACCCAGCAATAAAACACAATTAACAGAAGCAATAATTCAATCTTGGTTTCATATTATAACAGCTGCAGAACTAAAGAACTTGGTTCACTCCATGGGAAAGCGTTGTAAGGCCGTAATTAAGGCTAAAGGTTACCCAACTAAGTATTAACTGGTATGGTGAACATTTTTGTATATCTCATTTTTTCTATGTATATCACCTTTCTTCTTTATGAATGCTGTTCTATTAAAATACGATTCATAAATGTTATTGCATTACAATCTTGATTAAATTACCTTTCCAATGATATATAATTTTATAGTATTGGTACAAAAAAAAGTGGTGTTATTAGCCATCAAACCTCTAAAATAATCTTTTTTCAAAGGGTTTCCACAATTTTGTCCACTACTGTATATATATAGCTTCTGCTTTTGATATAAAATGTAGAGGTATTTGTCGTAATAGGGAATAATTTTCCAAAATTTTAATATTTCGCAATATTCTTACTATGGCTTTCATGGTACCAACGATTTCGGTTACCCGCAGCATTTGTACCTTGTGCACCATTAATCGCAGATATCCGGAGGTTCACTGTATAGTATTTATACACTAAATCACATTCTCAATAGAGTTTGAATTTTAAAAAAATTCCAATTATCAAATTACAATATTTTAAGTTACAAATATAATCTTTCCATTGCAGGGGACCCTGAAACCTGATAACTATTTCAAGTTTTATTTGATGTTACGGAAGGTTTAATAAATGCAAAAAGAATATTGAGAAATAAATGCAAAAAAATTTATGACTATTTACTCCGGGCTAAACGGAGGGACCCTGGTTCGAATCCAGGATGGGGAAAGCGTCTCTTTTTCTCCGAAATGAAAAAAGCTCTAGTTTGAGCTATAATTGTACGTGGGTGGCAGAAATTATTGTATAATAAATTCCCCCACGAAAAACTCACAAAAATCTCGCCCCGGAGGCTTTTCTGTGTTGACCATTATTTGGCAATTGTGTTATCCCTGTGAAGGGTAATAATATCTTACATCCTTATATACGGAGAAAGAGAGCGTTGTTTCCTGTCCTCGTTCGTCTAGCGGTCCAAGACACTCCGGGCTAAACGGAGGGACCCTGGTTCGAATCGAGGACGGGGAAAGCGTCTCTTTTTCTCCAAAACGAATAAAGCTCTAGTTTGAGCTATAATCTATACGTAGGTGGCAGAAATTATTGTATACTATTTACTCCGGATGAATTAACCGAATGGAGGATTTTCGGAAACAACATCACGAAGCTAATTTTCATATATTTGTATGTCAAAATTAGTAATTTTTTTTCATTGCGCTATCTCAATAAGTTTACTCTAAAATTTAAGCCTTTCTCTGTTACTAAGTTTAAATATTTTACAAAACTAAAATTATTTTCTTCCTATATAAACAATTTTAAAACTTCCTACATTCATTGGAAAATGCTTTAAAGAAAACAGCAATAGGTTTATCTTAATGTTTTTTCATTAGCCATATCGGCGTTCAGTTTTTCTTATGTAAAACGCTTTCAAAACTATATAAAAATTTAAGGAAGTGTCCCTTTAAAATTGATGCATCTTCCGGATACCCCAGAAAGAAGGGTGGATTTTGGCGACGATAAAATTGTTTGAAAACTCAATGTCTACCTCTACTTGTTCCATGTTTTAACTTTTTCTTTTACCATGTCAGATGATTCTTTGGTTCCTCGGATCATTACTGTCGACAAACAGGTCAAAGAATATTTTTTCCACATCCTTAACTCTTCTTTTTTCTTTAAAGATATGTGAGTTTTTTCTTTCATAAAATTGTATGTGTGGATATTGAATGTCAAAGACCTTACAATTTAGAGAAATTTATGTAGAACTTTCTAGTCTGTTTCTAATGTAATTTCCATTTCATTAAGAATATGAATGCTGGTTTTTCATTATGAATGTCGGGCAGTCCAACTCTAATAAATAAACTACAAATGGTCCGCATAATTAATTAGGGTTAAGCTTGCATAAGGTTTCTTTTAAAGGAGGCGTTCAAATCCACGGTAAATGTGCTGCCATTATTGAAGAATAAAAGCTGTGTTCTCACAGCGTGGTGGACAGAACATTTTTCCCACTGAAATGACAAAAGACTGGAAAAACATCATTGATTCCAGAATCCAAAGCAGAATATATACAGCTACTCGACAACACATATGTTTCGTGAAATCTGAGTTTACAATTCTGAAGACGGACGGTGTGACTATAATATGGTAGTGGACTGAAAACGTTAATAATTTTGGTATAGAGCATCTGGCTCCATGTAAATTGTGCTTTGGGCTTGCACCTGTTTTAAAACGTTAGTTTAACAGCCAAACTAACGAATATTTAAATATGTATTACAAAAATTTAACTAATACAGGATAACAGATATGCTGAACATTTAGATAAGTTCCTCTCCACGTCATAACACACATGGCCGAAATGCGCAATTAGTCAGCTTCACGCTGACGAGCCACATGGTAACCTGAACAATAATAGCAACGAGTGAGGTAGTGAGCTGAGCGCTGAAAGCACGGCATATCAAGGCTCCAAAAATATTCTCTAGCATTTTGTGCCCAGGCGGAAATGCTCAGCTGAACAAATCCCAAACAAAACCATACGTCATACATATGTTTTAGAGTGGTAAATGTCTTCAATTCATTATTAGTATTAACATAAAAATTAAATATGTGCCGAAGTTTAAGAAAATTATTAATACAGGAAGTTTCTGCAAAACCCCATGTCTCAAATTTGAGATAGAAATGTGAACTTCCGGAAGCTTTTGCTCCAGAGGCTTTCTATACCAATCTTCGTTAATCGTGATGTCCCAGCAAGGGGATATAGAAACCTATGATAATTATTAATTTCATTTACTTGAGTCCCATTTTGCAATAATATTTCTTATATATAATTATTTTTTCATGGTATTAAATATTTACTAAATAAATTTACATAGATATCTTCTCCTCTTCCTCCTCCTCCTTTTTAATTCTTGCTATCTTCCTATTCGAAGTTAGAGACGTGACATAGGCTTCTCTATATTTTTCGATCTCGAATATCGCCGAACTTTTAACAAAATTAAGCCAAATCCTTAAGCGTTTTAAATTGTTAGTCTTGGTCTACTTGGGTAATAAATTTATAATCTTTGTATCGATCGTTGCACAATTTTCAATTTATGCGAGCTTCCTAAGAAGTATTAGGAGCTGGTATATAGTTCATTTGACTTAATGACTCTTTATGAAAACTTATTCAGATAACTAGAAATATTAGGAATGGAGTGCAAATATACTTATTACATTACTAAGGACCATCGATCTACGGTTTGTACAGAGAACATTTCGAAAATAGTTAAAACAACAATATCCTTTAATATTATATTACAGATGAAGAAAGGAAACATCAATTTTCCAAAGCAAAATCATCTAAACTAAACTCGCGGAAACGGAAAATTAAGTATTATTTTCTTTCCTTCACGTTTCTCTCTCATATCGTGTCAAGTAAAAATCAAATAAATATAACTGAAATTGACAAGCATTGCTGGCTAATTTCACAACACTTTCTAGGCTTTTTTTTTTTGCTTTGTCTTCCTCAATCTTTATAACGTATTCTTCACTTCTTTTCTTAGAATATGTCATCACCGTATCTTATCTTTTCCATCGCACTTGTTGTTTCCATTTCCATTGCTATGTTTATATCGTATTGTTTCTTAACGTTAACTTCATGGGCATTTTTAGCGTGCACATTTTTAATATAAGAAATATCTTCTACTCTCATTCATTTAAAGTCAAATATACACTTCTATACACCATACAAGGTATAATACCTTGATTATATATTCCTCTAGAATTATTTTCATGTAGGCAATTGGGTCTTGTCAGACATAACAGTCTTTATCCATTGCTGCCCAGGTGAAGCATTCTATGTTCAGAAATATATTATAGTATATGTATACTATGTAATACTATGTATGTAATCTATGTACGCTCATCCTGAATACATAGAAATATATTATAAATGAAATATATTATAGTATATGTATACTATGTATGTAATCTATGTACGCTCATCCTGAATAAGGTTTATCTTATTTTAATTTATAATCATTCATCTAAGTGAGATTTTGACGCTATTCTAATTTCAGAAGTCTAAACATCTTTGTGCAAGGGAAATCTGAATATATGTCCGTGAACTGAATCGTTTTACAGTGCGTTCTCCAACACTGTCGCAATGGTATCGGTATTATGACATCATATTTTTATCACAGTTTTAATGATAAAAATACGTGTTTTCGGATTTTGATTAACAATCTGTATATATGTTGTAAGATTCAATTATTTAAAGTAAATATAATATCTTACAAGAAGAAAAGTATTATTTGGCCAAAACAAATATTTGAACATTTTGATATATCACAAAAATTGATTAGATTCACTATTAGAATAACATTTCTTTAATATTATATCTCCATCCCATGTTCACTAATACCTTATTATATTTATCTGGAGGGTTCTAACGTACAAACGACTGCATTTCTTTAAATAAAAATTTTTACTTTTAAGTGAGGGCCATGACAATTTTATCACTGTATATCATTTCAGAGTTAGATAATTAAAGTATTATACTTTTACTGGAGATTGAAAATTGATTCAAAATCTAATATTAAGAAATACAGTGCATTAGATTAAATGTCGTTTTCAATTTCAATTTTAAAATGTTCGGATTTTTGTTAGATGATAAGTACATTTGTAAATTACCTGCGAAGTTACACTTGAATAAGGATATATATAAATTCTTTATGAAATGTATTAATAAATTTCCTGACAATCACATTCTCAATAGAGTTTGAATTTTAAAAAAATTCCAATTATCAAATTACAATATTTTAAGTTACAAATATAATCTTTCCATTGCAGGGGACCCTGAAACCTGATAACTATTTCAAGTTTTCTTTGATTTTATGAAAGGTTTAATAAATGCAAAAAAAAATATTGAGAAATAAATGCAATAAAATTTATGACTATTTACTCCGGGCTAAATGGAGGGACCCTGGTTCGAATCCAGGATGGGGAAAGCGTCTCTTTTTCTCCAAAAATAATAAAGCTCTAGTTTGAGCTACATATACGTGGGTGGCAGAAATTATTGTATAATAAATTCCCCCACGAAAACTCACAAAAATCTCGCCCCGGAGGCTTTCTTGTGTTGACCATATTTGGCAATTGTGTTATCCCTGCGGAGGGTAATAATACCTTAACATCTTTACATACGGAGAAAGAGAGCGTTGTTTCCTGTCCTCATTCGTCTAGCGGTCCAAGACACTCCGGGCTAAACGGAGGGACCCTGGTTCGAATCCAGGATGGGGAAAGCGTCTCTTTTTCTCCAAAATTACATAAGCTCTAGTTTGAGCTGTAATTAAAACGTGGGTGGCAAAAATTATAGTATAATAAATTTCCCCCACGAAAACTCACAAAATTCTCGCCCCGGAGGCTTTCTTGTGTTGACCATATTTGGCAATTGTGTTATCCCTGCGGAGGGTAATAATACCTTAACATCATAAATATATTTCGAAAATATAGGGTAGTTCATAGTTTTATTTATGAAAATCGTAAAGCGTGAATTTTTCCATCTATCTATGATATTGAAGTTTTCATAAATATTTCTCAAAAGCGCCTAGTTATTGATGTTTTCCTTTTTAAATTTATGGTAAAAATATTTATTCAAAAATTAGCAAATATTCGAAAGCTTATATTTAGGCGTAAAATGGAAGTCGATGCATCTGAAACAGACGAGGGTTCCTTTTCATCAGAAAAAGGATTCATACATTCATTCTCAGAAATCTTGAATAGGTTAGCATTATTCGTAGACATAATTTGCTTGGTAGGTATATACCCAGTCGGTGGAAAATATTCGGTGAAGAGGAATTATGAGGTAAGTTCGAGTAAAGCATTAGCTACAAATCTCCCTCTTTTCGCTGGAGTTAAATTTTCTACAAGCTTTTAACATTAAAGTACATTAACATAGTATAGCGAGGGATCAGACATTCACAACACTTTCAGTCCAGCCTAGTTGATTCTATTAAAATTTGACGAACAATATGCTATTTTACAGGAACCCAGTCTCTTAAATTTCCCTTCGATACTTTTGAAAGTTAAGGAACATAGATAAAATAGAGGAATTATAGTTGGAAGCCATGCCAGTACACTCTCGCGTTTACATACAAAGGATTATACAATGGTTGAATATCAAATAGATCACTCGAGCTTTCGGATGCATCAGCAGTTGTCTCTCATTAGGATTAATGATCAATTACTCCTGATGATTCATACTTTTACTCCCATGCTGCATTTTTCCAGTATTCTGTTCTTCATTGGCAGTGATGAATTTCTTCTGAAGAATGATGGTTGCTGACGCTTTCCGAAAATTCGAAGAATATATTTTCTATTTACCAGTATTTCATCTTTCGTCCGTAAATTTCTTCCCTATTATTTTTATGTTATTCCCTATTTTTTTTCGTGCTCTTGTTTACTGCATATTCATTCAAATGGATCAATCCAGGCGCTTCTTTACGAAAAACATCCAATTTCTATTTAAAATCAATCCACTTTCATCTTTATGTCTAAAACTCGTTTCAAAATTTTGTTATTAGCCTTTGAATATCCTGTGCAGTATTTGGTCAAAAATTGTCGGCTTAAGTATTTATATTTTAAATAAAAAATTGGCAGCAATTCAAACATATATTAAGGCTTTAGCAAAGTGTTTTATGAAAATATTTTCATTCAAATAACTATCAGCGTGCTTCCGAAAATATTCATTTCAATTTAACATAAGAGCTGTTTTTAAGAGCTCGTATATGCGTTGCATACAAAAAGGTTATTACAACGTTTTGTATCACCAAGCGGAAAAAAAGATTAAGCTTTTGAAAATGGTGAATAAAAAATGCTTATTTTACTCTGGAAAAGTAACTAAATCCTTAAACCTTTGGTAGAATAAATAAATACTCTAACGTTTCGCCACAGAACATTATTGTATTTCTGTTGAAAGGCGTTAGTGCCCAAGGGACGCTAACGTTCTAAAATTCTTTCCTTTTCTGAAGTTGAATATAAGAAAGTGGGCTCTTTGTCTTTGACTTCAGAAACGAAATCTCCACTTGGGATTTCCATATGTTAGAAGACGTGCGTCTGTCCACATAGTTTAAGAGCAATTGTGAGCTTTATTACTTTTAACAAGGCAATATTCATACTCTAGAGTTATCCCCATGATAACTGTTGTTTCGACAAAAATCATTATTTTTTTGTGAGTACCTATTCACTTGAAACATCCACATCATAGGCTATGATGAGGGAGTTATTCTAATTAAATATTAAAGGGGCACATACCCCTTAAGTGTTACGAAATGCCTTCTGATAGGCTGAAGTTCAACATTCTATAACTTTTAAAATAACACATATCCAAAAATAAAAATTTGCACATAGGATTATTGTATTATGAGCTTACTAAAATCATTAACAAAATGTATTTATGTATCGTTAGTTTTTTATAATAAATCAAAATATTATACTAGATTTTGCTCGTTAAAATTTTTAATACCATTTTGCGCGCATAATATAATTGGTTGTTATTATCTAATTACCAAAAGTAATGTGCTAAATGATAAATAATGAGTATAGCATTCAACTAACGAAAAATCTTAAGAAAATAATGATACTTAATATTTTTTAAAACAATAAAAAATAAAACTTTTAAAATTTGCCATTTTTTCAATATTAAAATGCATCTAGATGAAAATATTATTACTTAATCTCTTATCTTTTTCGTCATTTTATTAATTATGCATGGCTACAAGAGTGTGCTAATTTTTATTATACTAGTGTAAAAAGTTTTTTAAATATCTTGCGCGCAAGGATAAAATTTACTGTTTTGAGAAAAACGCGTTTAAAGAAAAATATTTGTCAACATTGGAGTTATTATCTATTTGCATCAACCTACCTTCATACACTTGTTTAGAATACAACAGACGAGTATGTAGAACCTTCCTTGGATGTTGTAGTTTTAAGTTTTTTGCAACTTCTCTTAGCTTTCCACCTAATTATAAGTTTTCGCAGCGGTCTTGGAGCGGCGATCCAAATACGATATTTGTTTTTTGTCCATTATTTTTTTAATATATATAAAAATGTTTAATTTCTTGCAATTTTTACCATGTATTATTACAAGAGCATGACAAATTTCATTACAGCAGCACAAATGAAGTTGTAAATATCTTGGGCACAAGGGTGAAATATACAGTCTTGAGAGAAACACGTAGGGAGCACATATCCCTGGCCTCAAAAATGTCCCAAAACAGCCCAGATTTCAACAATTTATATTAAAATAACACAAACTCAGGTATGAAAAATTGCATGCAACATCATTATACAGTTTCCCTTCATAAAATGATAGCAAAATATATCTGTTGCCATTTGTTTTAAATCAATGACAACGTCATCACTCATTCAATTCAAAATGCTATATTAATTCCTTGCGCGCATGATAAAATTGATTGTTGTTGCTAAAAAACTAAAAGCAAAGTTTTGTATTACAAACCTGTTTTGATTAAGCTTCTTCAAAAAGCACCAGACAAGTATGAGGGTCCTTCGGCATGCTTCACAGCTTCAGCTGCACCTAATTTTTGGCGTCTTTTCACTTGATGTCGGCATTTTGTGACATTGGTTGCACGACATAGGGAGTGTGAAATTCGTCGTCCATCAGCTTTTATTAAAATACGACTTGCCTGCACTCCAGGTTGGATGTCAAAAGCCTTCATAGTGTGGAGACGTCCTTTACCCACTTCATTGAACTGAATTATGGTTTCATTTGTAGCGATGTCTACAATTCGACGTCCTGACCCGGACGTTTTGGGGCAAAACTTCCAAATCATTGAGTTGAGAGACTCATTTGGATTTTGAGTCCTCCCTCCTAAGCAACAACTCAGTAATTTGGGATGGGACAGGTCGTTGAAAATCAGTTTTATAAACTTCATGATAGCCTGAGGTAAAGATTGTTTATGGCGAAATATCCCAGTTGCTTTTTTTGTAATAGCTCGCTGGTAAGCACACCACGATATGTTTCCTTTGGGGCAAAAATGGTGCAGTGGATCAGCATCACTTGATCCTTTATGGAAGAAGACAGCCCATACTGCTTTCCTCATCGCACTTAAATTGTCCTTATGCTCCTTGATTGCATTCCCATAGTAGGAACTGAGTTGGTCTATCTCTTTATCAGTGAGCCGGCCTTTTCCTCCAAGACACTTGTCATCTTCTAATTTCTTTCCAGACATATGTTGTTTCATTTTCCTTAGCCTGGCTCCCATGCGCTTCTGAATGTGACCAACACATTCAATTTTTTTAATGTCTACATCATCGTATGGCTGTAAATTCCTTATGGATAAAAATGTTTTTGAATCCCCGTCTCCTATATATCCACTGTATTTAACATCTCTTAGTGCCCCTGATCGTTCAAATATACGGCACATGCCTACCGCCTCCATACTTCCCGATGAACCCGTATGGTTCTTCAAACATTCAAGTTCGTGTAAGGCCTTCCATTTATCGAAGTTTGGACCACGTCGAATACCTTTATATGCATCACACCCCTTGCAAAAAGTTGACATTACTTCTTTATCGATAACTTTCACACACTGTTCACCAATAACAGTACACACACCTACCAAAGACATATACCCTTTGGTTTTCCAGGTACCGTCCCCACTAATGATGATGTTCGATGACCCTGTAAGTAGTGCCTCATCTTCCGCAGCCTTCTTCATGGATTTTGTGGCAACTTTCGAGGTGGCTAATTCAAGGTGTTTGATTTGTCGATTATACGACCCTTCTGCATTTGGCTGTGGCAAATCCATTACAGCACAAAACATATTCATCCCCGACAATCCCTGACCCAGACATCTCATGGAATATAAAAACCGACGGTTTATTTCTGCAACAGCATTCTTCGGGCCAATAAATTTACTGCTGAGAAAAGAACCGATTTGTCCACAGCTTGAGCAATTCAAAATAAATTTAGATGCTAGTCCACTGGTAATTAATTCACTGATGGTAATGCTGCAACCACATACCTTGCAAGAAAGGAATTGTTCCAGGGCCTCAAACATCAGACCCTTATCCAATATTCG
>QLNU02015270.1:50184750-50211810 GCA_006491805.2 Dysdera silvatica | reverse complement strand
TGAGATAGTTTTTCAGAGGGTTAAGATTTCCCGTCCAGTAAATGATGTATAGAGCTTTGCGTAATAATTAGAGGAACTTATATTTTGAATGCCATCCATTACTCATTCAGTTTCCAAGATTTGAAGTGAAAAATAGAAAATCATTTAAACTACACTGTGTTTAATCACAGTTTCTATAGAAATGCCTGGCAAATATATTCTAGCAAAAACCCATACTTATTTATTTCATGGAATATACAGTTCAGGGATTACACAATGCAGACTTTTTCATAAAATTTGTTTTATGTTTTTAAATTTTCAAAATTTTTTAATAAACTAAAACTAGTGTTTATACACGTGAAAACACAGTTAATTAAATTCAAATATTTCATACCCTAAATATTGTAATCCACACCCCGAAAGTGCTTCTTTAACACGTTTACCATACAGATGCAAATCCTTCAAAATCAAACATGGGGCTGCTTACTTTGTCGAACAAGTTGATTCCTATACAATGGCTTACATATATATATATATATGAATTGTATAAAACTCAAAAAATTGTTTGAAAAATATGAATGCTTGTGTATAAAATGTAACCCATAGCCGTCAGAAATGAATAAAACTACTATTTCTAAAAAAAAAACTATTGTTATTATATACGTAATAATTTTTTACTATTCGGTTAATTTGATTGATTAACGTTTATACGATATTTTGTACGTAAATTTTAGTTCTTATTGTGACTAATTAAAATGTTAAAGAACGTTATCTTTATACTACTGCACTAGTGATACTGAAAGGCCAAAATACGTAGTATAGGAAATATAGAATAATAAAACATAATTGAAATTACATTAACAGAAATATTATGAATCTATGATGGACTCGACAAAATAATTTAGATGTATTTTAGATGAAATATTATAACTGCAAAATAAACTAGGTGAAACTCTGTGCATGTATAGCATATTTTGTGAAATAATATGAATTTTTGAACGATGGATAGCAACTAAAATACAAGCGTTATAACAATTTCAATAATATTCTGTTTTAAAGAATACGTATTTAACATAGTAAATAACCTCATAAGACTATATTGTTCTAAACAGAAACGTTCATATTCGTAAGCAAGGATATAAAACAAATAATACATACAAAAGTAAGCAAGGATATAAAACAAATAATACATACAGTAAGTATGATATAAAACAAATAATACATACAAAGTAAGCAAGGATATAAAACAAATAATACATACAGCAAGGATATAAAATAAATAATACATACAAAGTAAGCAAGGATATAAAACAAATGATATACAAAGTAAGCAAGGATATAAACAAATAATACATACAAAGTGCTAAGATATAAAACAAATATTACATACAAAGTACGTTATTCGTCCTTACTTATATTCCTTAGTGGTAAAAATATTAATTTGGAAGCTAGACACTGCAATACATCTTGGTGTACTTTATTATTTTCCTTCTACTACGTTGTTTTCGGGAAATGTAAATTACTGAAAGAGTTAATAAGCGTTTTCCCTGCTTTTTTGAAAAATGCATATTTCTATCTGGAAGGGCCCTTTTTGAGAAGTGGGTGTGACGGTTACATAAGGGAATTAACTTTGTCTAGAAAACTTTAAATAAATGAGCCTTAAACCAGCGTATATTATTCTGTGAAGCTTACTGACAATCTTTTCTTATTTGTGGACAACCTTTAACAAATAATAAATAGAAAATCCGTCATTCCCAAAATGAATAACTCATGTATCATTTTGTATTTGAAAGCAAATATGACATTTCATAAAATAAAAATACTATCACGTTAAAAAAATCGTATCAAAATGCTAAAAAATACTAGCTTTTTATTACGAAATAAATATAACAATAACGGTTGAAATTTCTGATCAATTTCGTGTAAAATTTTGCATTGCATTTACAACTTTTGACGACCAAAATTAATAGATACCAAACTGACCCAAAGATTTCAATTTCCACATATCATTATATGATAGGAAATATAAGAACCATTAAGTGATATTCAATATCTTAAACTAGGCAACATATATTGATATTATTTCTGTTCCCCTATGCCTGGTATTTCGCTTTAACTGTCCTACCAGGACGGTATCACAAAGAACGGTGAACTCTATTTTCGACCACGTGTGTATTGTCCGATATTTTCTCCGTGGGGACAGTAATTGTAAGTGACACGCAGCCACTAGGTCCGAACTCCGACGTACCGAAAAATCGTCATTTAATGATTTTTTAGACCAACCCCTCTCTCTCACACCGACTCGCCACTGATCTCTCCCTGTCTCTTTCTCAGCGATAAACCCCTCCTTAACGCATCAGTTATCCTAAGTTCCTATTTATGTGCTTGTGACTCCAAGGGTAAAAAATATATAAAAAAATAAAGAAAAGTTATGAAAGAAGTCCTTTCGTGTCATAGGACAATCCAGAGTCGTCTTTTGATTGAAAAAGTTAACTGACGGACGTTCAGAGACGCCCAAAATTCATCCCTTTCTTCCAGACCCCCATCTTTCCGAAAACGATGAAAACGAGAAAACTGCAAGCCAATCTTTAACTCCACAGGAGAGAACGATTGGCCCAGCTCCAGAGGATAAACTAATGGCTAGATGGCCCATTGTATCTACCAAATGCTCCTAAAACTTTAGAAATCAAGAAAAAAAGGAATGTCTTCTCGGAGAATGTGAACGCGTATGTGGTTATTTAGGTCTGAATTGCTTGAGCAGCTGATTATTACACAAAATTGGTAAAGCTGAGTTATGAGACTTGCTGAAACAAAAAAGACCATATAAACATTCGGAATTATAATGCCCTACAAGCGAACAACTATACAAAGAATAAGGGCAGAATACTGTTATCGAAACATGGTGACGACCTTAGCACCTGATTACATATGAAACCTTATTTAAATTTGACGTTTGGCCCAAGAGTACTTTAATTTAAATGTTCTTTTTCCACTTCCAAAACGTTGAGAACTCATTTTCGTAAAAATTAAAATTATTAAAATTTGATATTTATGCCTACTGTACAACCTTTCATTATAATTATTAAATAAGACGCGGAATTTTTTACTTAATTGTTTTATTAATTAAAATATAGATATTGCCGTTTTTTAATGAATTATTCAATATTTTATTTAAAGCAAATATGTACAGTCTTTGGCAAAAACTATGGAATCACCTCTATATAAACATGAAATTGCATAAATAAAATTATTTACATGGAACCGGTAGAAATTAATTAAGTAAAATAAAGACGAAGTTTAATGGAAACTTAACTTGAAAGGTGACCTTGTCATCGCCAAAAATACTCTAAGCTTTCAATATACACTTATATGTTGACTGTATACATATTGACTGATATGTTTCTTTACCTGACATATAACACTATATTATGAGTAACTGGGGAAACGATGATTTTCTTGAAGCCGGTTAAAATGGTCGCTGTTGCCTCTCCTGAAAAACGTTCCAACATCATCTTCTTGACAAATGTAAATCCGTGATTTATCACTAAATATTACTTACATTCGAATGTCTACAGACGGTGATTTCTTTTCTTTGACATATTGCAAATGTTCTTTCTTTCTGATTAGTTGTCGGATCTGTTTGGATAGTTTTTGTTTTGCCTTCCTTTACAAAAACCTCATTTCCTGTAGACAGTTCTGTACCGTTCTGTCATAGACATGGATACCTCCTTACGCCCACTTCATGTTCAGTTCTTTTGTTGTATATTTACAGGTTTGAAGGCATATGTTGTTTAATTTTCTGTTCTCACGCAATAAAGTTTTCCTTGGGGGTCTTGTTAGCTGGCCATTTATAACCGCTCCGTTTCTTTTCTGCTTACATCAAATCTTTAAGATCTACAACAATGAACAATTAGCATTTTTTTTTTACATCTATTGTGGGTATACCTTCTTAAACATGTTTAACGATACTATTCTTCTCGTACATGTTAACAAATTTCTACTAGGCGATATGCTCTTAATATAGAAACAGCGTAAAATTGCAGATTTATAGCTCTGAGGATACACCATTTTATCGTGAAACTTATTCCCCATTAGAAACGTGTTATTGTCATGTTCGGTTTACAAACATTACAATTATTCTACAATTTTTCCCAACATTTAGACGATTCCATAATTATTTCTTGCACATGTCGTTATATTTTTTTATGTTTCTTAGGCCAATATTATATGTTTATTTATATAATCTCTTCTGTATGTAGATCAGATATGCAGTTTTCATTAGACCATACGCTTGTTTCGCCTAATTAATTTCTTTTGGCTACACGCGCTTTCAATTATGCACTTTCACAGTAATATGGAGGTTATTCCATAATTTTTTCGACGGAGTGTAGGTGAAGCACTTAAATTAAATTTAAGTCACATAACGAAAAATAATAAGTTTTCTTAAAGAGATATAATGTAAAGTGCAAATTTATTTGTCATAATCTATTCACAATTCATTAATATAAGAAATTTTGACAGTTTCTATTGAGTGCTGGCACTGTTTTATACGAACTCAATATATTTGTGGGATTTCTTTAAAAACCGAACGAATACAAATGTTTATATTTTTATAAAAAAATCACATTTCCAATCTATTCACTGTTTGATGGTATTATTTTTTCCGAAAATATAATACGTATAAAAATAAGGTACTTTAATTTTAATTTTATTTTGAGGACTCATTTTATAAAAAATATAAAACACACCTTGGCTCGTTTTATTTTTTAGGGCTTTTGTTTTTATTCGATAAAATTATAAAAATTAATAAGTAAATGACATTTAAATTACAAAATTGACAGTGTTCTTTAACTTCTTATTATTTTCTTAGAAAATTCTTCAGTTTCTTCAAAGCACTGAAAAAATAAAAATATTTTTAAATAAAAAATTTTATCGAAAAATATTCTTTGGAAAAGTATTCTTTGGAGCGCACAATTTTTTATTCGTCACACTCTTCGTTGTTGCCGTTCTCGTTCATATGGGTTGCACCATGTCTCCTGTCAAATCCTCTTTATAAAACAGCTGATGTTCACATAATTTTCTGGGTAACATGATTTTGAAGATCTTGCATTTTTGTGGCCGTAATCCAAGGCTCCTTTCGTACAGAGGTGCTAAATTGACAGTATTGGTCTTTTCAACCTTTTTTTCGCTCTAACTACTTAGTGCATTCCTAAACCTTACTATGTGTCCTCTGCTTTTGCGCAGAGACCTCCTTCGAGCTGTAGTATTCTGACCTTTCTCAGTGGAAGTAAGAGTCTGGAAAACTTTAGAAAAAGCAGAAACTAGTTTGGTTCTTCTTGAATACTGAAACTTTAAAGCTTATATTTTAAGCGTATTATAATTATTATTCGTTTTATTCCTGTTTTTCAAAATCAAGTTGTTTATAATGTAACGCTAATCGAAACATTTTGCGTTGTGACCTAGAAATTAAGCAAATAATAGAATATTCGTTTTTGTGGGAAATCATTTATTTTTATGAACATTTTAAAACTCTTTAAAGACTGTAGCACTTAAGGTTTATTGTGATATTTTAAAATATTTTGAGATCTTTTCAAATTTTTACACTGAATTTATAATCTCTTTTCATTTTCTTCAAATAGAACGTATATTTTTTTGTATTTTTGATATATTTTATAATGAAACACGTTTATTATTGTAAAAAGAGTGTGAACGTTTTATAATGATTTCTTATTGAAGCAAAGAAGAATGGAGCATTAAGGACTAATAATATGTAAAAACTATTGAATTGTAGCCATGTAATTACGGGATTCACTATCAAGCAAGTAGTCTCAATTATAAATTAACAAGAAACAATATAAAATCACTTTTTCCTTTTATGTATACCCAGAATTTTATACAAAATGATGAAAGTGGATAATATATTAAATCTTATCTCTAGCTAAATGACAATCATCAATAATGTATAATAATTTATACTTGCAATCAATAATATATAATAAAAATCAACAGCATGCATGGATAATTAATAATACACAAATAGAAGATGCTAGCTTTTTAGGAATTAGAGAAATATTAAGTACAATGTTAATCACGTGTTCAGTATAAAATGAGAGGGAGAGAGAGGGGAGAAACATACATCATAATTTAGTTCAAACTTTAGTATATTAACTGGGTACAGTTTCACTCCCTTACACGCACAGTGTGTATCCCTTACATGCACATGTGTACACGCATATGTATACTTGTATCTATTATTCATGATAAAATACATCATTAAATTTGATAACTAACCTTTATATTTTTTTACATTGTGAACATGCAGAAGAAATATTGACAGAAATTTCAGTTTAATAAATTAAAATTTTTACACTTAGAAATAGAATTACTGTGAGGGGATATATTATATTTATTCTTAATAATTGTACGTATGCATATAGAGATGTGAAAAGATATTCAAAAAAATAAAGACATGATCTTATATTTTATATTTATAAACGAACGCTCAGAGTATTGAAATCCATATGCGCATTTATACCACAAGTAGGCAAACTTCTGGTAGCCAAAACGATTGTTTTTTCATTTATCTGATCCAAATGGAAACATTGGCAAAGAGAAGAAGAAGCAAATTTGTGTATAGCGAGCTTCGCTGACATGGTTTGGCAATACGAGGTGCTCGTGTATCGCTTCTCTAGGGAGTAAATGATACGCTGGAAGTTATTTATTGCTCTGGATGATAATGTTAATGCTAGTGGCTAGCACAGCGGCCATTTCTCACACTTACGCACATCGTATATAATATAATTTAATGCAAACAAATGTCACACTTTCGGCATTGCAGATGGTGTACTGTTTATTTGCAATTTGTTTACATTGGCTTTCCTCTTTTTTTATGTTAGATTTGAGAAAAATAAAAACCTTATTGAATAAAACATTTTCCAGGGATTGGAAAATGCGGTTTATAGAGTCTGTCTTTATGTATAGGTGTTTCAATCCTGTTCATAATACGTCAAATCTTTTAATATTCATTCAACAAGTGGTTGCTCTTAGTCAAGTTGCAGCATTGCACAACAAATAATTTTTCATTACAAAAAAATATAAATGGAGGTAATGTTTTTATTTTTACTATTTTATTATAATTTGTTCATTTAGGTTGAAATATGTCACAAAAGTGATCGCAGTCAGCCCAAACACTTCAATAAGCAGTCCGATATTCGAAATAGCGTATCTGCTAGCTGCCTGTGTCATTGCAGCAGTGCAGAAACAGTAAGCTCTTAAGGAGCTGCGTATGGGTAGAAATGCTAGATATAGTTATTGTGGTTACCAGGTAGGAAGGCTTTGTTGTTGCCCAAATTTTGCAACCCGCGTTTCTCTTTCTCGTTAGCCATATGCGCCAAAGTCCTATGCCATCGGTATTTGTGAGTTTCAGATTCATTTCATCACGAGCATAGTCTATGGGCTCCCACAATAAAAATATTAGCTTTGCAGGCATTCTAATTGTTGCCAATTAGAAACGCAAGAAAACAAACTTAACAAGTTCAGTTTCAGTTTCTAAAGTTGGCAAAATGCGAAGTTGTTTCATTTTTATTTGATGTGTTCCAAATGTGCAGAATTTTACTTTCCGTATCTGGCAACAAAAATATTGTATAATTGTAAATTCACTTTTTATATTTGGCAACACTATCCCTTATTCTTTTATTATAATACTAAATATATTTAATTAACCTTGTTCTTAATTATTTATTAATGCATATTTTAAAATTAAAAATGAAGAGTGTAAAATGTTTATCGGCTCCTATATTCCATACTATTTCTTGATTTTTGATTTTTCTTTTCTAATTCTCGGTACACAAAGCCTCCCTATCCCCCTAATCTGGCCCAACCCCCCATTCATTCCTTGTGAATTCATTTTCCTTTCTATTAATTATATTATTTCTTAAGTAATTTGACATTTTGGACTGTGGTAATTGTAAATATGCAGATAATGTCTTTTTGTTATATTACGTTGCTTTTAATAATGCTAAATTAGGGGTCGTTTAAGTATTACATAAGCACCTATGGGGGAGGGGGTTTAAGATTTTTTTTACTTTTTTAACAACGGGATAAGGGATGAATAGACCATGCTTACTTAAGATACAAACAATAATAAAACTAGCGTATAGTTATAAAGTAACAACCGCACTGACAAAACTCATATATATCTAGATGTGTGACACACACTGAGGGTAGAAGGCATAAAAATATAAAATACACGCAATCACAATTAAATATTTGATTATTTAATTTGTGGATTTCAACTTTTATGGCTTGAAGCCCACTCTCCAAGGCTCTCCGTGGCCTCCCTGATACTTTTAAATTACAACGAACGCACTATTTTTAATATACACATTTTTTCAAATACACTTTTCTTACTATTACACATTATTTGCCAACATCGTAAGTTTTCATACGCTATTGTAAGCCCAGGTACAATTTCTGAGGGCGGTAGTATATGGCCACTAAAATAACTGTTATCACGGTATTGAAAATTTTTAAGTAGGATAGTTTTTATGATTACTCTCTATTCATGAATAAGCATTTTTTATAGCCAGCTTTCATATACATGCTCAATGTTGCAATGAAAATAGAAATAAGTTTTATAATTTACATCATATACTGCATTCTTATTTCGAAAATTTAAATGTGCCAAACAATTAGAGAACCTAAATCTTTCGTTTGCACGAGGATGGGAGGAGGGGGTCAAGCATTTGATTATTTTTTCTTACCAGGGGGTTGGGGTATAAAATGGCCAGAAATGTGCTTATGAATACCTGAATGGCCCCTTGTGCCATGAGAATGCTGAGGTGGAGGAATGATGTTACAAGGAGGGATAAAATAAGGAATAACCTAATTAGAGGTACGGTCAAGGTTGGACCCATAGGGAAAAAAATGCAAGAACATAGGTTAAGATGGCTTGGGCATATGGAGCGGAGAAAGGATGGATATGTGGGAAAGTTAATAGATAGGCTGGTGTTAATTGGAAAGAAGATCGAGGAAGACCACGGCTGTGTTGGAAGGATAAAGTGACTAACGGAAGATCTGGAATAGAACAGATGGAGAGAAGAGGCATTGGATAGAAAATTGTGGAAGGGAAGATTAAAAGAGCATGACGCCAAATCCATATAAACGTAGGAAAATGGCGAAGTGAATGAAGAAGAAGATGAGTATAACTAGAGTAAAATATTGGCATAAGCCGTCACATCATAATTTCAGTAATTTATAAATGTTAATGGCACGGTAAATCCCATACCGAAAGGAGAAATTGCCTTTTCATATTTGAGCTTTTTAATACAAAGTACATTTACCTGAAAGGAGCCTCCACATTTTGAGCCATTTTCCTTTTCTGTTTTTGGAAACTGTTATTAGAAAAACTGGTAGAACAAGTAGGTGTATATTGTTTTGTTCAATGCAAAAAGGGAGTTAGTAACATTCAGAGTCAGAACACAGAGATTTCTAACTAATCCAAACGATTTCTACCCACAGAACCAAACTGCGGTATAGTAAAGAAAGACAAGAAAAAAGAATCTTTCACCAGCTGTAGTCTACCCAGGAATTTCATAGCAGTAAACAAACGTGCCAACTATGTACTACCGAGAAGTGAAAGCAAATATATGAAAAAAGTGAGAGTGATAAAGAAAGAGACTTGAAAATAATTGGATATAATGCATCGTTTAATATAATATTATTTACGAACAAGTATATGCTTGGCAGGCATCATCAGCTTTATCAGATTTCTTCTTCATTTTAGAAGATGAAATCAGAATCGTTTCTTATATTACTTTTAGCAGCTTCTTTAACAACTCATCTAGCACTTTTTGTCATTTATGTGAATTTATCACTATGACAATTTTGGTATTTGCAATATTTATATAGATATTTTAATATACAGCTAGTTTTCTGAAGTTATTTAGTTTGAACCCCAAATTAATCAATCTGCTACCCACTGAATAAAGTTTCCTTTATTTCCTTCTCAAGACACCACATTTCATTCTCTCTCTGCTCAGAGACCGCTCATTAATGGATTTTTAATTATTTTAAAATTTTAAAGAATTTAATAATTTTAAATATGAAAATGGCGATGGCGTGTTTTATCACTCCTTAGTGCTGGCTTTATGTCAATTTTTAAATATCAACATCTGGTTTTGAAATATCTGTTTTCAAACTGCTTACACTTGTGTCAATAAATTAAGCAGCACGATTAAAAGTCGCGAAAATTTGGCTAATTACGGTTAAATGTGCACGATACTTGATTGCGTTGTGAGCAAAGTGATGTAGAATTAGTGAATGCTATGCAAATATGCAAGGATCAAAAGGATTTATGCAAATCCATAATGCATGAAACAAGTTTGTCAATAAGCTCCAATTTATTTGCAAAGATGGAAGAAAAGATTTCATGGTAGACATTATGTTGTGACGATTTCTAGACGCTATTTACCATTGAAATTATGAAATGCAGATTTAGGACGACTCGAAGCAGACTGAAGATAGATAACCGTAGCCAGACGACTAAATATAAAAAATATAAATAGTTGTGTTATCCAAAAACTGTGTAGTCCTTTCCAAAGCAGCAGAGTTGTAGGTTTCCTCGGATACAACTAATTCAAACTAAAGATAGCAGGCCAAATTCCTTATACGGCTGACGGCTGCAGCTATACACGGAGCGGTATAGAACTGTTAAGCTGACTCATCTTGGTTCTTCGCACACTACAGCCACCGAAAGGCAGGGATCAGCTTCTACGGTATGCGGAAAACTACATGAGGAGAGACCTTCTGCTAAGCGAACCGTTGGATTCATGATCTCTACCTCTCACCAAACGAAGGGAACGTTTGAATTGGGCAAGCACGCATGTAAACTTTAGTCCTAATCAATATAGATCCGTACTGTTCACAGATAAGTCCAGAATTGCTTTATATAGCGATTATAGACGAATTTCTATCTGCCGGAAGAGCAAGGAACGCAATCCATGATCATATTTCACACACTTCAGCCACATTATATGGTCTCCTATATCCGCGAAAGATATATATATATATATATATGCTACACGGGTAATGTACGGACACTTGTATGCGGAGACATATATTTAGGTGGACTTGTCGAATTGTATGTGTTGGCAGATGACATATTGTAAGCACAGAGCTATAGATATATGACATCCTGGACTGCTTTTGTTTGGGTATTTGAAGACATAATTGGCAATACATTTATACCGCAAGTCGATAATTCTCGCCTGAACATAATTCGGTTGTTAAAGCAATAACCGGTAGAAGACAATAATATACGTATGAAATGCCTAGCATGCATTCTCTGCACTAACCCAAACGAACATGCATGCATGGAACACTTGGAGTAAATATGTTGCTACCCACTTCCCGTAACAGTGAAATACATATGTACAATGTAAATGCCCGAAATTAAAGTAATAACAAAACTCATTATCAGAGAAATACAGTATTTTGTAAACAATTACGACAAATATATTGTTTATTTTGAACATAATATATATATATATATATGTATAATATATATATATATATATATATATATATATATATATATATATATATATATATATATATAAGTATACATGAAGTTCAGAAAAACTGGTACAGGCGTGCGTATGCAAATAACGGAGCTTTGCAACCAATCAGCGTAACGCGATGCGGTCGGCAGCACCTATATAAGACAAGAGATGTCTGGCAAAGCTGCTAAATCGGTTCTTGCCGCTACAATGGCAGGTTATCAAGATTTAAGTGTTAAGGTATTATTACCCTCCGCAGGGATAACACAATTGCCAAATATGGTCAACACAAGAAAGCCTCCGGGGCGAGAATTTTGTGAGTTTTCGTGGGGGAATTTATTATACTATAATTTTTGCCACCCACGTATTAATTACAGCTCAAACTAGAGCTTATGTAATTTTGGAGAAAAAGAGACGCTTTCCCCATCCTGGATTCGAACCAGGGTCCCTCCGTTTAGCCCGGAGTGTCTTGGACCGCTAGACGAATGAGGACAGGAAACAACGCTCTCTTTCTCCGTATGTAAAGGTGTTAAGGTATTATTACCCTCCGCAGGGATAACACAATTGGCCATGGCAATTGAATATATTGCTTGGCAAAGGCACTCTCCAGCCAGAGACAGAAGGATTCATGCTAGCCATCCAAGACCAAGTGATCGCAACAAGGAACAATCAGAAATTCATCCAGAGAAAAGACATAGAAAGCGACACTGTCATACGGTTAGGGAAACAATCCAACAAGTGAAAGCAGGATGCAAGATCCTTGCGCAGTCACTATAAACATAGACACGACCAAGTGGCAAAAATAGTCCACCAGAAATTGGCAGCGAATGCTGCCTTTCTGACAGAGAAATGCCCATATTGAAAATATGAGCCAGAAACCGTGCTTGAGAATGAAACACACAAGCTTTACTGGGATAGAGCAATCATAACAGACAAGACAGTCCCACATAACCCTCCTGACATAACCCTCGTCGATAAATCGGGTAAGACCACGTATCTAATCGACATAGCAGTACCCAACACCAATAACATACATGCAAACTATACAACAAAAATCACCAAGTACCAAGACCTCAGACATGAAGTACTAGACTGGGGTACGGTGTATGGAAAAGATCTTCGTTATCACGATAGTCATCTCAGCAACAAGGATAGCACCAAAGACGCTTGCAATGAATTTGGAAATACTCAACATTGACCCAAATGTCTACATTGAACTGCAAAAAGCCAAAATGCTAAATATGTGTTACATTGTCAGGAAGTTTCTAGACATGGCACATTAAAACGTGATGGCTTGGGAACATGGCTCTCTGCCCGTTCCAAAGCCTGTTTCCACCAAGAATGGGCCAGGAAAATTTTTTTTAATCATAACTATAAAGATTAAATTATTCTTAAATATCTATTAAAGCAAATTATTACATTTTTTTAAAACCTTTGAAACGTTTTAATTATTTTAAAGCAATTATAAATATAAAAAATTGACAAATAAGACATCAAATGTCAAAATTCCCACAAAAAAGATTTAGCACAAAAATAAAATAACTCATCGTAATTACAGATATCGAAATTCAAATCTGTAGAAGTTTTTTTCGCTAAAACAAAACAAAATTTAAATGAAGACAGTAAGCAAAACTAACTTCAAACTATGAAAACTCCAAACATCAATATAAATAAAACTCGAAACAAGCACTAATTTACAAAAACAAGTAAAGGATTCGAAACCCTACTTGCATTTAAATCAAAGCTTAAACAAAAAAAAATATCTTACATGGCGATTCACCATATCCATACTCAGTCTTATGCATTATATTAGCCCCAAAATCATAACATTAGGAACACCAATATAAGTAGAAATTACATGTAAAATTTATTTATAAAGTTACGCAAATAAATAAAATAAATATGCACATAATTTCATATATATTGCATACATTGTGTATTAACCATTGTTCTGCATTTGTTGATTTCACTTTTAAAATTTAAATAATAAATTATCTGTGTATGTGCATCACTAAATATGAAATCCGCAGATACAGTGAAAAGGACACTTAAAGATACAGACCTCGTGTACACGATATATTTTATTGAAAAAAAATAATTACTACCCATAATTATGAAATATAAACATGTAGAAATATAGCCACGTCCCCAGATAGTGCTCTGCTAAAGCATCTAGCCCTTTGTTATTATCCCTCTTCTTAGTTCCACGACATTCTATTTCTTTCGAGGGTTATATATCTACGACCCCCTGTCTTAAATATAGCCCCGGTGTCACCTTAAATCATCTACCGTGACCAATTTCCCGTTCCGAAGTGAGTACATACCCGTGGAATAACAAGACAAATCCTCCTATCCTCACTCTTTCTCCATCATAGGGCAAACATCTGAGTCTTTCTCTCTGCAGCTTCTTCTCCTGACTAGAAGTGATTGGGCGAGACATATTTGGCTACTTTGCCAAAGATACATCTTGTTACCTCGTGGTCAGCAATAAAACGTCACCAAGACCGAGGATTCTGCTATTAGAAGCAATACCTTTTTCCTTCTTGCAATATCTATATCATTGGAGATGGATTTTCTCCCCTTTCATCGCTGAAATTCCTTTCAATTGTAGATAGAATTTGTGGTCGACTTTTCCGAAGTCTCTGCTTTTTGGCGCAGACGGTGAGCATTTAGAAAGAAAGAGTTCATTTTATTCTGAATTAAGATTGATGTGAGTTATTAAACCAGCAGTTCCCAATCGACGTCCATGATCCCCGTTGTTTATTGGCTATTGAGTTTTAGAATCACCCCCACTTATCAGCTTTAATGGCAATTTGTTTTCATGAGAAATTTGATGATTGAAACAATGTAATGTAAGGAAAAAAGAGCATTCCTTGAGTATATCAATTTAAAATTAATAAATTATGAAATGAAACGTGTCACACAAAGCGTCGTAAGGCAATATAAGCATATTGGACATTACTTCGAATGGTATGCCTGAAGACACAATAACTCAGCATATCCAAATAGAACATGAAATAATGTGCATGATGTATGTTAGTTATACAAATATAATTACGTATTATTTCACACTTCCGTCGTGGTGTTACACATAACATGTTATATTATATGAGTTTTAATTACAAAATTGGATGACACGATGATAACGAAATGCTAATTAAATATAAAAACAAACATGTACACACAAACACACGCACACACGCACATATATATATATATTCATCAAACATTATCTACCCTATGAAAGTCTCTCCAAATGATTTCCACAAATGATTTCCAATTTGTTTCCACGTCACCCAAACCTGTTTTCTTATTTCATCCACCCATCTAGGTTGAGGACGTTCTAGGTCTTCAGTGGTCTCTTGGAATCCAGTTCATAATTTCTGTTGTCCATCGTTGATCAGTTATTCTTGCAATATGTCCAGCCCATTGCCATTTCAGCCCTTTTACTTTAACAATGATGTCCTCTACTCTAGTTTGCTCTCTCATCCAAATGTTTCTTTTCTGATCTCTCCTACTTATTCCAAGCATGAACTTCTCCATGCACCTTTGGGTGGTCTGTCACATCTGTATTGCGCCAACTGCTAGACTCGATGTCACTGATTCTTAAGAAAGGACTAGCAATACACACTGGTTGAAGACCTTTCGTTTTAGACAGAAAAGCAATTTCCCCTTCACGATAAAAGTTACTCCTAAAGGCACTCTAATCAAGTTTAATACACCTGATGAATTCTTTCATAATGTTGCCACCCATTGAAATCAGCTGGCCAATGTAAATATATGAATCAGCAATTTCTAGCTCCATGGGTTTAACTTGTATTTTTGCTTTCTGTACGAAATTATTGAACATGATCTTAGTTTTTGTAGGTTCATCTTGAATCCGACTTCTCTACTTCTGTTGTACTATATCTTGGAGCCCTGATTGGTTCGTTAAAAAAAACGTCATCAGCAAACCGCAAATGATTTAAATATTCAAAATTTAGTTTTATTCCCTTGTATTTCCAATTTATCTGGTGAAAAATCATCTGTAAAACTGAAGTAAAAATTTTGGAGAAATGATATTTCCCTGCGTCACACATTTACTGATTTTGATAGTTTTGGTATTTTTATTTAACCTATATTTTCACTTGCGTTTTTATACACACATTTTACCATGTCAATGTACACATCCTCGACGTCTGTTGATCTCAAAGCGTTGATGACTGCCGACGTTTTAATATTTAATAGAGTTAAAAGCCTTCTCATAATTAATAAATGCAACACATTATAGAAGTTCATATTCGTGTGTTCTTCAAATTAATTCTCTTATTACTTAAAAATCATCCACTGTACTGAATCCATTTCGAAATCTAGCTTGTTCTCTTGGTTTAGCCGCATCTAATTTTTTTTTGCAGGCGATCTGTTCGTACTTTTGTGAAGAGGTTATAAATAGCACGTAAGAAGTTATTTGGTCGGTAATTCTTCAATTTCTCTTTATCATCTTATTTATGTAAAAGATTTACTGTTTCAGAATCCCATTCGTTTGGTATGTTACCACCGTTAAGACATTTGGTAAAGAATTTTGCAAATATGTCTTCTACGTATTCTCCAGCTTCTTTTAAGATATCTAATGTAATGCCATCATCGCCAGGGGATCTTCCTTTCTTCATACTTTTTATTGCAAATGCTACTTCTTCTTTTAAGATTTTAGGAGCTGTTCCTTCGACTATCTCAGAGTCTTCGTTTAATCCACTGTTTCCCTCATACAGCTTTCTGTAGAATTCTTCAACTCTTCTAAGTATTTCTTCCCTATTTCTTGTTACAGTGCCATCCTCTCCTTTTAATGCAATGATGTGTTTCTTCCCAATAGACAAACTCCCTTTAACAACCCTAAGGCTCTTGTTGCTTTCAATGGCCTTCCTTACTAACTCACAGTTGAATTTTCTTATGTCTTCTTTCATGCTTTTGCGCAGAGTTTTACAAAGTTCTATGTACTCAATCCTGGAACTGGTATTTTGATTGTCCACCTTCATATCTCTTCGCCTTTTCATGAGCTGTTTCGTCTTCTCAGATAATTTGCTATTGTGCTTTTTACAGGTTACACCACCAATTTCCCCAGCAGTTTCAACTATTGTCTTAACAATGTTTTCATTTGCTTCTGAGATGTCAACTTCTTCAATAAGTCCTTCCAGTGCAGAAAAGCGATTTTTTAATTCCAACTTGAATGCCTCGGTATTTACTTTCAGTTTCATTAAATCCACCCTCTTACTTACTTGTTTCCTAATGAGCTTCTGTCGTTCTAATTTAGTATTTAAGTGCATTTTACATCTCACCATTCGATGATCACTTCCAGTATTAAATCTGTTCAGTACGCTGCAATCTTCAATAATTGATTTCTTGTTTGCCAGGATATAGTCAATTTCGCTGGTTCCTCCATTGGGGTGTTTCCATGTCCATTTTCTTTGTAGTTTCTTCTTAAAAAATGAATTCATGATGCTAAGATTTTCAGCTTCGGCAAATTTTATGAGTTGATCGCCACGTTCATTCCTTTCCCCGTATATACTAACCGATGTCTCTCCTTGTTCCTGTTGTCCAATTCTTGCATTAAAATCTCCCATGATGAGCTTGATGTGTTGTTTCCCCTTGGTATGTAGCTGTTTGATTTCTTCATAGAATTCCTCAACCTCCTCGTCGGTATGGCTTGACGTTGGTGCATATGCTTGTACTATCTGAAGTTGGTATCGCTGGGTTAGTTGAACAACGAGCCTCGCTGCTCGATCTGACGTGCTTTCGACTTCAAGAAGGTAGTCTTTAATTCTTTTGTTGATTAAGAAGCCAACACCACTTGTTCTTCCAGTTTCCGTTCCTCTATAATAAAACAAATGTCCACTTTTAAGTTCCACCAACTCTTCACCTTTTCTTCTAACTTCACTGAGTCCTACAATGTCCCATTTGATCTTGTCAAGTTCTTCTTCTAATTCTTGAAGTTTTGCTTCAGAAGCAAGGGATCGTCCATTATACGTAGCCAAGGTCAATAACAAACGGCAGCCTGGGCCATTCCAGTGATTCTTAGCACCCCCTGCTTTCATGCCACGCTGACCGCTGCCTTGATCAGGAGCACTCCAGCACCTGGAGACTAGGGGCCATGGTTTTTGGTGTATAAGCATATTGGAGGAATTAGCCATCATTTCACCACGCTGGGTAGACGGGTTTGTGAATTAACCCATCCTTTCGGCCTTTCTATCCGTGCAACAGATATTAATTTTCTTCATAGATAGAAAGCCCTGCCTGCTAATCTGGAAGGCGGTGTAGGAAACTAGGTTACTGGCCCGTCCAATTCCACACATCGTCACACACGTTCAGCGTGTGGGTCTCCTTCCACAGAGATACCAGCAACCCTTTTTCAGGCCATATATATATATATATATATATACCTAATTTTATAACTTAAATTTCCACTAAATTTTCACATTTAAATTTTTAAATAACATATCCTTTTGCATAACTATTTGTATCTACCTGTGTATGTATATAGCGGACATATATTTCATTTGTTCTTATTCCACCACCAGGCTTCATACAGTAGCATTATTACTTTTTAATAGTTCGTTAGTCAGTCTGTTATTTTAAGTTTTATAGGGCAAGGATATAGATGGTGGTACTGCGCCAAAAATGTATAAAAAATGCCCCATCTATTTGTCACCAAAGCATGTATACCCCCTTCCGTGCACTTGTTGCGCCCTATGTTTCTTTACTTCTGTGGCCGAAGGAGAACCATTGTTTTTAGCATGGTATGTCCATTGACATAGACTTAAGGGGCGTTATGTACAGGAACACGTAATAGATTTAAGAAAACATCGTTAACTGTGCTACTAAATTGTGAATTGAGTTAGCACTAGTCATTATTTCCATTCCTTTCGTTGGTATATACCTGGCATTGTGGCCTTAATTTTTATTACAGAGGCTCTTGTAAAGCTATATCAAGTGGATGTCATGTGGATGTTTGTATTGTAAAACTCTGCCATGTGGTACGTGTGCATACTTCGATGGTAAACGGAAGACTGGTTATTATTTTAGAATACGAAACGTAGTTACACACAGTGCTACCAAATATAAAATGTAAAATCCTAATTATACAATATTTAAAAAATATGCAATAAAAGGAGATGATTTGGCATGAGTCAAATTTTATAAATTAAACTTTTCTTAGTTTATTTTCTTGCGTTTCTGAGTGGCAACGATTAAGAAAGTCTGCAAAGTGAACTACAGTTCTATCGTGAGAACCCACACGTACATGGTATCATGTCCTTAATTGTTATTATGTGGGCTCTTGTAAAGCTATGTAAAGAATAAAATTCGAAAAATTAATAAATTAATTTCGCAGAAAAATAAATAAAAGTTAAAGCATTCACTATATCCATATGTTACCCTGAACACTGACCCAAACAACTAAGATTCTAGCCGGAGTATACAGTTCATAGAAAAATAAAATCTTTCTTTACGGATACCCCATGGACACAAGCACCCCATTTTCATGGACAGGTAAAATTTCCTAGGTGGGAACTCCTTCAGAATGGTACGCACTCTCTTGCGGATATCCTCCTTTTATTCACAATTTTTATTCTCTTTGGTGAGTGTACACTAATCAGGGAATGTACTCCTCACAAACTTACTTCGTTCGGACAGAATTAAAATGTTTGTGGCTATCATTATTACTGATTACAGTTAATGATATGTTTAGTTGACGGAGCCTTTAAAACATAATGAAATGATATTGTCGTATTTTAATTTTTGAAATATCAGATGCCCCGCACACTTAACTGATGTGGAATACTATTAAAAATTATAAACTCCTAAAATCGTCGAAAGATCCCGGCATCAGTGCAAACAGGAGCAACCTATACCTACAAGATTGTTTATAACTCTGCAGATCTAAATTGGAAAAAGAACTTGTCGTATACTAATGGTTCCATGGGGATTGACATAGCGATTTTGGACTCAAAAAATACCTCTGAAAGCCCCTCGTTAAAATGGTTTTATGGCTATATACTCCCCTTTTACGATGCCGTTAAAAACTGGGATCTCGGTGCCCGATACAGCACTCTCTAATGAACCAGTGACGAGTGGCTGATACTCGTAAAGTCCAACTTTTCAAAATTACTCTTCTGAATTTCCAGCCTCTTCTGCCAGCTTTTTATCACTCTATGATAGGGATTTACACTTTGCTTCATGCCAGGTAACCGCAAGGGAGAGAGAACATACTTATATGAACTAAGTGGCGACATTGACTCATCAGAAATCGATCCCCATAGATAGATATATACGTTTATATATCGACTTCCGAGTCGGTGGTGGGAAAGTTTCGTTTAAGGTGAGCATAAAGCCATTGATTTTTTTTTTGTTATTCGGAAAGATTGCGTGTATCGCGTGCTCTTTCTTCTGATTTTTGGGACCGGAGGGGGAGCGGTACTTGAAATTGACGAGTTTTTCTTTTCTGTTGATTGATTTTGGAAGATTGGGAACTGATTTGGAACACGCAGGGCACAAAGTATCCAATTTTCCAACCATGTTTATCGGTTCTCGGGTTCAGGATGAAAATAGGAAAACAACATATATTCCTCGCATGAAATTACAAGGGCAATACAAGCCCGATATATTTCATTACTCACTGCTCTTATCATTTAACACAGCATGTAATTATTCAAATACCTCCTGATACTTGCATATGTATGTCTATGACCTCACTGACTACAGCATCCTTATTTACTGTAAGTTTACCGTAAACATAATATCAAATATTGTATGTGATCGATTTACTTTTATGTGTGGTTCACTCTATTTTTATGTCTTTGCATTAAAATCACCGTAAAATAAAATTTAAGACAATATTAATACAGCTTTAGTGTATAAAATGTGTTCAATTAATGAGCTGTTCAGAATTTGATAAGCAACGTAGGTAGTTTTATATTAAATCACAAGTACGTGTAACCAGTTATAATCGATATTGGTTATGGATTAATGAGAATTTTTTTTTATATATTTTTGCGACGCAAGGACAGTAGAAGTCATGACATGGGCGGCCATATGTGGGCAGAGGGGTGCTCGAGCCCAGTAGTTGTTTAAAAATTTGATTTGTCTGATTCCTCTATGCAGTTAGTTTCAAAAGTTTTACAGTATCATTTTAAAATTCGTCACTTTTTAGTTTATCACCGATTATCAAGCAGTATCAATTATTGTTGCAGCATTTTAGTATCTTGTACATTCACTAAAATGTTTGACAGCCTTGAGAAGGCGGTAATAATTTTTCTCAGCCCTCCAACCCAAGAAGTAGTCATATTGGCGCCTATGGGTCATGATGAGTTTCCTGAGCAATCTAAACCGTTGCGGTTAAGGAAACCAAACCTCTGACTACGGTGGGCAGAAAATGTCACGTGTTCTACAATATCATTGGTAGTCGAACCCAAGCTAATGGACGAATTGACGGACGCAATTTCCTTGCGCCGTCGAAACTTATTATACCAACATATTCTCAAGGAGTTCGAGTTTCTTAATGCGAAGGGAAACAACCCATGGAATACAATAAACAGTCAATCGGTAAGCCCTCTTTTGTTTTCGTGGCACCATTTGGAACTGAATACGCGTTAACCGCTCCTAGGTAAACACGTTATCACTGTTCTACAGTGGGACCTTCATAAGAAAGACACGATCACATAGTTACCTGTTCGAACCTGCTGAACTGATGTTGTTAGTTATTGCTTAGACGTGAAATTTACATCTATGGGTTGATACTCGTTGTCATAATGTTATTCTATTCTCTTTAATTACAACTGGGTATAGTTTAGTGTTATTTACATCATTTCGATGTATATTTACG
Organism: Dysdera silvatica; assembly: GCA_006491805.2. NCBI lineage: Eukaryota > Metazoa > Arthropoda > Arachnida > Araneae > Dysderidae > Dysdera > Dysdera silvatica. The sequence continues at coordinate 50,190,420 of QLNU02015270.1, read as the reverse complement.
TTCATAAATTATATTAAAATACAGTAAAATCTGATTAAAGTGTCCACATTTGGGACTGGACAGTAATGGTCACCATAAACGACAAATTTTGGTGTAGGCCTAACGAAGGTCCTACCAATTCTCTCTCTTATAGAAAGTATTCACTTTATTCATATGGTCAATTTACCAAGGGCGACCATTTTACCAATGTCACTTTACCAAGATAATCCCCTTTACTAAGGTGGTCAAATTACCAAGATGGTCACTTTTCGAGGGTAGTCGCTTTACCAAGGTGGTCACTTTACCAAGATAATCCCTTTACTAAGATGATCAAATTACCAAGATGGTCACTTTTCGAAGGTAGTCATTTTACCTGTACATTATTGTAATGGAAACAATTCATCCCACATAATAATGAAGTAATATTTTAAGATGCCATATTACGAAACAAATTCTTCCTTCGTATTCTACCCTTCATTTTCTCCTCAATTGTTTGGATTGATTTTATCTTTAAATTTCAAAGAGTATCTTTGCTCTTTTAATACCAGTTTCAGCATAAGTATATAAAGTATGAGCTTTCCTAGCAGGACATAATACCGGAACATATGTTGGCGGTGAATGACGCAAAAGTACTGAGTATGAAAAGTTCAATCCGTAGTTAACAAAGTTACTATACGTATAATGAGAAGGCTTTTAGCTGCAGAAGTTGGGTAGCCTGCTGTTCGCTGCCACTGGCAGAGACGAATGGTTCGGTATTCAAATTTCCTTCGACCTTTTGGAAGAAAGGTTTTCTTCCGGAGAAAGAGGGAACTTGGAGTTTCAGTAGCTCCAACGAGGGATGAGCTCCATATTGAAAGCCGTTCTTAAAGTACACGAAGTACTATACGAATATTATGGCACAAGTCCTGTGTAATGGACAACGATTTTGATTCGGGACACTTGGAAAACAAATGAACCACTTACTATAAAAATCCAAAATAAGTTTTTTATTTTATGTTATTACTTTTGTGATAACTTCAGCCAGAATAATATGCACCAAATAGCAAAATATGCCAAGCAAAATATGCCCACAAAACTCAAAATATGCATGTATATGTACTTAAAATGAATAAGCATTCACCGAAAATGAATAAACGTGTATTTAAGGGAGTCACTCGCAAAAATGTGCTTTTTTTCTTTATTTAAAATAAATGGATTCTTACCTTTCATGTTACACAACCTTTTTGGCTTTGGGTTAATTATAACTATTTTTAAACAAATTTACTAATATAATAAGTGAACTTAAGTGCACTACAAACTTTTTAGAAATGTGATTTCCTCCAAATTATATTTTCTGTCACAAAAGTAATATTATTTTCAATATCTTGAGTTTCAATTGACTTACAAATTCCTGAATAAATACACATAACAATTTTACATACGCTGTGTGTAGCGCTTTTTATATTTTATTCCATATGTTAATTAATGACTGAGCGCAATATAAAAATCGTGCTTTCTAGAAAAAATTTCATTTGATATAAATATTTTTAATTTTAAAAATATCGTGTGTATCGTAAAACGCCACACATAAAAAGTGTAAATATGTTTGCTAACTATACAAAAAAAGATTTGTGTTTATCGAATAAATAGTTTTGGAGAAAATATTCCCTATGCCTCGATGGAAAACCCCATGTTGTTGGTTCCGCTGACGACCCCCTAAAACGAAGTTGAAAACAGCATGCCTTGCGTTTTAAAACAAATAAATTTATTGTTCACTGCAGATCGAAAATATTCGGTATACGTAAAGTGATATGCTTTATACGGCACTGTTTCTATAACGGCGTATCGCAAGGTATCTCTTGATATTCTGAATTAACATGAAGTTTTGTCTTCCATCATGCGATAACATTTTTATGGCCGGAAGTTTCAGAGCTACAGAAGTTAATATACACTTATAAAATTTTGTGGGTTGTCTATTATGGATTATCAATATATCAATCCTTGATGGACTACCACCCACGTCTATCGTTGATAGATAACGATATGTAATTTTACAATATGTAAGTGTTTGTTTTAATCCGATCGTCAGTCAACTACCAGTGTAACACAACGAAACTAAATCAGTGGTTTCCATAACAAGAGCACTGACTTTAATTCAGCTACGACTAAATGTTTGGTGCCCTAGGATATAATTATACATGCATAGTTACAAATTCTTTTGCCTCTCGACTCAGATAAGGGTTAAGAGGAAAGTTTATCTTTAGAGTTGTGGGGAAAGTTTTCCGATAAAGGAATAATAAAGTTCTTAAAATTTCTAAAACCTTTTAAATATGCATTTATTCTGAAAATTCATCTTTCCTATGCATATATATATATATATATATGCATTGAAGCTAAAAGTGGTTAAAATATGCAATTTCATATGACATATGTATTTACATATAATTAAAGCTCCAGTAATAACATTTTACCTTTCATATTCTCTATCATTTTGAATAAAGTTTTATATTGCGTCCGAATAAATAAAAACAAAATCATGACGTTTATTAAAAGTTCAAGTATAGCAATTCAGGCTTAACAATTTGTAAAATACTGTATAACTTATAACATTAAATACTCACTCATGTGCTAGTACTCAGTTTGCTTTTGTTTTACAGAGCAAGGATAGCAATGGTCATGCTGCACCGGGATTTGTGTTTTCACGACGAATTTGAACCTCTTAAGATGTAGGGATACGACCCTGAAACTATAGTGGAAACAGCTAGTGGGCAAGCGCTTTTTTATATTATTTCAGAGCACCGTAGGTACTGGAAACCAGGTTAATGATATACTAGGCGAAAGCGTTACATTGACGACAGCAGAACCCCTTCAGTTATATGCAGGAACGAATAATAGTAATTTCAAGACATAACCTATTAAACTCAGTCCGAAAAAAAAATTATTTATAATTTTCATGGATGCTTTACATTGTGCATATAATTTACTGGCATAAAGAGCTTTCAAAGTACATCACACAATTGAGGCAATCCAGATGAGTGGCAAAGGTAGCGAATATCTTCGCTATCGATGGCTCTGTTTACGGTATTCCAGAATATATTTAAGGAAATGAAACGAAAACTTTTAATGTTCAGCTGAGAAAATTAATGAAAATTTAAATTTATTTCATCGGTCAATGTTTTCACCTCAAAAGGCTGTTAGCGTCTCACGGCGCATTTTAATATTTCCAAATATATTTAAGGAAATTAAACGAAAACTTTTAATATTCAGATGAGGAAATTGCTGAAAATGTAAATTTATTTCATCCGTCAATGGCTTCACCTCAAAAGGCTGTTAGCGTCTTACGGCGCATTTTATCCACAAACGAAGAGAAGAACTATTTCCTTCTTCTTGAAACTGTAAGCAAAATTATGGATTATTATACAAATTTGCGAGTAACATTGAGAACAAAGAATTTCTCTTTATTCATAATGCAGCAGAATACGTCAAGTTTTTTTTTTTTGTCTGTTTGATTTTGTTTTGGTTTATTTTGTAAATTTCAGTGCAAACTTCTCATTATGTATACACGTACAAACTGATATACGCTTATGAAAGTATAATCGTTGCGTTGGCGTATGGAACTATTTCAAATAATTTAAAAAAAATTTCGCCAAGAGAAATCGTCCGATTCTTAAAATAGCACTTTGAATTTTCTTTTATTGGAAGGTAAACGCCGTGCTCGAAATTACATATGAAAGACTTGGTGCACAAAACTCAAGACGCTATCCTAAAATTGGAATACGCTCGAAGAAATTGTTGATCTCAAATAGGGAATAAAAAATCTCAAATGGGGATTGTTGATCTCAAATAGGGATTTTTGAAGAAAATTGAAAGCGAATGGAAAACTAAATGTTGTTGTGCTTATTCAGAAAATTGATGACAAAATGTTTGAAAATATTTATTTTCACTTGATTCGCAATTTGCTAAAGTGCTTTTGAAATGAGATTCAGAGAGCGAAAAATTGGCTATTGGGCATATCTATATATTTCTACATACCACATTTCGCACACAAAATGGAACGCCGATAGGAATAGGGGATATGGGAACATGGTTATTTCATCTTTGCATTCAAAATTATTATTCATACTGGAATGTTATACCTTATTTTGAAGAATAAAAAGACGTGATTTCTGCATTTTTATGATACATGCAAGATAAAAACGAGCCATTTTTTCTCCCTTTTTTCAGAAGGGCAAATTTCTGATTTGAATTTAAGTCGCAGAAATCGATCACAGGGAAAAAGAATATTTGTGAATGTTTTATACCAGACAGATGCCAATAGTTTATTAAAGAAAACAGTTCCGATTTCATTGGTGATTTTATGTATGTGCTACTGTTTTAATAACGCAAATTTAAATGGTAAACGCAAGATGCAGTTTAATTATACATTACAACCAAATCCACGTTGAAACCTGCGTGATATTGCATCTAGCTCCCCCCCTTGACAACCCCCAAACCCATCATACTGCTACTCTTAAAGCATATCAGACTTTAATCTCGCTCAGACACGCTTTATGACACCCGACATTCAATCAGCCCTTTCTACACCCTTTACCATCAAATCATCCACCACCAGGGACCCAGTCCTCGGCTTTTAAAATCACCAAATTTAATTACGACCCTATCACATCACTGACAAACCCGTTTCTCATTCGCTCCTATTTCTAAAGTATTTTAATTAATTTTAAATTGTGGTTTCATTTTTATATATCGTAAATTGTTTTTTATTTTTTGTTTTCTATCGGCCTGACGTTGAACGAACTGAGGTTCGTTCAGCGTCAAATTTAACATCAACCTCCTACTATATCTTTCTGCCCTTCCCACCTCCAATTTTACCCTAAATATTAAGGGGAGAAAACGTTCACACGTTAGATGCCCCGGAAGAGATCGGAACTAGGATATTATTACTGATGTTCTTATCAGCATTTTGTGATCGCGTGGCAAAAGAGATAGCTTATAGCGAAACTGCCAAAACAATTATTTTTATTCTCATTTAAAGTTATTTGAGGTAGTTACAACATCCTTTCATTTTTAGTTTTACATACTTCCTTTTGATAATGGTTTCTTTCCGGATCCACGAAGAATAAAATTAGTCTAATTCATTTCAGGCCTTGGTCTGATGATGCATAAGGTTGTAATGGATAGAGGAAGGCATTTTTCTTAGTGCCGGTATCAAACAAAAGCAATAAACAAATCGGAATAGATAAATATGACAAGAAAAGTATCCATTTATGAGTACTATTTTGCATATATACATTCTCAATAGCGTTGTCCTAATTAATGACTATTTCTAATTGGCGACCGCAATTTGCTGTTTGAAGGAATTCTTCATAAAATTACATGCATATATATTAGAATCTCTTTATGTATAACGGCATCTTTTCTTTACCTATTCAGCTCAGTATCAAACAGTTGCAATTAGTAATTTTCTGAAATTTTTCTGCCACTCTAATTTTCCTGAATCAGTGAAAGGTAAATGAGGGGAGACCTGCACCCCCGCTTCGAGCTTCGTCCTCGCTGCCCGTTTGGTTAGTCATCGAATTCTCCTGCATCAGTATAATGATGAATCACTGAAAACCTAAGAAGCGCATGAAAAATAAACCTTGACCTGTCACATAAAAACCGCTTGGCGACTATTTTTTAGTCAGGAATTTGGCGAGAAACCGGTACCGTATT
>QLNU02015270.1:50167016-50184650 GCA_006491805.2 Dysdera silvatica | reverse complement strand
GTTTAACAATTTAAGCAGTACTTAAACAATTGAAAAGTAAATTGTGGAAAAAAATATTTCATTTGAAATTCCTATAATAAATTTATAAAGCCTATACGCTTAATAATAATTTAATAAATATTAAGCTTGAATTACTAAGTTTACTACCAATACCCAAGAACAACCTAATCAGCTGCAACGTCCGTGAATTACAGTCTACTGTTCCATAATATTTTGCGTTAAAAACACGAATTTCACATTGCGACAAAACTATCTTTTCGTATTTTCAATTGTTCGAGACTTTAATAAACATTACTTGCAACAAGGCGTTACAGCTTCTATATTTTTAAGAAAAATCACAGTGCATACCTTTTCTATTTACGATTATAGCTCTCAAGTAATGCGCAAAATTGATAGAAAAAAATTCGACGTTTAATATGCATGTGCAAGAGTGGTAGTCTAGCCATTATGACAATCATTTTTCTTGAGCAAAACATTTAAAAAAGAAGCTCAAAGAAAAATATTTTGGAAAACTAAAGCGAATTTTTAAGATACCCTGACCCAAAAATGTCGAAACTCCTCTTTTATCTTTCTTATTTTTTCTCACTCATGATCTTGAAAGATGGATCTGGAGACGAGTGAAAGCCCCTGTAGACAAGGAGCCAATATTTTCTCGTAGCAAAAGTATAGTAGAGGCAGCACCAGTAGGTATCTTAGGGCGAGTCTCCAAGGAAATACTGGACATAGTAAAAGATATTTCCCTGCTTTATCAGCGAATTCTTAAATCCTTGCAGACACAGGAATGTTGTTTGAAAGAATTCACGATGAACTATTTTGTCAGATGTATTTTTTGTCTCAGAAATTGCTCTTCCTATCCCCATGGACCTGGTACAGGTCCGTTGGGAAAAGTCGCTTAAAAGTCGAGTTTCAACAATGTGGAAGAACTTCAGACTGTGAGCGATAAATGCATAAATTGGCCTTGATACAAAAAGCAGAATCTACTCTGACTACAAGATTTGCGTTGACATGGCTGCTCGTTTTTTCTCCAACGAATTGTAAGATAAAAATAATGAATATAGACAGTCGACCCACTAGCTGTTGGACACTTTTTCTAGGAGACCAGAGTTTTATATGTTGAACATAAATTCAAAAAACGAAATCGACATGTGCTGCGGAAGAAAAAATATAAGCGTTTTCTTTTAAAACGAAAGAATGTGTATTATTTTAAGTATTCTAACAAACTTAACGCTATACAAACTATAATGCACAACCGAAACGGCAACCGAAAAAAAAGATGATCACATCAATCTGAGAAAGTGAAATATCTTAAAAGATATACCTTATTTGCCTTCAAAGCAGCCCCCTATGATATAATGTGCTTCTAACAACGCTCATATAACGGTTGCAAACTTTTTAATAATAATTCTTCCGTAACGCTTTTGGACCCCCGTATCAGAAGCTTGTATATGTGAAATATTGCAAAATCTATACCCCTTCAGTGTTGATTTAGTTTTGGGAAGAGAAAGAAGTCTTGTGGGACAAGATCGGAAGAATAGGGCGGGTGGTACCGGTAGCGTAGCAATTCAAAATACATGGGATAATGAAGTAGTAATGGGTGTTTAAATAGCATTAAAGAAGGTTATGTGATATGGCCTTTGAGAAAATTCATCTTGATATCCAATTGGGGAAGGCATCAACCTCCTTTCCTACACAAATGGATGATACATCTCAGAAACCGATCTTGCCCCACCAGACTTCTTTTTCTTCCAAAACTAAAATCTGCCGTAAATGGGCACGGATTTTTCAATATTTCACATATCTAAACTGTTGTGATGAGGCAACTACCCTCAGTGGACACTTTATTAGGACCATCTGACAGTTTTAAGCAAATTAGCTTAGTTGGTGGAGGCAACGTGATGGTGTTGGGAATGATTTCCTGGAATGTTTTGGGCCATTTAATTAGTGTTCATCAACGCCTAAATAAAACATATCTAAACATCATTGCTGACTATATACATCCTGTTATTTTGATGTTTTATCATAATAGCGATAGCTGTTTTCAACAAGATAATGCGTCCTGCCATAGTGTTGGTATTATACATTATTGGTTTAAGGAACATGAAGAAGAGTTTACTTTGCTGAGGTAGCCCCATAGTTCCCAGATCCCCATCCCTTTGATTATTTGTGGTGTATAGTTGAAAGAGCCATCAGACATCTAGATCCACAACATTGCAGTTTTACACTATTTTAAAGTGCTACTCATCAAGCATGGTCTTAGATTCCGAGAACGATCTATCAACATTTCGTAGAGTACATGTTAAAAGGAATTAATGTTGTATTAAAGGCAAGAGTTGGCCCAGCGAAATATTAACCAGGTGGTCATAATAAAGTGGTCACTCAGTGTAAAAGCATTACGGAAGGATGACTTTTCAAAGTTTTAATAAAATATTTCATTCAGATCCGATATCGGATTTGAAAATTAATACAACATATAATGAAACAGTAATTGATAGAGTATTTGGTTGAGGATTAGAAAATATTAAATGTAGAAATTACATCTGATATTTTAGTAATCATAAACCAATGATTACGTCTTCCTAAATATTTAAAAAAAAAAGACCATCAATGTTTTTAAGTACATATTCAACGTTCTCATATACCAGTGGTGGCCAACTTCAAGCATTCTGAGATCTACTATTCTTTATCAAAACCGGCAGTGATCTACCACACTACCGGTGATGGGGGGGGGGAGAAGATGCCCTACTTCTTGCGTTATTAGACTTTCTTTGTTTTAGTATTGAGTAAGTATATATTATTATATAATGTTAGTTTTTGTATTTGGCTTCTTAGCTTATGGCCAAAATAATAACAAACGATAGAACGGTCCACAAAATAAGAAAAGTTAGTTGTAAAACGTCCATTAATGGTTCGATCTGGGTCATTAGTGGGATACTTGTGTCTGCATTTCGTTCACCACCTGTTGTATGTCAGAAGAGTACTGGGTGAGGGCCAGACGCAGGGAATCCTGAATGTGTTCATCTATCATGGTGTAATTGATTAATTACTCTTCGTCATTTTTAGATATAAAAATGCAGATTAACACAAATAAGTTGAATCGAAACATGAGTGTAGAATGCGTCTTCCCAAATTGGGAAATTTTTCTCCAGGCACGAACTTCCAGAACGATTTCTTTCCTGAGCGGGCCTTCCAAAAAATATAATTTTTAGAGTTAATATCTAATGTTGAAGATATTTTTTGCTCAATAAGCGATCTTCACTAATACTGACTGCAGATTTTTAATGTCCAAATAGATTGAGAATAGATATGACATATACTTTACAATTGATTTAATTTTTTCTAATTCACCGAATTTTATTTCGAACTGCTTAACAACAAAATTAATTTCCCCAATATACTTCTGTGTTTGAGAAACAAATTCAGAATTTTTTCCACATGGTTCTGTGTATTTGGAAAGTGATCAAAGGTATTAGTTGTAAGGTCAATCATCATCAGCTAAAATGCAGTTTTGTACGAAAAAACAGTGCTTATTAAATGTCCAGTGCAACTTCCTTTACCTTGTAGAGCTATGTTTATACCACTAAGTTCACCTGTGAAATCAGCAAGGCAAGCAAGATCAAACAACTACTCTTCATCCTCTAACTGAGAGTACTCATATCCCCCTCTCCTTCAAAAAGAATATTATTTCAACTGCGAAACCTTTGTAGAAATTTGTGCCTACTCAGCCATTTTACATCTGTGAGTAAAATTATATCCAGTTGAAAGTAAAGTGAAGTTAAAAATCCGCCTTTGAAGAGATTTTCTACGAATAAAGTTTGCAATTTTAAAAGCAATGTCCATGACAGTGCTTGTATTCAGTCTCTTACTTGCCAAAACTTGCTGATGAGTGATACAGTGGTATATAAGAAAGTCAGGAAATTCGCCATGCTGTCCACAGAGAGCAATAAATCCATTAATGTAACCTATCATGTCTTTTACTCCATCAGTAGAAGTGGCTCGACATTTCATATTATTTTCGCGGTCGGTCCGGGCTCATAAGACGGATGCGACTGAAACCGAATACTAGCTTCTCTATATTGAAGTTTAGGGCTCGGGCGAACTCGGGTTTTGAAAATTAAGTCTAAACTCATTTCTAGTGACAAACATCCTATCGCCAAAAGATGAAAAATGCTTTACGTCAGCAGGTTAAGAAAATAAAAAAAATAATAAATATAATGCGATCTACCAACCAAAATCCATCCCGCGATCGCCCTTTCGATCTCGGTCGACCTGTTGGTAGCCCTTGTCATAAGTAATAATATTGAGGACTTTTTTAAATGACATTGTGATAGCCACGACACACATATACACACTCTGCCAACAGGTAGCGCTGATAAAGTTCCTTATATGCGTCAATACCAAGTTAAGTGTTGAAAATAGTCAGAAATCAGTGATATGCACATACACTCCAACAAATAGCTAACATTTATATTTGGAAAAGAACAAAATTATACATCTTTAGACAATTGCTCACCGTAGTCAGGAGATTGGTTCGCAAGCTTTAGGAAGTTCGGATTCCTCGGATAAGTGTAAACTTTGGCGCAACATGACCCATGCTGTCTTCTCATCGTGAAACTTACCCAAACACACTTACTTATATATATATATATATACTCGAAAAAAATTGAAATGTTCTATACAGAGTGATCTCTACTGTCAGTGACTTTCAAAGCAAAGAGAAACTACACTTTTAAGCAAACAGCTGTTAAGCGTGACGTGTTTAAATCAATGGAGCATTTACAGTGTTTTGTGGTCAGTGTTTTGAACAGTGTTTTGAAAACATCTTCAATAAACAGCAGTAATCGTTAATTAGAATTACGATTTTATTTGAAGAGTGTACTGTAGGTGTACGTTCACTGAAAACAGTTTGACAAGGTTGGCGTTTAAAAGCATATAACACAATTTTAAATTATTCTTCAATGCTGTAGAAAATTCCATCTTCAATTTCTGCGCGCGCGCCAATTTGCTAAACCGTGCGCAGATGATTTTCCCCCTATACATTTTCTCCCAAACCGAAACTCCGAGTCAGGCCTGTGCATGGTATTTCAACAGACGGAAAGATTGATGCTAACAAAATTTTCTCCCATAATGGATTTTATTTAAATGTACCGTATCTCGGGGTTACTTAAACCGCTTTTCAATTTAAAACATCTGCGAATTCAGGAGCATTTACTTTAGAGATTAATTAATTGTTGTAAAACTTGTGTCTAAAGTTACGCTCTATATTTACATGTATGAAAGTTTTCTAAAGTATGTATGTTAAAGACAAAAAAAATAGGATGGCTTTAGTTACCTCTCAATATGGGGTAACTAAAGCCAGCAGTGAGAATTCATTGTTTCGTTTACGTTAGTTGGTGATGGGGTATAAAAATTCATATAAAGGCCTAAAATAAATGTAACATAAATGTTCAAGATATTTATTAGTGAAAATAGAAGCGTAAAAAGACTTTTTTTTTTACATTTTTAGTGTTTCATATGTTTAATTCACATTAAACGAAGTTCAAGATGCTTACTTTAACACATGTGTTGCCAAAACCGGTGTCCGAAATTTACCCAGTATAATGGTTTTATACTGGATAAATTTCGGATATCGGTGGGAAAATTTTTTTTATAAAATTTTCACCACCCATGTATAAATAGCTCAAGCTAGAGCTTTTTTTTATTTTTGGAGAAAAAGAGACGCCGTCCTCATCCTGGATTCGAACCAGGTCCCTCCGTTGAGCCTGGTGTGTCTTGACTGCTAGATGTAAAAGGACAGAAACAACTCTTTCTTCGTATATAAGGATGTAAGATATTATTACCCTTCTCAGGGATTACACAATTGCCAAATAATTGTCAACACACAAAGCCTCCGGGGCGAGTTTTTGTGAGTTTTCGTGGGGGAATTTATTTTTACTCAATAATTTTCGACACCCACGTAGAAACAAGCTCAAACTAGATCTGTTTTTGTTTAGGAGAAAAAGAGATGACGTCCTTATCCAGGATGAAGACGGCAAATACCACTCTTGTTTGGTGGCATTTGTTACCCCGTACAGGGAGCAACAATGAATTTAAAAATATAGAAAAAATGGAAATATAATCTAGGAAGTATAACAACCGTAAGAGTATTGTTTGAGGTTATGTTTAAAAATGATTTTAGTGAATTTAACTTAAAAATGTGATTTTGGCGATGAAAGTTATGGACTGTATAAATTTATGACGAAATTATCCTAAATACAAATAAAGGTTTATAAACTTAATTTTAAAACATACACACTATTAAAATATGTGGCCCAAAGCTTCGTCAAAATATGGAATTGATGGCATGAAAGTTAACAATCAAACTCAAAACAGTGTTGCCAAAATTAGTGTCCGAAATTTACCCAGCATAATGGCTTAAATTACACCAGCGGCTTAAGTAGCCCCGAGGTACGGTAATAATATTTTCTAACAGCTGAGCTTAATCCACGACTATCCTTAGATACACATCCTTGCCTCAACGTCAAATTTCGAAAACCGTTTGAGCTGCTCAAGTTACAATAAAACCTTTCGCTTTTTGAATATTCTCGTTCAAATTTCTTCACGTTACGTCACTACATTTCATGACAGACAACATAATTCATATTTCAAACTTTCAATTCATTTCGTAAAACACAATAAATTATTTATTAGATTTGCGAAACACATTTAATACACATTTAAACAAATTTAACCCTAAAGGTCTGTCCGTCCGTCCATCCATCTATCTATCTATCTATCTATCTATCTATCTATCTATCTATCTATCTATCTATCTATCTATCTATCTATCTATCTATCTATCTATCTATCTATCTATCTATCTATCTATCTATCTATCTATCTATCTATCTATCTATCTATCTATCTATCTATCTATCTATCTATCTATCTATCTATCTATCTATCTATCTATCTATCTATCTATCTATCTATCTATCTATCTATCTATCTATCTATCTATCTATCTATCTATCTATCTATCTATCTATCTATCTATCTATCTGTCTGTCTGTCTGTCTGTCTGTATATCTATGAGAATTTGAGAGACATTTATTATTCGTGAAAATTTCACATTTTGGCTAATAATAAAACTCTGTATATTTTTGAAAATAGCGCGCGAAAAAAGGTTCCTGAAGCCTTGATTTAGCAAAACCATTCCTGTCCTCACACTATTTTTTATAAAAAAAATGTTTGGCATAATTTAACCAACCACTGTTAACCAGCTTCCGAAAACCATTTTTCTTACAGCAGTGACAGTTTAATTTAAAGAGATGTCTATTACTTTGCGAAAAATTCCAAAAAACACAAAAATACTTTTAAAACTCCATATTTTGAATACCGTTTACTTGTGTTTAAAATCTTCGTTTCTAGGATTATGTGGTTAATTTTGCTTTTTTTGGTTGCTTTCCAAGAAATTTAAAAATATCGCTAACTAATTCTTTAGCCATCAGGTTTTCAAATATATGCATAATGTGTCGTTTAACTTAATGCAATATTAGTAGTTTAAACAAGAAACTAGTTAAAAAAGACTGAAAATTTTTAAATCTAAATTTTTGACTAACGATGCGAGGTTTTCAGGACTTTTCCCTTGCTTTTAACTTAAAAAGTAATTTACATCAGTAATTGGCTGAAAGAGAAAAACTTCAATATATCTTTAGCCTTATTTTTCTAAACTGATTATGAATTTACCACTTCGTACAATTTTGTGTTTTCACTACAAATCGCAAACGTGTTTCAGTATCATAGAAATATTTTTTATGTTACAATGACGACGATAAAATGTTAGTGAAACATGTATGTACGCAATTAACATAGTGAGAACTTCATAAGCTTGCATCCCCTTTGCGGGCAATAGCGGCCACAATTTTAATAGACATGTATAGTTGGTGATCAGCTCGAGTGCTAAGCCCCAAGTATGATCAACAATCCTGGTACATGGTACAAATTATAATGAAGGATATACCGCGGTACAAATGCAGTTCATCAAGATAGCTGTTTCAAGAGTCTTAGTCACATTGCAGGAAGCCCATGCAAATATAGAGATAGTGCAGATATCTTCCTACTTAGTACAGTATCCGAAACTAGCCTGAAAGCAAACGGCAAACGTTGAAGAACATTATGACATCACTGATAACAATAATACCCGATATTCAATTGTATTGTCAGATGTTATAGGGTGTATTCAAAAGCATGAAATTCGTTACTTTATTAAAATTCCTTTTCCCCCCTTATTCCGGGTGTTAATTTGTCTCCTTTTACTTTTTACCGCATTCCGATCAGTGCGAAATTTTACCACTTATGATAAATACTTGGTCAAATGATAAAGGCTTTTTTAAAATGTAATAAATAATAAATGTAATATACTAAAATATGTCTATAATGATATTTTCTCTCCTGTCCCGACAGATATGGAATGCATTAAGATCAACCTTGTCGATAAAGGTGTATTAGACATATTAATGCATTATTTGTGACGATGATTTCCGCGATTTCTAAAATATTGCTGAGCTATAAACAGATTTAACTGTATTTTTCCCATTTTTCCACCCATTCATTTTGGGTATCTGACCATTTTCTTGTCGGTAGAGTTTAGACCACCTGATATATAAAGGCGGATATTTGCTAGTCGTTAATACGCAAAGGAGCCGAGATGGGGATTAATATACCCCAACCATAAATTTATATTTTACCAAGTTTATTTAGGGATCTAACACAAACCCAGCAGGTCAAAATGTGGTGATCATAACAACTGGGCTACTGGATCCAATAAATTCATTAAACGCTAAATAAAATCAGAAGTTAAATTTATATTTCAAATGCTCGCAACATTTAAACTATAACAAACTTGCAAACTATAAACAGTAAACATGTAAAATATAAAATAAACATGAAAACTATAAACAATAAACATGCGAACTATAAACAATAAACATGTGAACTATAAACAATAAACATGTAAACTATAAACAATAAGCATGCAAACTATAAACAATAAGCATGTAAACTATAATAAACTATAATTCCTAGATGTGGATTGTAATATTTTTCTGTGTCTAACTGTTTTTCTTTTCATTCTACAAGTTACATTTGGTTCATGGCGCAGTATAGCCCAGATGCTCTTGCGCCATAAAAAAGCCAAACAAACAAACAAACATTTGGTTCACTTTGCTCAATCTTCATTTGACGCTTCTTTCTCACGCAGTAGGAAAAAATATCTTTCTTTTGGTGCACCAAAACTAAGATTAAAATCGTTCGTAAATATTTTATGTTACAGAGAATATAAACAGTTGATTTTATATTTTTCTTGGAACAGCTTACACATCTTACGTACGTTTAGATTTGTAGATAGGTACTTGCAATATAGCGTCTTTTTACGCCCATGATGGCTTCATCCGCAACGAAAGTTCCGGATGTGTTCTCGAATGCTGTTTCTTTCCTTTTCGATTTCTTCGTTTAAGAAACTCCGCCTCTGAATTCCAATCTTAGATGTTCATTAACAAACCAAAATTTGGTAAGTTAATTAATTCTTCTCCTCCCCACACAAAAGACAGAACGAAATGTTGAAGCACAAGCTGGAATGCCACGCCCACCTGATACTGCAATATTGTATTTCACACTCACATTCTGATTTCTTAATTTTTCTTTTCTTATTCGGTACGATGGTGGAGGCCTAATTTGTATTTGCGCCCACAGAAACGACTCTTGTCTTGTTTTATTACTGTCCTTATACATAATGTCGAAAACGTTTTGTATGCTAACAGTAGTAAGACGTTTTGATTTGCAATAACTGTGACTTCTGTGTTTGCACGCCACTGTTGCGTGTTATCTATCAATTGAATGCAATTTCACTTTTTAACGATTTTCTGCTATTTCGTTGACTCAAGTTTACCTTTTATTGGGTATTCTGGAGCCGTCGAAACAACCTCCGTATTGTTTAACTTTCTATATTTTAGAATACACGCGTTTCGCTTGCATTCTCGCACTGCTTTTTCTTTTTATCCGCAGAATAAAATTTGCCTATTAAGTACCGAACTATGACCTGCAATATTTATTTTACGCATGCGTCAATAACACTGTTCTTCGGTTGATCTGCCGAAATACATAGGTATGCGCTAAAAAAGGTGCGCGTTTCAGAACGTACAAGCAATGGAAATTTTTTGACTTGGGGCTCTTTGGTCTAAAATTCTCGAGTGACTTAAGTGCTTTTGGAATAAAATTGCATTTTTTCTATGAATTTTGACCTTGATTTAGAACACGTTACTGGCTCAAAGGGTTCGGCAAAACCTTCACGGACTACTAACTATCGGCAAATAAATTCAATTTTAAAAAAAATTACTTAGGTCCTTTTGCAAATGAGCTCTTCAATTAAAGGGATACGAATTCAATTAAACCTCAATTAAAGGAATTTAAAAATGTGGGCCGCGTTTATAAAAATTTCAACGGTCGCAAATCGAAATGATTTAACGCATTTCTGTAAAAAGTAGAAATTTACAAATAAAAGCACTGTATCTATTTCTCACCTGAATCTAAAAAATGATAACATTTTGGAAAATTCTACACTGTTATTCAGCGATTATAATAAAAGTATTTTGTACATAATATAGGAATAGTTTGTATATAAAATGGGATAAGAGTCTTTGTTCTGAAGTAGTGAATAAGTAATCCTAAACGTTTTATAGATATGTCGCGGATCAGACGAATAAATACAAATATAGAAATAATTACGCTTCGATGTCCGCGTGATATATAGCTAGAGATTTCCGCGTGAAAATATTTATTTTTCTAGTTTTCCATTTTTTATCATTAAAAAAATGTCAGTCTTCAGAAACGCGGCGCCTATAAACCCTTTTTAAAGGATTTAACCTTAGGAGATAAGACTCCGTCTAGATTGCTTCCCCAAATGCGACGAATCTGCATTAAAATCTCCATGGTTATGTAGACTTCCCATCAATGTACAACAAATTCTTTCAGAAGATAGATGGTGATCGCCTGAACGAACTAGCATCAATCACTGATAAAGTTCTAGAAATAACAGTCATGGCGCCTATGGTATCTGAAATGGAGATATCGTCACTAATAACTTTAAAGAAACACGTGCAAAGCCTTTCAGACCAGGTTGCACATCTTGCACGTGCAGTAAATAAAATATCAAATCAACAACGAAATCGTTCGAATTCACGCTTTCGCGCCAATTTACATTACAGCAACAATAATAGGAGCCGATATAATTCGACCTAACGTGCTACTTCAACATCTAATAAGGAGCCTGGCGATTTATGCTGGTTTCATGAAAAATATGAAGTTAAAGCTAAAAAATGTATTCCCCTGTTGTTGACGTTGTGCTCGCAAACCGGCTGTTCATTTTCGATAGAAACTCAAACAATCGTTTCCTCGTTGATAGTGGAGCATCAGTTTCAGTTCTTCCAGTTAGCTTGATGCGAACTTCCGTTGCAAAATCAGACATTTTTCTTCACGCTGCGAACGGTTCGAAAATCGAAACCTTCGGAAACATTACTTTAAAACTTAACTTAGGCCTACCAAGAATATTTCAATGGCCGTTTTTCATCGCCAATGTTTCAAAACCTATACTTGACGTCGATTTTCTCGAGAAATTCAATTTATTAATTGATATTAAAATCGTCCTTTAATCGATGGATTAACAACCTTATCAGCCAGGGGCAGAATTATAAATACGCTTCCCTTGTGCTTAACAACTATATCAGGCAATATGCCTTATCATGCACTTATTTCTGAGTATCCCACAATTACCAACGCCTCAATGATAGGCATAAAGCAGAACCATGCAACATTTCATTACATTTTAACCAAAGGTCCTCCTGTATTTGCCAAAGCTAGAAGAGTAACTTCTGATAAACTCGCCATTATTAAACAAGAATTTAAAAAATTGCTCGATCAGAACATTTTAAGACCTTTGATAAGCACACGGGCAAGTCCCAATGGGCAATCTGTGGAGATTTCCGTTGATTAAATGCGATCACTGAGCCAGATAGGTATTCAATACCCCCCAATTCAAGATTTCTTTCTGGGTCAGGCTGAAAAAAAAATATTTTCAAAATTAGATTTAATAAAAGCATATCATCAAATACCTATAGCACCAGAAGGTTTTCCTAAAACTGCAGTCACAACACCCATTAGTCTTTTCGATTATACACATATGACCTTTGGGTTAAGAAACGCAGGCCAAACGTGTCAAAGATTCTTTAATGAAATTTTTCGTTGATTAGAGAACTGTTATGCTTATTGAGATGACATATTAATTTCTTCCCAGAACGAAACACAGCATCATAAAGACCTGAAAGAAGTTTGCGAGCGCCTAAATATATTTGGCTTAGTTTTAAACATAGAAAAATGCCTTTTTGGCCAAAAAACGTTATCTTTCCTTGGTTGCCGAATTTCCACCAATTGAAATTCTCCTCCACCGGAAAGAATTGAAACACTATCAAATTATTTGAAACCAAAATCTATTGAATAATTGCATCGTTTTTAACAATGGTTAATTTTTATCATCGTTTTCTCCATCACTCAGCACATATTCAAGTTCCATTACATGAATTGTTTAAAGGTAAGAAAAAAAAAGATAAAACACGAATGCTTTTATTTCTTTGTAAAGAAATGATCGCTAATGCGGCAACCCTAGCATACCCTATAAACGAGGCATTTTCATCACTTATGGTTGACACTTCAAGCACTGCTATTGGTTCAATTTTTAACTAAAGCCAAAATGGCATCATTCAGCCGCCCGCTTCCTTTTCACGTAAGCTAAATGAAGCTGAGCGCAAATACGATACATATGACTGTGAACTTTTAGCCACCTATTGAAGCGTCCGGTATTTTAAACATTTGCTAGAAGTAAGGAATTTCTGTTTATTTACCGACCATAAATCTTTAACATTTGCTATGCGTCAAAACAGGGATAAATGCTCCCCACGTCACCATCACAAATATATGTATCAATTTACAACTGATATCAGACACATTTTAGAAGAATCTAACTGGGTAGATGATGATGCTCTTTCCCGTATTTCAGCGATTGAACTTAACGGGAATATCGATTTCAAATCAATGGCACTAGCACAAGAAAACGATGATGATCTTAAAACATTACTTAAGTCTGACAATAACCTTCAACTTAAGCCATTGATTTTTTTCATCCTCCGACAATAGTATATTATGTAACACATCAGGAGGAGTTGTTCAATCATTCAGAAAGCAAGTTATCTTAATTAACTCTGCATGGATTATCACACCCAGGCACTAAAGATACAATTAACTTCATTAAAGCAAAATTTGTTCGTAACTCTTTAAAAAGTGATATCACCAAATAGGTTAAAGAATGCCAAAGTTGCCAATGATCAAAGTCAAAAATACACAGACATACCAAATCTCCGACTGGAGCTTACTCTTTAACCACCAATCGTTTTGCTGAAGTTGATACTGACATTGTTACACCATTACCCCCATCTGAAGGATGCCAATGTATTTTAACATGCACAAACTGCTATACCAGATGGCCAAGAGCGTTTCCTATGCCAGACCAAACTGCAAAAATCATCCCACATACCTTTGTCTCTGGATAGATATCAAGATCCGGAATCCCAGAAAAAATTATAACAGATGAAGGCAGGCAATTTGAAAGCAACTTATTTCATGCCCTAGACCGTTTCCTGGGAATAGACAAAACCAGAACCAAAGCGTACCACTCTGCAGCAAATGGATTGGTTGAGCGATTTCACCGTCAACTCAAAGCCGCAAATAAATGCTATTCTACCAACAAATGGAAGGAAATCCTATCATTCGTTCTTTTAAGAGTCAGATCTTCTTTTAGAAAAGACTTACAAGCGTCTGTTTCCGAATTTGTCTATGGATCAACACTTAGCTTACCCGGAGAATTTTTCCAAAATTCAGCAAAGATATCACCATCCATGGACCTTCTTTCTAGACTACGAAACCAAGTACGTAAACTACAACCGGTACCAACATCTCGATCTTCAACTTCCACTGTGTTTATTCACAAAGCTTTGCCTTCGGCAAATCGTGTTTTGTCAGACAGGATATGATAAGGCACCCGGTACGACAACCATACTCTGAGCCTTATAAAGTTACATCGAAGACACCAAAGTACTATAAACTTAACATCAATGGCAAAGAAGTCAATGTCAGCATTGACAGGCTGAAGCCAGTTTATTCTTTTAACACAGAAAATCTATCTGAATCTAATCAGAAAAATGTCAATACTGATCGTAAGGTTCATGCACCAATACCAAACTTTGTTAAACGCGTTGATGTCCGCGTGCTATAAAGCTCCAGATTGTCGCGTGAAAATATTTTTTTTTCTAGTTTTCCATTTTTTATCATTATAAGAATGTCAGTTGGTCAGCGTTGTTGTTATTCCTAATTACGTAATTTTTTACCTTTATTATTTTTGAAGTTTGTTTTCTTTTGAGTGTGAATAAAAATTATTAAAAACACAAATGATAGCAGTGATTATATTTGATTACATTATTATACCGACCTTAGAGAAAGAAATTGCCCCCTTCACTGCTGACTTTCCTCATCGGTGCCTTCTTCATTGGTGACTACCCTACATTGATGATACTTTCCTTTCATATATTTTATTGTATAAAATCATTTTCCTATTGGTATACTTTCCCAGTGAATGTAGCTCTACTCATAATTCGTCCATATTTTTGACGAATTCGTATACCGTTCTATTTCGTCCTTTTTCCTATTCAATTCTTATGTGAGACGTTATTTGCGTCTAAACACATTTAATGTTTAAATTTAAAAACACACTAAACATTCCTAAACAACTAAAATTGATATGAATAAAAATAAATGGTTATTTCACTATTTATAAACAACAGTATCCAAGTTTTTTCAGATAATAAAAAGGAAACTTCATAGTTTATACCCGCAGTGAAATCATATTTCTATTTGCAATGCTTGATAAAATATACAACAGGGAAACGTTATATTTAATATGATTACCAATGCATTAATTTTCAGTTACTTACTTTCGCTATTTTTTAATCCAACCCTTTGTGCCACACTTTTTTCTCATTCTTTTGTATTTTAATCATCTTCTAATAATTTCTTTCTCGATTATCCTTTCCTATTTCTTAACCAATGCATTGTAATCATGGATCAAATTACTATGTAATACATCATATCATTTTGCTATGAATTAGCAAATATTACGATTACTCTTATTTACTATTCTCGTAAATTTTCTCTTTATCATTTCAGTTACTTGTAGAATAGTTTTTCTGTGTTACCCTATGCAGTGTAAGCAGAATAAGATAAGTGCCTCTAAGTGAAACTGACTTAAAGCTCTATTACGTTTCCTTGGGTAATCAATGCGATATTCTCTTCGTTATTACACGTGCATTTGCTAATTTTGTTGCTTATTTTGTGAGTATAGTCATAACAAATTAATTTTTCTATGCATCCATTTTCTAATTTTTTATTATTTGTTCATTTATTTTAACACCGGGACTTCTTTTAGTTTTCTTCATGTTTATGTTTTTATCCTTGAATATTGATAATTTAGTTTCTTTAATTTACTTTACTTTAATTTACTTTAGTTTACTTTAATTTGGTCCTATCCAGTGGCGTAGACAAAAATGTCATAAGTGGAGCTATAGGCTTAATGGGAAGGGTTACAGAGCTATAACTCATATATTCCTATGTTAAATATACAAAATTTCATTGCGATAGGGGGTTACAACCCCCAAAACCGCCCCTGGCTACGCCTCTCGTTCTGTCAAAACCATGTATGTATAAGTACGCAGACACAAAGGCACGTACACACAAATATGCATATATCAGTTGTCTCCGATTATAATGTCTGAACATTGTCACGAAACCTGAATATAACACACAATTAAATTCATATTTTGCATACTAATGTATTAATGGAGTAATTTTATATTTCTTGTACACTTATATCGGAAGAGTTTCTTCTGTTTTGCAGTTCTTCTTTGCTCTCTTTCGCTCCCTGCGGTGGCGCAGTGTGGTAACGCGTTCTCCTATTGCGCGGCTAATCCGGGTTCGACTCCCAGCAGTGCAAAAAGAACGCTTACTCAGAGATCTCATAAAGATCGCACTGCTCACTGTAGTCCGGGGTTTGGTTCCCTAGGCCTTAAGAGGTTCGGATTCCTCGGAAAACAGTAGGTCCCGGCGCAGCATGACCACTGTAGTCTTTGAGCCGTAAAACCAAAAAACAAACAAACAAACTTTCCTCTCTTTCTTCCCAAAAATGTTTAAATCTTCCCATCGCATTTTTACCCTTTAACAATAGATGATCTTCTTACCTTATGTCAACTTGTTCTATTCCTTAATTTTAAAAAACTCGTTTACTACCTTTGTTAGTTCTCAAAACCTTTTTTTTTTTTAAACCTCGTTTAAAATGGTAACTTGTTCACTCGACCAAATCGCAGTTATTCCTCTACTTGTGAATGAAAACTAGATTAACTCGTCCTTTTCACCCAAAGACGAAACACGCACGGTAAAAAATTGTATCCTCTCCTGACTGTTTTCTCAAACTGATTCTACAGAATTGTTCGTAGCTTTTAAAACAAATACAACCGGAAAAATACTTTATGTTACTCCTGGTGAAGGACTGCTACTGACGCGTCCGAAAGCTTGGGTGATCTTTTTCGTTGCTATTTTACCAGTGTTTAACCTTTTGTATGTATTCAAAAGAAAAGCTTTTCCATTGGAAGATGAGGTTGAGGAAATAACAAAATAATAATAATAATCGCTCAGTTTCTCATAATTAAACATTCCATTTAAAATAAAAGTACATACTGTACTCACACTAATAATGGCATTCACGAAATTTCATATTGTGTATAATATTTTGAAATTTTATACTATGTATAATATTTTGAAATTTCATATTGTGAATAATTTTTTAAATTTCATACTGTGTATAACATTTTTAACTTTTATAATGTATATAAAATTTGAAAATTTCATATTATGTATAACATTTTGAAATTTCATATTGTGTATAATATTCTGAAATTTCATATTGTGTATAACATCTTAAAATTTCATATTGTGTATAACATCTTAAAATTTCATATTGTGCATAACATCTTAAAATTTCATATTGTGTATAACATTTTGAAATTAATTATCAGTTATAGGACCAGATTTCCGTCAGTTCCTTGAATAAAATTAAAATCTGGTTTGATTGAGTAACGTCATACTGTATATTACGCCTTTAACCCATTAACGGCCAAGCATAGAAATTTACGGTGAAATTGCATAAAAATTGATACATTTTTTATTTATGAGAAAATAATATGTCATTGAAAAAAAATCTAGGGTGTGTGGGAGAGTCACGACAAAATATTGCGTTAATGAAACGTTGGTGGTTAACAAAGTTAGTTACAAAATTCAAGTAAGTACAAAATTCAGAATTTTTATAAAACGCAATTAATTTTCACGTAACAGAAATTTTATACATTTTTTAAAATGCTTTTACAGATATTCCCATAATTATCTGAATAATTATCTAATAAAAATCCAATTAATAAAATTTTAATTATCTAATAAAATTATATATAC
>QLNU02015270.1:50149770-50159808 GCA_006491805.2 Dysdera silvatica | reverse complement strand
AAAGATAGAAAAAATTTATTTTTAGCTCTGAAAAGTAAGTTAAACTTTTTTATTCAAATGGTATTCCTAATTGCTTGTTTTTCCAAATAGTATTCCTAATTGCTTGTTTTCCCAAATAGTGGATATTACCAGATAGTATAGCATAGGCTATATTTTAAATTGCACCTAATTAAATTTTCATCTATTCAACATGTGCTTTGTAGATCATGAAAATATAAAAATTTAACAGATGGGGACTAATGGTGGTCATGTTTATATGAATTTTAGAGCCTGACACGTGTTTAATTTATCTACTTTATAGTATATATATATATCTATATATTCTACGCGCCTATAGTGACCCATATGTAGTGCATTTATGTATATATGTATATATCATTTAGTGAAAGGATAATTTTTAATAATAATCTTAACGAATAGATTAGGTACAAAGCAACACTATTCCAACGAGTTATATAATAAATTTAATGAAAGGATCATAGGCGGATTTACCATTCTGGAGCCCCCAAGCTACTTTTTTGCTGCCTTGTCATACCCGTCCGCCCCAATCAGTGGTAGGAACATAAAAATTGTTACATTCAATATACGCCCAAAACTTTTATATTGACAATAAATATGTTGAAAAACAAACTCATAAATTGAAACATAAACATTAAACAATATTAACTTATATTGAAGTATTATTTCTTTTTGGTATATAATAAATCAAATTCAATTTTATTGAAATAAATTTTAATTTTAGCAAAAAATAAATGTCTATTGAGCACTGGTATTTAAATGGAAAGCATGACGTCTAGCTTTCTTCTCGGCAAAACATCTGATTATATCATCGTATGGTATTGATTTTGTTATATCAGACTCAATACAGAACGTTTTGTCAACCTATTCTATAGCCTATTGGGAAGTACGGCACTAAAAAGGATATAGATTTTTTCATAATAAATCTAATAGAGTAGATGAAACGCAACACTATTCCTATCTACTAGAGGGACTACTGAAAAGTTCAACATGAAAAATAAGCACTTTAAAGGGAAATGCATAATGCAAAGAAACAGGAAGGTGGAATGTTGGTTCGTACATCATGGTGAGTGTCGAAGTATTTTCTATAAAAAAAAGAAGATGAGCCAGTTTACTACTTGGTACCTGCAGCAAAACTTTATCATGGCTTGACAATTACTGAGACTATAAAACTGGCACTGAAATTTCCCTTAGTTTCACGGTTAAGAATTCCCCAAAACTAGAATTCAGATGAAAAAACTGGATGTGGTTGGCTATATTACTTAATGCAATGAAACAAACATTTGTCGCTGAGAAAGTCAGAAGCCACGAGCTTACCCTGTGCAACTGAAATTGCGAGGCCATTTCCGAAAGCTTTCCTACAGAAATTAATCACAAAAATCGAGGAGGGAAAAGGGGTTCCACAAGAATTTTGATCAAAAATCTTGGAAAAGCAGAGCTTATTGCAATAAAAATGACTAAGATAAATCCTTAAAAACAATCCAATTGCAAACCAAAAAATAAAAGGCAATGGTTTATTATCAGATAGTTCTGACAATATTTCTTCTGATGAAGACAATTTTCCAAGCTTTACCATTTATCAAGAAGATAGTGACCCTTCGGATCAACTCAGTGAAAATGATCTTGTATTAGTAAATAAAGTTTGAGAGGGAAAAGAGCTGTAAATCATTACGTTGATGTTTTTGATAAAATCATGGAATTTTAGTATTTTTTATTAATTTCTTTTGAAAAGATGCACTTCACCGAAGTTTGTATATCCTGAAAAGAAAGAAAAAGACTGGAGTGAAAGTAAAAACATTGTAACAAAAAACTGCCCAAGTTTATAATTGATTAAAAAAAACAGCTATCGTAATGTCTTTCAATTTTGAAAATTTAATCTCATATAGCTTATTTTTGATATTCTCATTAAATGTTATTTTGATTCTGCATTTGCTACATGTTTATAATATTTTTTGAATATCCCACTAGACCCTGAACCCCAAGATTAATGGAAGAGTGTAAAAGAATGGGTATTTCTAAAAACCAATTAATACTCTATCTAACAAATATTTTCTCCAAATATTTTTTGAATCCAATGCACAAGCACTTCAATCATTAAAACAAACCAAACCAAAAATAGTATATTTACTTAAAAAAAGAAGTTCCCATTATCTACCACCTTCCCCTAATTATTCTTGAAGTTTATTTGCGTTCTTTATTTGCTATGTGAAGCTTAATTTCATATACTTTAAAACAACAGTCATCGATTTATTTACCATTTATAATTACCAACTACCATTTCAGGTTTGTTAATAGCTGGGAATAGGCATTCTCAGCTGAAAGTATTTTAATGAAGGATATATATATATTCAGCTTCTGAAAATGGAAAAGAAAATGTTACTTAGGAAAATAACTAAATTTCATTTGTGAAAACATAGAAGAAAATGAAATTTCAGTCATATTTCAGAGTCAATAAACGGTAAGTGAGTCTATATTAAAGAAAAAGAAGAGTTCAAACTTAGAACGAAAGCTCCAATTCTAATAAGAATATAGTATAGGTTTATGCTTCATGGCTACGGGATATTAAATGCTAATTAAGTATCTGTTTATGGTAATAATAATTTCATGAAAATTTATTGTGCTCATATATATATTCAGGAAAAGAAGAGGTGGTGTATGTATGTGTGTGTTATAAAGGTATAATTGTCTGTGTACCTAATTCAAACTCGATAATATATAGTAAATATTAGCTTAAGATATAAGATATTACTGAAATATTAAATATCATTTAAAAATAAACATTGCTATATATATGTATAAAAATAGTAAACCAGATCGATAGAGGCCCCCATAAAGATATATTTGGAGAATGGCGCCGAAAAGAGGAATCAAATCTGTCGTCCCCTCACGACTAAGAAGTAAAAGGTCTACTCGTCCCCCTCACTCATTGCGAAATATAGAACGTACTATAGAAAACGTTGTAAGGAACGAAGCACTGGAATCGTCTGATGATGATTATTTATCGCCACGACCGGAACCAAACTCGGGCCGATCCACACCCGCCGGAGGTAATGACACAAGGGATAAGCCGGAGAAAGAGGTCAGGTTGGCCGAACTGGAAATCCAAAGGTTAAAACTACAAATGGAAAATAAAAAGATAGAATTAGAACACGAATTTAGAATGAAACAATTAGAGAGTCAGGGAACGAGAACCCCAACTGTTGATGTGGGAAACAACCCTTCGGAGAAAAAGGCAGAATTGTTTAGGAAAGCAGCAATAAAAATACCAGAAACTGCTGACCAGTTGCCCTTGTATTTAATCAGCATTGAAAAATTATTCACGTCTTTCGCTATAAATGATGATGAAAAGGGAGCATTGATCTTACCACTCTTGGGTCCATGGGGTCCCGACGTTATAACACAACTTTCCTCTGAGGATCTACAGAACTATGGGAAAATAAAGGCAAAGTTACTTCAATGCGCTAGTTTATCCCCCGCAGAATATTTAAACAAATTCAAAACCCTTACTAAACAACCCCGTGAAACCTACGGCGAATTTCTAAGCCATTTACAATCATTATTCCGATATTATGAGCGATCCAAACAGGTCTCTACATTAGATGAATTGCGTGACCTAATGGTAAGCGACCAGCTAAAATCGTGCCTCAGCCCTCAGTGTCTGCAATACATAAATCTTAAGGAAAGTGAGAGCCCTTTAAAGTCCGACCAGGTAGCAGCTTTAGCACAATCCTACGAGGCTAGCCGTGGTGCCAGCACCCAATACAAAGCTCCGATTCCAAGAGAAAATTTTAGATATGCAAAGCCCATCTACGTACAGGGGAAGGACATAAAGCCAAGTGGAAAGGTATGGAATACCGCGCCCCGACAGAAGGCCAACGTGGACGGGAAAAGACAGGATCGCCCAGAATCAACTCAGATGTGGTCCTTTAATAAACCCATCTGTCATACAGGAATTGCAGGACCAGAGACTGAAACATGACCAGGCAGACAGGCATGAACTGAAAGAGGTGGGAAGAACAGATGCGAGTGATGACGGGCTACGAGCATCCCAGATAAAGAGGCCGATGACGTCTCAGCAAAAGGACAGTTTCTATTATCACAGCGGAGTTGCTCGACATTATTAAATGCATTCGATGATAGCAAACGTAAAAAAAATGGATATTTTATTCATGGTGATTTGTTGCACCATAAAGATGTAATAATGGGAGTTAACGTCGAACAATTAGTACTACCTTTAAAAGAAAGAGATAAAGTGATGAATATGGCCCACTCAGTGAGTTTTGGATCACATTTCGGTTTTAAAAAAAACGGTCGAAAAAGTAAAACTGTCATTTTATTGGCCAGGCATTAGGAAGGACATAGAACAGTATTGCACTTTGTGCAAACCATGCCAATTAAAAAGAGTCAAAACCTTTCGTGACCGAACACCAATTTCTTCCATTCGCAGGCCAGAAGTTCTGTTCTCCACCGTACACTTAGATTGTCTCGGACCTATCCAACCGAAGTCAGGTCGAGGACATCAATATATTCTTTGTTTAATAGACCAGCATAGCCGATGGCCAGAGGCCATACCGCTAAAATCATTGACAGCCAAAAGTACTTGTGAAGCGTTGATGTCTATCTTCATGAGATCTGGCGTACCACGATACATCATATCGGATCAGGCTACAAATTTCACTTCTAAATTAACCAAGGAATTCTTAGCATTAATGCTTAGAATTCATGCATCACCAAAATTTGTAACGCCGTCTAACCCAGAGGCTAATGGATTAGCAGAGAGATTAGTGGGAGTATGCAAGAAAGCACTCCACCACGTCATTAATGAAAAGGGAAACCAATGGGACCGTCATTTACAATATGTTATGTTCGCCATTCGGGAGGTTACAAACAGCACGACAGGAATGAGTCCGTTTATGTTAATGTATGGAAGACATATAGCAGGACCGTTAGCGATTATGAAGGAGCATTGGACCGAAGAAAATGGAGATCCGGTAAAATTAGCAAACCCTATACACTCATATCTCGCTGACTTAAAACAAAAAATTGAATTCGCCGCCAGGAAGCAAAAATTCATTCAGAGTTGGAACAAGATAAGTATACACACCGATATAATACCCGAGCTAAGACAAAAACTTTCAATGTGGGAGATTCGGTAGTATTGTTGTTACCCGATAGTGCAAATCGACTTCTAGCGAAATGGACTGGTCCAGCCACAATATATAAGAAACGAAGCGATCACAGTTATATTGTGGAGATGGAAGATGGTGCAAAAAGACATGTCCATGTGAATAAGATCCGACCGTTCTTACGACAGATCCATAGAATAGGAGTCATTTACGAAGAACATGAAACATTTGGCCAGATTGAGACAGTGCCTATAACAGGAGGAAATCAAACTACTGAGCCGAATAATATTGACGACTTAATATTTGAAGGCCTAAGCCGAGCCCAAGAAATGGAAATAAGGGAAATGATTCAGAGGACGAAGTCCTTCTTTACGAACAAACAAGGTCGAACTAATGCTGAAGAATTGCGCCAAGCTTGCCGCTGTCCCAGCACTGTATCCGCCTGACTACAGACAGACTTTCTACATCGACACAGATGCATCAGGCACAGGAATCGGAAGTTGTCTTTTCCAGATAAAGGATGAAATCGAACATCCAATTGCCTTTGCAAACACGAAATTTACGGAAACTCAAAAACGATGGTCCGTTATAGAAAGAGAAGCATTTGCAGTTCTATATGCATTAAGAAAGTTTGAACATTATTTGTTTAACGCCAAAGTAATTGTCAGATCAGATCACAATCCCCTGAGGTTTCTGACTACGTCATACCCTAATTCAGCAAAGTTGACCCGCTGGGCGCTTGCGCTACAACAATTCGATCTAACTATTCATCATAGAAGTGGGAAGGAGAGTACCAATTGTGACAGTTTATCACGCTTGTATCAAACGGATTAGCAGAAAAACGCGTATGGACGTACGTAATAAATATGTTGAATTATATTAACATTCTCTAGGTATTTCAAGCAACATTAATTGATTAGAAGTAAGAAATATAAAGTGTTGTATAAAATATAATGATTGTCGTTGTAACCACGTACTAACCAAATATGTGAAAGAGGAATATTGATTTCAAAATTGGATATGGAAACATATGCAATTTTCTTGATGGTGGGGGATGTGTCCAGCCGCGTCTATCAATTTTTAGCATTTCAAATATCGCCATTACGGATTGCCCTTCTTCCTTAAGTCAAGGACACACACGCGCAGGGAAAAAAATATACGTTAATCACGAAAATCTCTAATTGGCCGATAGTTCGCGCCAAATCTGTATGTAGCCGTTGGATGTGACGTAACGAGCATATTCGCGGGAAAAAGTGTGAAGAAGCGTCGGAGCTTTCAGGGAGGCCAGACGTCAAAATGGCCAACCTCTAAATTAATATTCCTCTTATTATTACGTTACCATTGTAACCAAGATTCGTATCAAGTTAGGAGTACGCTAATATTGAAGCAAAGTGCTTTAAATAAATATATTAAATAAAATCAGAAGCAATTATTTCTGTACGAATAATTTCCACTAACGACATACTGGCAAGCCGCCATTCGAAGTCTTTAACTGCCTAATATAACAGCCAAGAAAGCCCACAGAGCCTTGCCGCCGTACAGTAGGCTGATAATAACTTCCAACATCTTGCAGACATTATTTGAAAATAGGTAAATAAATAGGTAATTAATCACATAATGCTCGTTTATGTGTATTTATATGTATGCAAAACGGAGCATATATTTCACGCAGCGTATAAATGTATCAAAAATTTACGAAAACAGAATTCGATAACCATGCATAATTAAATAATATGCCTAATTCGTAAACGGAATCAAGTATCACAATTCGAGACCGTTTCTACGCTTTGTTTGCGATTACTGGCTAAATACAGTAATGTAGTCTACAATAAATCAGTTTATGTTTATCTAATGTTCACATCTCAGTTACCGATCTTCACGATTTCGTGTAGCATTGCATAACGCCATTTGATTGTTCCATTTGTGAAGCAATTGCCTTCAAGGAAAATACGAGAAATACCGTAATGGCAATTATATGCCCACACACCGTAATATTCATGATGCAATTTATGAAACGTTTAAGATACCTACGCCGCCAGATAAAGTTATGGCTCTCACTCCACCAAGACTATTTCACACACATAATCCGCCAAACATGGCTCTGAATATGTGGAAACGTTAAATAAATATGCAAATATACAATGCATATAAGCGTGGAAATAGGGGGAGTCACAGGGGACATGACCCATCCCAAAAATATATTTTTTCACTGTAAAAATTCCAACTTTCATGAAAAATGAAGGGTGTAATTTTAAGCCCATGGCAAAAATCTCTCCTTGACCACCCAATATGAAAATCCGTGTCAGCCCCTGAGTGTGCAATTTACTGATTTATGTATATATATCATCATCATATTCAACCATTATCTATCCACTGCTGGATGAAGGTCTCTCCAAATGCTTTCCACACAAGTCTATCCTGAGCAATTCGCTTCCACGTCACCCCAACCTGTTTTCTTATTTCATCCACCCATCTAGTTTGAGGACGTTTTCTAGGTCTTCGGTGGTCTCTTGGAATCCAGTTCAGAATTTCTGTTGTCCATCGTTGATCAGTTCTTCTTGCAATATGCCCAGCCCATCGCCATTTCAGCCCTTTTACTTTAACAATGATGTCCTCTACTCTAGTTTGCTCTCTCACCCAAGTGTTCCTTTTTCGATCTCTCCTAGTTATTCCAAGCATGCACCTCTCCATGCTCCTTTGCGTTGTCTGTAACTTTCGTATTGCTCCAACTGTTAGACTCCATGTCTCTGATCCATAAGAGAGGACTGGCAATACACACTGGTTGAAGACCTTTCTTTTTAGACACAAAGGCAATTTCCCCTTCAGGATAAAACTGTTTCTTCCAAATGCACTCCAGCCAAGTTTAATACGTCTGTTGAGTTCTTTCATAATGTTGCCATCCATTGAAATCAGCTGGCCAAGGTAAATATATGAATCAGCAATTTCTAGCTCAATGTTGTCAACTTGTATTTTTGTTTCCTCTACGAAATTATTGAACATGATCTTAGTTTTTTGTAGGTTCATCTTGAGTCCAACTTCTTTACTTCTAGTTGAGAGCTCCTGTACCATGTCTTGGAGTTCTGATGGGTTCGTTGAAAAAATAACAATGTCATCAGCAAACCGCAAATGATTTAAATATTCACCATTTACTTCTGTTCAGTACACTGCAATCTTCAATAATTGATTTCTTGTTTG
Source organism: Dysdera silvatica (assembly GCA_006491805.2). Lineage (NCBI taxonomy): Eukaryota > Metazoa > Arthropoda > Arachnida > Araneae > Dysderidae > Dysdera > Dysdera silvatica. Next base: position 50,151,469 of record QLNU02015270.1, on the reverse strand, counting down.
CCAGGATATAGTCAATTTCACTAGTTCCCCCATTTGGGTGTTTCCATGTCCATTTTCTTTGCGGTTTCTTCTTAAAAAATGAATTCATGATGCTAAGATTTTCAGCTTCTGCAAATTCGATGAGTTGATCGCCACGTTCATTCCTTTCCCCATATCCGTATTTACCAACCGATGTCTCTCCTTGTTCCTGTTGTCCAATTCTTGCATTGAAATCCCCCATGATGAGCTTGATATGTTGTTTCCCTTTGGTGTGTAACTCTTTGATTTCTTCATAAAATTCTTCAACCTCTTCGTCGGTATGGCTTGATGTTGGTGCATATACCTGTACTATTTGAAGTTGGTATCGCTGGGTTAGTTGAACAACAAGCCTCGCTGCTCGATCTGATGTACTTTCAACTTCCAGAAGACAGTCTTTAATTCTTTTGTTGATTAAGAAGCCAACACCACTTGTTCTTCCAGTTTCCGTTCCTCTATAATAAAACAAATGTCCGCTTTTCAGTTCCACCAACTCTTCACCTTTTCTTCTAACTTCACTGAGTCCTACAATGTCCCATTTGATCTTGTCTAGTTCCTCTTCCAATTCCTGAAGTTTTGCTTCAGAAGCAAGGGATCGTCCATTAAACGTAGCCAAGGTCAATAACAAACGGCAGCCTGGGCCATTCCAGTGATTCTTAGCACCCCCTGCTTTCATGCCACACTGACCGCTGCCTTGATCAGGAGCACTCCAGCACCTGGAGACTAGGGGCCATGGTTTCTGGTGTGTCAACATAATGGAGGAATTAGCCATAATTTCACCACGCTGGCTAGACGGGTTGGTGAATTAGCCCTCCCCTTCCGCCTTTCTATCCGTGTAGCAAATATTAATTTGCCACATAAATAGAAAGCTCAGCCTGCACCACTTGAAGGCGGGGTAGGACACTAGGTTACTGGCCTGGCCGGTTCCACACATCGTCACATACGTTCAGCGTGTGGGTCTCCTTCCAGTTAGATACCAGCAACCCTTTTGCAGGCCATATATATATATGTCAATGGTGCCATGAAAAAATGTATTAAAACTTTTATAGATAGAGACAACCTTTCTTATATGCACTATTATATAGTATAATACATTATACTATATATTATACTATTGTACAGTATAATGTATTTAGTAATACATTTCCTAATTAACCCTGTTTTCTTTATACATGTACATGAATTTTATTCTGTGTACATATAAAGTTATGCTAACATTTTATTTTAAGAAATGATGATGCAGATGTGAACGATAGATATGTAATAGCTGTATTATGACAGTTACTCATAATAAAAACTGTGTTGTGAAAGTTTTATGTAATTAATAGAGCAAAATACACTTGCAGTACGTTGGGAAAAATCTATCTTTGATCTTTAAAAATATTTGATATATATAATTTTGTCTCAATATGCAATAAACATCTTCTCTAGACTACAGAGATTTGCTAAAACTTTGAAATAAAGGAAACTCTGATATGAGGAAGTTTTATGTATGGAAGTCGGACTTCAGTTCCCAGATAGCACAACACGTCCCTAGGACGTTGTTTCTTGGTCCCGCACGTCCATACTTGGTCCTGGCACAATGCGTATATATTTCGGACGTCTGTAGGACATTCATATTCGGATGTCCGTGATACGTCCGGGAAATACCCGAAAAATTTCCCTAAAACATCCCAAAATGAAA
>QLNU02015270.1:50094376-50128013 GCA_006491805.2 Dysdera silvatica | reverse complement strand
AAGTCCAACTTCTTTAGCCTGAATTTAATTCATGATTCTATTATATTATTGCATTTTTAAAGTTAAGTTCATATTTTTTTTATAAGTTAAATAATCTAAATATATAAATATGAGTTTGCTGGTACATGCCGGGCGCGCAAGCGTGTAATGTATCTTACACTTAAAATTGCATTCCTATCCCATTCAGTAAGTAAATTATCCTCCTCCTAATATCGGTATAATTAGATAATCAATTAACATATATTTAATTCAAAACATGTTAAATTATTTCTGAGAAAACAGAAAATTTATTTTTATGCACTATTTTTCTATATAAAAACTGTACAAGAATATACAAAATTTAAGAAAATCATAACCAACGTGTTCATTCACCCTTACTAAAGAGATTACAATGGAACCTCAGTTATTCGAAACGAAGTGGGAAGGCACAGCTTTGGATAACGAATATTTCGTATAAAAATAAGTTATAATTTCGTAAGTTAAAATGTGGAAATACGCAACAAAATCTCAACATACATTTTAATAATTAAGTACTTATTTAAATTATATACTCTATATGTACTCTAATATATTATCATCAGAATGTTTCTAATTGCTTTATTTTAAAAAATCTTCAATTTTTCTTTGCTTCTTCCTTTCTTTCTTTTACATCGTTTTCGCCTATCGGTATCTCGCTATCTTTTCATTGAAAGAATGTCTGAAAGTTGTGTTTCATCAGACTATTCAGCAAACCGTAATACAATCTGAAAAAAAAAATTGAGTACGTGTTATATTTTGTAGGAAAACCCTGTACAGTATTTCAAATAAGCTTTCATGCCCCAAATCAGTATAAAAATTCTTACCTCTGAAGCACTGAAGCCCTCGTCGGCGATGATAAGGCTGCCGTTCTCCCGAATTTTGTCCCCATTGTCGTCTCCTTACGTCTTGGTCATTAAAATCTAGTTCAGAATAATCGCCATTTACACATTCACTAATGTCACTTTGATTCATTTCTTTACATCCCGAAAACGTTTTCTAAGAGGTCTTGAAAATTATTAGCTTCTTTTTCTTCATCAGAAATCAAAATTTCGTCGAACAGTTTACCCCAACATTCTACTAGGGTAGATAATTCTACTTGCTCCCAAAGTTGAGCTCACTAGTAGGCAAGACGATTCATTATATAAAATATATAATCGCAGTTTAAATTAAGAAAACGGATGATGACTATTTCGAAATTAGTTTCGACTTCCTTCGGAAGGAAGTCTAAAGTACTTCAGAAGTATCTATCAACCGATTTATTAAATTAAACTGATATTATATGTTTTATTATATGTAATGTTTACTCGCAGTGTGTTGTAGATCTTTTTTAGAATATAACAAGTTTTATGTTGTATGTTTTAAGATGTCTGGGACAATTTTTGAGTAATTTGAATCTTGTAAAAGAGACTCAAGTGAAAAAAAAACAGGTAATGCCTCTTGAAGCACTTAATCACTCCTTGGTCTAAGGGTTAAACCAGGTTGGTAACATTTGCTGGCAAAAATTTCGCAATTAAGAAAAATCTTTTTTCAATTCAAATCAAACTTTTTTCATACAGATTTAATTTTTTACATGAGGTGATGACGATTTACAATTTATTAGTTGGGTTAATACGTCTAGGCAGTAAAAGGTAAAGACCTTAGGATCTGATAAAGTCCCTGCTGCCCAGAATAGGATATAATTAGTGAAAATGGAAGTAATAAATAAGTAAATAAAATAATGTAAAAGAGCTGGCTGATTAGTAAAAGTACGGAAAGTATAAATTGAGGAAAATGTAGTGATATCATGATCTTCTCTCCAATGGTCCTAGGCTTCAATGGTCTTTGGCTATTTTAACCTCCGTTTTCTTCCAAGGACCAGTCACACTTGTTTATACATGTAACGTTAATTTAGTTTGATGATGATTAATGACTAAAAGCGCATATCGACAATGTATAGTTCATGGAAAAATGATACGTTATTATTGATATGGGATGTTAGTTATATTGTATTGTAATTTTTGTAAACTGTTGTGTAATATTTGTGTACGCCAACCGTGACAAATATAATTTATTAAAATTTATTTAATAGATGTCTGCGGATGAGTTTTTTATATTGAGCAAAGGAATGAACAGATTTAAGTGAGTTAGGAAGAAGATCCCACACCCTAGGGCCAAAGCAACAGATTCAGGGAAGTCCATCGTTCGTGAATACTCTGGTATTAGATCGTTAGAATTATTTATAAAGTGGGTATAATCAGGAAAGTATAATGAAATGAGATCAGAATGAGCGTCAATTTGTATAGTGTTAAACATGAAAATGAAAGTTTTGTACGTAAATAATTTACAATTAATAATATCTGATGATCATAAGCCATTTCAGTAGTTCTTGAAGACAATGGTTGATAATTTAGGAGGCGGTGTAATCTTTTTTGCAGTCTGGTAAGTCTAATGACATTAGACATGGAAGTGTTTACCCATATCAGAAGGCAATAGCAAAGAAAGAAAAAATCATCCGTTTTCCAGCCCTTGAGTTGTATCACGAAGACCGTATTTGTCTGAATGAAACGCATATTTTTTTATATTTTTGAGAAGGATATTTATATTTTAAATACATTTTTAAGAAACATAACATTCGCGGTTTCGGAACTAATTCCCCCTATAAAGGAAAAAACTGTCTCTCTCTCTCTCTCATCTGTCAACATTATAAAACAAAGCATTTGTTTAAATAATACTTATTAATTTAGCTCGAATTGAAAACAGAATAAAAGCTATAAACTTATAACTCAAAAAATCAGAAAAATGGATTAAATTAATAGAATTACATAGATTTTCAAAATGACTTTTAGCAAACAGATGAAAACGACGCAAAAAATCCATCACCGTATTGAAAGCAAAACGATTCAATATTGTAATACATTGCTGCAAATTCCATCGTGCTTGAAAAGCAAATAAAGCGGAGGAACTGACTTAATTTATTTTTTTGAATAATACAAAAAAGCATTCCTACTTCTGTGTCTGCAATATTATTATTATTATTATTATTATTGTATGATTATGTATGGTTTTTCATAAAATGTTTTATATTATGATTATGACACGCTCGACCTTAAAACCCGTTTAAAAGAACACACACACATAACATAAAAATCAATAGACATATTGCGACCATACCTGTTGCCATTGATTTTATGCTGGAAGAAGGATCATGTAAGCATTTTACAGTTTCCTATTTAATATTGTCTTTTTTAAAACTATACTTATGAATTTATAGCTATGAATTGATATTTTGTATATTATGAATATTATTTTAAGAATATAAGATCGTGCATGATGTTTCTTCTTAACTATATGAGCGTATATGAATTATCTGAATTAAAATATGTGAATATGTGCGGATATATGGGAATATGTGCAAAGGTATGAAGATTTTTTTGTCCATATTAAACCTTAAATCTAATATTACAAACAGAGGTTTTACAATTTCAATATTTAATTTAATATATAAATTAAAAATATAAAATTAAATATGAATTAATTATACATATATATATATACCTAATTTAATATATATATATATAATTTTAATACAAATTCAATTTTAATGAACTAATATGGAAATGAATTTGCGGTTTGAAGAATTTTAAGCTATAGAGTAGACCCTCCCTTAATCGAACCACTTTTAACCGAAATGACAATTAACCGAAATATTTACGCTATTAAAAGAATTTTTTACGATTTTTCAAAGCAATACACTTTTCCTAATAGAAGACAAAATACTGCACAGTCAGAGGCCTGACTTGGGGTTTAATATAGGGGCAAAAAAAATAAAGAAATTGCATGGAAAAAAGTATGATTTTGCCTCTTTTCTAAAAATAAATGGAGCCCCTTGCCCCCCCCCACGCCAAGTTACGCCTATGTGTGTGAAGAATATTACTAAAATATGGGATAAACTCTTTGACAGAAATGTAATTACCAATGAAGTAGAAGAAGAAGAAGAAGAAAAGGGTAATTTCAAAGATCTCTTAGAAAATGTTCCTGGATGGAAAGACATAAATCAAAGTAAAATTACTGGATGTGTAAACGGTGATGATTCTGAACTTGATTTTAATGACCACGACATTGTTGACATGGTGCTGCCCTAGACACAAAGAGAAGAAAATGAGGATAACGTTCGAGAGAGTGACAACTGTATCACTGTCGACGAGGTCTTCAGTGCTTGAATGACAAGAATCCTGCTGATTTAGAGTCAAGCAGTTTATCTGAAATGCTATACAGGCTTTTCCTACAAACATCATGTATTGTGTTGTTTTTCAGAGTGCTTTATGGTTTGTCCAACAATTTGATAAAGCACAATCTCCAACTTTTCTTCTAACGAAAATATAGCGAGATTCCACTGCGCGAAAACGATGTGAAAGAAAGAAGAGAAGAAAAATTGACGATTAAGAAAAAGCAATTAAAAAATTCTAAGGATTACATAATACAGTACATATGGTATATAATTTCATGTATACTTAATTATTAGAGTCTATATTAGGTTTCTTTTGATTATTTCTACCATTTCACTTAAGAAATCAATAGTTATTTTTAACCGAAACCGCGCTTTCCCACTCTGATTCGGTTAACAGAGGTTATACTGTATTTAATTTTTGTACTCGTGTTTGTGCAGGACGAGTGGTTGGATAGCATTACTAAAAACCCATCCGTTTTAATTTCATATTTATCGTTAGTAATTATTCTTTCAAATACTGGTAACAACAAAACTACCGGTCTCCTACCGCAATCGTAAAAAAAAACATATAATAGTTATTTCTATACCATCTCTTTCGAAAAAGAATATGTATTGCTTGGTCATTTTTACCGGGAATTCTGTTTTTTTTCCCGAACTTTTATCTACAATCGACATTTCTCCTTTTCGGTTTATCTGAACACAGACTTTATAGAACTAAATGCTTTTTTTTTTACTTTTCAGAAAAGACAACATCTTTTTCATGTCACAAATAAACTTCCATGTGAAGCCGTAATCAGTAATACAGATGCATGAAATGTCATCACTACCTAGTAATGCTGAAATTCCGTGCGCTAAACAAACCTTTAATATTCACTAATGCTTTTGAATGCACGCAATCCAGTGTAGAAATGATTATTTTGGTTCAGAAGCTGTAAAGCTAATTCAACTTGTCAGGGGTCAGCAACAAAAGATGAAATAGCTGTAGGGGAACGATTAATGTTATGCCGGATGTCGCCAACATCGTGTTAATAGGAGTTATAAATGGCATCGTTCACATCGATTATTACCATGAAGCATATTTGGGTTGATACTAGTTTATTTAGATAAATTAATAGTTACAGTACTTTACAGTTTGAGAGCCAGCTTTCATTGTTAAAACCGATTAGAAAACATATATTCCACATAAAAAAATTATTCATCATTGAATTAAATTATAAGAATATAAAACTTCGCTGTTGGCACTTTGCTGTCTCATTAATTATAAGCTACTACGCAATAATTGCTATTAGTGTGTGGGCTTAAATTAAAATTTTAATTCGTTTGATGACTTAGCATGTCCAGGTTTATTTGTCTATAGATAGCCCTAAGAAGCATGGGCGCTCCCAAAATTATATGCAAGGGGATGCATAGAGGAAAAATTTCAATTGAATAATGCTGTTAGACTAGAGTTGCTTGTGGATTCAGTCATTTTTGTCCCCTTTTTTTCATAAGTTAATGGGGTGCAAGTACGACCCTTGCACCCTCGGGGCGCCCATGCTAAGAGGATTAGATTCTTTGGATAAATGTAGGGCCCGATGCAGAGTAACCTGCGCTGTCCTTGCGCCGTAAATTATCCCAAGCACATCTAACCCATAATGGAATATTATTAGAAGGGTATTTTGTTTTAATTCCGGCAACGAAAGATTGCCAACATGAAATGTCTATAAATGTAAAATTGTCTATGAAAACGTATTTATATATGTAATTGTTAATAACATGAGATTTGTACAGTATTTCATACCTAGTGGTCCTGGGTGAAAAGCTTGAAAACCCTTGATGTACGAAATGTACAGCGTACGTTTCATATCCAGGCGCTTTGGTAATTTATGGACCGCTTGGGAACGTTCTTTGTTTAATATACTGTCATGAAGGCTTGAACGCTCCGAATAACTTTAGTTATCTACATGAAGGGGGGAAGTAAACATTATTAATTAAACATGACAAACGTTTTGGCACTCTACCGTGTTATAATACTCTGACTTATATACTGGGTGATCCGTCAAGACCTCATCAATATTTCACAGAAATATATATTAGAATATTAGACTAAAGACTAGACTAGATACTAATATAAGAAATTGCTGAGAATGCTGATTGACAGTACATAAAACATAATACCTAAGAACCATTCTTGTATAACCCATAATTTTCGAACAAAACACGAAATAAGAATATGACGTCACATCCATCCCCTGAAAACAAAATAAGTTATATTATAAATGTTAAAAATTGAGCAAGAATCGTGTGCACTCAGCCATTCCGCGGGTGCGCACATGCATGACTCGGTATGAATGATGGTCCTTTTGAAACATATTGTCATACGCTAGTACCGATGTTCATGTTTCCAATACAAATTATTTTCCTTGCACCGAATGTGACGTCACATTTTTCTTTCGCATTTGTCTCCAACACTATGGGTCGTGGAGGTATGGTTCTTGGATAATTTTTATGTGATCTATGAGACGGTTCTTGATGTGCAGTTCCTGACAGGACACCCCTGTAAGTATTAATTGGCACAGTCCTCCTCGACCAAGAAACGCATGCAAGTGCGTTCATTTTTGATTCACCCGGCTAGTTCAACGGTGAAAGAAAGGTAAAGTTCTTTTATACAACTTCCTACATTTACGGAGTAAAATAAGGAAAGTAGTTCTCAAAATAAGAATGACTTTTCAAAGTATCTCATGTGTTAAACCAAACTACATCCTTTATACTGCTTCGAGCATATCTTCGGATATCCGACAGCAATTTTCCAATTACCAGTTCAAGAAAATTTCATAAAAATTGCGGGAATCCTTTCACACAATAATATCCTCCTCATAAACATAATAGCTGTCTTGAACCACCTCATAAAAAAGAAGCCAAAAAAATCAGGGTACCAATCCTTATTCCATCGTTATTTTTCACATTCGTGGGCACTTTTACGAAACATAAAGCAACGTCGGATATGACGTTGTTTTTTATCTTCTCAGAGTTGTAGGAGAAATCATTTAGGAGCTGCCCGTTATTAATCACCCTCTCCGGAAACAGGAAAACCAAAAGTGCTTCGGAATTTTTCGACTCTTCCGAGACGCAAAAAAAGGGTTCGTGATGACGTTGATCTATGGAAGAAGGGTTGCTGGGACATTAGTGAAAATCCTGGAGATTTTCGTGGTTTATACTAATAAACAAATCATTAAAGATATTGGAAACAGTTCCATTGACAAAGAATCCATCTGGGATTATATTCTCCTAAAGATAAGGCTGTCCCAGAAGATGTATTACATAATAGTTGGAAGCGATACGCTTTAAACAAAGTAGTTTATGAGTAAATCCCTTGATAAATTAATCAGTTTGAAAACTTTAGTATTTTAATTTATTTTGGCAGTGAAATATGCCGTTGAAGATTTAATTTTGACACGATGAAAAATTGAAAATTTTTTGGAAAATAATTCGTGAATTTTCATACAAAATACATAATTTTGCGTTCTACAGAAAAAATGACTTTTGAAGGAGAAAGATTCGCGTTTATTCTAAGTTAACAAAGGTTTGAATAATTTGAAATTAACATCTTATAATTTTAGCAGGTAAACTAATCCATAAAAATAAGGCTACAAGCAGAAAGGGCTAATCAACGGAGACGGAAATGAACACAATGAAATTAATTCTGTGTTACTTGGTTTAATGTATTATAGTGCTCAATCCAGAAATAATATATATGCAAATTTGTCAGCATAATCAGTCTGTGCACAAACACGTCATGAAATATAGAATTAAAAACACAATAATTGTCACTTCAATATAGAGCCGAATATCCTTATTATGACGACCTCAATTGTGACAATAAATTGTCTATTAATAAGATATGTTATTACCATTACTTCGGGATCAACGCAGTTGCCAAATGGATAGCACACGAAGATACCAAGGCATGTGTTTTGTCATCCTTTTATGGGAATTTGAAGAATAGTAGTTTAGAAACCGGCGTTTTGCAACTCAAACTAGAGCAGTTTATATATAGGAGAAAACTTAGCTAACAGCTTATAATTCTGAAGTCTTTTGTTGGATTATTTGCATACGATAATGTATTCTTAAAGTGCTACGATTTCGATATTCCTTTAAATCATTGGCGTACGCAGAAAATTCACAAGGGTGGTTATGGAACATATGGGGGGAGGTTACAGAGTTACATTTCCGTATATTCACAAGTGAAATATACAAAATTCCATCACAATGAGGAGTCACAACCTCCATCAACATTCCATGCATACGCCAGTGCTTATAATATCGTAAAAACCAAATTCCACTGTGCATATCTATCGCGAAATTCGGTTATAACGAACATGGAAATGACACAGTCACGTCTATAATAAATTAATAATTTAGGTTCGATTGCGTTAATGTATGACATATGCAGTTATGACGAATAACGACTATGATGAAGAAAATCCTGCGGGCATATGATGCTCGTTATAACCGATTTCGCCTGTGTGTATATATATATATGCATATACGCTTTCATAAAATATATGTTGATAGGAAAATTCGACACATACGCATATAACAAACGAATTACACATACATTTCTACACTTTATATTTAACGCATGATCTTACAATATCTCTATTATTATTTTATGTATATGGGTTTAGAAGAAATATGAGTTTGAAAGAAAGTAAAGAAATATGGGAGGGAGATATTTACATGAATAACCGTAATTAGTGTAATAATTTTATCGCGACGTTTTCAGCGAATTTTAGAGACTTTTCGACGATTTTGTAAATTGAAGTATTTTTTAACGATTTTTAGAATTTTCTATTTTTTTCTTTTATTGCCTAATTTCTGTTATATTGTTTTGTATTAATTTTAATATTTACACCAACTTAATAATGCCATCACTAGAACACATTTTGATTGAAATTTGGCAGAAAATTTTATTTACTGTATATATACAAGATAATATGTATTTCCTCAGCTTTACCTTAAGGATTAAGCTAAAGCGTTATGATCCCATTCATTCGAGAAAAAAACAACAACAACAGTGTAATGACAAAGGCACAATGAGCTATTTTTATGGGAAATGTTTTTCTGTCTGAAAATTGAGAACAACTCTTTTTAGAAATTTCGGTATAATTTTACTTCCATTTAGTGTCGAGAGATGGCGCCATAATTTCATAGTTCTTCCTTTACGTGATTACATATGGCGGTATAATTATGCACAATTTTCTTTAACAATAAAATATACGGGTATTTCTTAATATTAATTATGTCTTGTAATGCATAATTTATCGTAAACATATATGTTAAAGAAAATAATTACTCTATGGTGCGTTTCTACCCGGGGATGTTCTTGGAACATTCGACAGAACAATCGTAGTAAACGTAATTACTACGCAACTATATCAGTCTTATTTAATAACGTACAAATGTTCATATTACTGTTTCAAAACTGGGATTTTTCTAATGCTACTATTGCTCTTTTCTTTTTTTTCGAAAAAATTACTCTCCTACTCGTGATTAACTGGAATTATCATTAGTATATTTATTCCCACGAGTTAGTAAAGAACAGGTTTACCTAACATAATATTTCGAATAAGGAGGAAAGCTATTTTCTTTATTCCTGATTTTGTTGAACTTCGCAGTGATGCAGCGGTAACGTGTTTACCTAGATCGTCGTTGTCCTGGATACGACTAGTTACGGAGTTGGTTTCTTAGGAACAAAGATGTTCGGATTTTTCAGGAAATTGTAAATCCTGGCACAGCATGATTTTTCCTGTCCTTATATAGTAAATCACCAACTTAAACTGCGAAAAAGTTTAAATGGCATACATCTTTAGAAACATTTACGCATGGAAAAAATTGTATATTCATTAGTTGGAAGCTAGTTTCTCTCCTTGAAGAGCTTATGACACAATAAGTGATGACATGGGATTGACTTTGATCAAAGTTGTTCAAAAGTTGATTGAAGTTTAGCATGGCTTTAGTCATTAATGACATTTTTAAAAAAACTAAAAAAGGAACCCTTCGGAATTTTTTAATACGATTGGCGTTTATTCTTATCTTCTTCCCATTTTGTCCAATGCAAATATTTAACTCAACAGACCTCAGAGAATATATTAAGTTATAACAATTAAGTGCTGGCCCATACAACTCCTAACTAAATAGCAATGCGTGCCTGGGTTATTTTCAAAGCAAAGTTTTTTTAAGCAAAACTTGCAGTAGCATGAAAATGCAAATATGGTGTCAAACAAGTGTTATAAAACTTCACTGGCACGAACTCTACTCCATGAAATTTCAGAGATTTTGTTACTTTGTACTGGTTTGCTGTCTGACGGTTTTTCAGAGAAATGCCGTGCCTTGTCAAGGTGCATGAGTTTCGTGTTCGCGATATTGATGTGCACAGTAATGCACGAACTGTTTCAACGAGGCGTATATGAATTATCTTTTGTCCGTATGCCATCAAACCATGCTTAAAATTTCTTTATTTAAGGGACAGAGTTTTCCATTAACAATGTTACTATACTTTATATTATTCACGTCAACTCTTTTTCTGCAGGCAACATGGCTATCCGCTTAGGGACTAAAGTTTTCTATTCTACATTTACCGTTTTCATTTTATGAATAAATATCCGCGAATTTGGAAAATTCGTCCAGTTTTTTTTAGCATTTACATACAATTTTATCGGTTTATCTATTGTAGTTCTTATTTTGTATTCATCGTCTAACTTCCATGATTTGTGGAATATTTTTATATTTATCAAGTTTAATAACATTATTATATTTATTTTTTTAATTTTAATAACGAAGGTTTTAATGGATTTTAATATTCTGTATGTATATCTCGTTCCAGTTAAGCCTTTTTAATTTTATTCGCTTGTATATTTCATTATCATCTTCTGCATAATTGAACATTTCATATATGGTTAACCTACATTTTCTTTTAAACCTAACTTGCCTTTGTTACAGTAAATATTTGGAGTTTATTTGTTCTCTCTCTTTTGTTTTCAATTACCTGGAATTTCTCCCAGAATATGCTTCCATGTTTATTTAGAGACTTCAGTGACTTCTCTGTAACGTTTGCTAGAAACATCGTTTGTGTCTAATGAAAATGCTTCCAATGCTTTTTCTAGTGAAAACTATTTCAAGGTTGGCAATGTGCATCAAACATAAAGTTGGCGAAATGCAAATCACAATGAATAAATTAACGAATGGTATTTAATATGCGTTTTTATTCAATAATAGAATTAGCGATTTGGTAAAATTTTTGATTTTTTCCTATAGAATTAAATTTCCTTAATATGTAAGTTCACGATGGTAAAAAAGATTATTCGTATTCAATGTAGTTCGCGTTACCCGAAAAGAATGGGATCGTATTAATAAGTCATTCATTTTGACAGGGATTCAAGGAACAATTCATGTTAAAAGTAAATCTCATTAAGCGTGTTCACGTTAACGACATTTAACTGTGTATAATTTACAACAGGAACTGAAAAACTTGAAAAGGATTAAGAAAGCATGCTATATTATGTGTATGTGGCGCATTTTAAATTATATCGCTTATTTATATAAGGTCGACTTTTCCCTTTTTTTTTACGTATGCAAAACATTTTTAACATCAAATCCAACTACGTAGGTAAAATCATTCCCACGAATTTTCCGTACTTTTAAAGCTTTAGAAAGTTATTTATTATTTGTAGTAACACCTGGTACATTAACTTTCCATAAATTGTTTATTATTGAACAAAATATGTACGTTTAAGCAAAATATTTATACAAATTTACACATTCAGTTCACACTACGTTTTAGCAGGATGCTTTTAAGAGAAAAGAAGCGCAACTTGAACGAAATTGGGGTATATCTTAAGTATAACATTATACTCTCAAACACTATTGAATTACAGATGGAAGAAGTTATATGCATGTATATATATGCACATTATATGCATATCTTGACAAAGATAACATTTTACATGCCATTATAAGATGAAAGGTTGAGGGTAGGTTCATACCGGGCAAAAGGAAAACCCCATGGCTCAAGAACTTTTCACTTGTTTAAAAAAAGTTGAAATTTTTGGTGAATCAAGAGATAGGAGAATGATCGCCAACGTGATTGTCAACCTCCACTAAGGAAATATGGCACAATAAGAATAATATGTAATATGTGATTATCATGATATCTCAAATTCAATGGTACTTACGAGTAATATGAAAAGAGAAGGTAAGAAGTACTATTTGAATCAAATTGAAATCGATTTGTTATATCACATAATGAACTAAAGTGCCATGAACTACAGATAGCTTAAAAATAATTGCAAAGTCAGTGGTATTTCAGGGTAATATGCAAAGGGAATATAAGAAACTCTCACTTCGAATTAAAAATCTTTTGTAATGTCAGCGGTTCTTGAAGGTTCAAGTATAATTTGAAATCGATTAAGAACTAAGAAGTAGTTTACCTAAAGCGATTTATATCGAATCAATAATATTTCAAGTAGCCTAATAAAAGGTCTGAATGCGTTTTATAGAAACGCTTTAATCCTTTTACACGTTCAGAGCTCTTGAAATAATATTAACGTTCGACGGGAAACTACATATTATTATTATTATTATTATTAACTTTATTTTTAAACGGGACGTACATAAACATGCCCTGCTGAGGGACGCAGCGAGAAAAGGCTTAATAAAAAGCCTGACGAGCCCGCTGCACTCCAAACGAAAAATTCCGCAGACGAGCATGTTCAAAATAAAGACAAGAAATTAAATGACAGTAATTTTCATATAAATAATCATGGCTACAGAAAAGCTATCAAAATTACACATAAAATAGAACAAATATTAGGTCAACAATATCAGAAAAAAAAAAGAAAAAAAAGGGAAGAAAAAAGAATGATGTAATATCAATGCCCAAAACGTATACCTTAGTCAACACACTGGCTATTCAAAAGAAATAATCTAATAATTTTCTTAAAATTCTTGAAGCGTAATACAGATTTAATTTCCGATGGAAGAGCCTTTCATAATCTTGGGCCAGTTGAGTTAACGTTGTTATTACACATCGAATGTGTTCGAGAGCGACAAGGCAAAAAAAGGTTAGTATTTAGAGTATTATAGCTGGGGGAAAATTTTTTTAGAGTAAAAACATTTGAACACTAACCTTCATTTAGTCCACGAAACATTAATTGGCCCAAGATAAAATCGTATATATTGGGAACAAGTAAAATAGAATTTTCAGTGAGTAATCGTAAAGAAGAGGTGTTAGTGTTAGGAGATAAGAGTCGCCAAAAACGCTTCTGAAATTAAAATAGTCGTTTAATAATATTCTGTGTTGTATGTTAACAAATAATATGACAATAATTAAAATGAGAATAAATATTTGAGTAATATAAAAGCAATACATTTTTACGGGGTAGAACATACTTAAAACGACAGAGCATACCCACAAAATCTCTAATTTTTGAGGTAATCAAGTCTATATGCATATTCCATTTAAGGGAAGATTGGAAAATGACACCTAGTAATTTGAAATCCTTAACAAGAGGGATGACAATATTATTAATAACTATCGATGGCAAAACCGGGGGACTTTTGTGTAAAAGCGTAAAAGTCATGCCTTTTGTTTTGCTCAAATTGAGACTAAGACCAGAACTATTAAACCAATTACAAAATTTCTTGAGTTCAATATTAGCAATTTCGTATAATTTGTCGATTTGATGATGAATAAAAAAGATATTTGTGCCGTCAGCATAAGCAATAACTAAAGCATTACAATTGACTAAAGATATGTCATTTAAATACATATAAAAATGTTACACATAATTATTGAAATCTACAGTTGTTATTTATGAACTTACGTTTTGATTTCTAGTTCGACAAAAGTAGTAACTGTATATATATATATATATATATCATCATCATCATATTCAACCATTATCTATCCACTGCTGGATGAAGGTCTCTCCAAATGCTTTCCACACAAGTCTATCCTGAGCAATTCGCTTCCACGTCACCCCAACCTGTTTTCTTATTTCATCCACCCATCTAGTTTGAGGACGTTTTCTAGGTCTTCGGTGGTCTCTTGGAATCCAGTTCAGAATTTCTGTTGTCCATCGTTGATCAGTTCTTCTTGCAATATGCCCAGCCCATCGCCATTTCAGTCCTTTTACTTTAACAATGATGTCCTCTACTCTAGTTTGCTCTCTCACCCAAGTGTTTCTTTTTCGATCTCTCCTAGTTATTCCAAGCATGCACCTCTCCATGCTCCTTTGCGTTGTCTGTAACTTTCGTATTGCTCCAACTGTTAGACTCCATGTCTCTGATCCATAAGAGAGGACTGGCAATACACACTGGTTGAAGACTTTTCTTTTTAGACATAAAGGCAATTTCCCCTTCAGGATAAAACTGTTTCTTCCAAATGCACTCCAGCCAAGTTTAATACGTCTGTTGAGTTCTTTCATAATGTTGCCATCCATTGAAATCAGCTGGCCAAGGTAAATATATGAATCAGCAATTTCTAGCTCAATGTTGTCAACTTGTATTTTTGTTTCCTCTACAAAATTATTGAACATGATCTTAGTTTTTTGTAGGTTCATCTTGAGTCCAACTTCTTTACTTCTAGTTGAGAGCTCCTGTACCATGTCTTGGAGTTCTGATGGGTTCGTTGAAAAAATAACAATGTCATCAGCAAACCGCAAATGATTTAAATATTCACCATTTATTTTTATTCCCCTGTTATTCCAATTTATCTGCTGAAAAATCATCTGTAAAGCTGAAGTAAAAAGTTTTGGAGAAATGGTATCTCCCTGCCTCACACCTTTACCAATTTTGATAGCTTCGGTATCTTTATGTAACCGAAATTTTGCACTTGCATTTTTATACACACATTTCACCATGTCAATGTACACATCCTCGATGTCTGCTGATCTTAAAGAGTTGATGACTGCTGATGTTTTAATAGAGTCAAAGGCCTTCTCATAGTCAATAAATGCCACACACAATGGAAGTTCATATTCATGTGTTCTTTCAATTAATTCTCTTAATACTTGAATATGGTCCACTGTACTGAATCCACTTCGAAATCCAGCTTGTTCTCTTGGTTGAGCTGCATCTAATTTTTTCTGCAGGCGATGTGTTAGCACTTTTGTGAAGATTTTATAAATAGCAGGTAACAAGCTAATTGGTCGGTAATTTTTCAAATCCTCTTTATCACCTTTTTTATGCAAAAGAATTACTGTTGCAGAATCCCATTGGTTTGGTATGTTACCGCTGTTAAGACATTTGGTAAAGAATTTTGCAAGTATGTCTTCTACATATTCTCCAGCTTCTTTTAGGATATCTAATGTAATACCATCATCACCAGGGGCTCTTCCTTTCTTCATATTTTTTATTGCAAATGAAACTTCTTCTTTTAAGATTTTAGGAGCTGTTCCTTCGACTATTTCAATGTCTTCGTTTAATTCACTGTTACTTTCGTATAGATTTTTGTAGAATTCTTCAACTCTTCTAAGTATTTCTTCCCTATTTCTTGTTACGGTGCCATCCTCTCCTTTTAATGCAATGATGTGTTTCTTCCCAACAGATAAACTTCCTTTAACAACCCTCTATAAATATATATATATATATAGAAAGAACATAGAAAGCGACAAATGCAGACACTGTCATGCGGCATCGGAGACAATCCAACACGTGATGGCAGGATGCAAGATCCTTGCGCAGTCAGACTACAAACATAGACACGATCAAGTAGCGAAAATAGTCCACCAGAAATTGGCAGCGAATGCTGGCTTTCTGACAGAAAAATGCCCGTACTACAAATATGAGCCAGAGACCGTGCATGAGAACGAAACACACAAGCTTTACTGGGATAGAGCAATCATAACAGACAAGACAGTCCCACATAACCGTCCTGACATAACCCTCGTCGATAAATCGAATAAGACCACGTACTTAATCGACATAGCAGTACCCAACACCAATAACATACAGACAACCTACACAACGAAAATCACCAAGTACCAAGATCTCAGACATGAAGTACGAGATATATGGGGTATGGAAAAGATCCTCATCATCCCGTTAGTCATCTCAGCAACAGGGATAGTACCAAAAACGCTTGCGACGAATTTGGAGATACTCAACATTGACCCAAACACCTACATTGAAATACAAAAAGCCACAATCCTAAACACGTGTCACATTGTCAGGAAGTTTCTAGACATGGCACATTAAGAAGTGATGTAAAAAGAGGCTTGGGAACATGGCGCTCTGCCCGTCCCAAAGCCTGTTTCCGCCAAGAATGGGCGAGGAAAACTTTTATATATATATATATATATATATTGCGTGTATTGCCAGTCCTCTCTTATGGATCAGAGACATGGAGTCTAACAGTTGGAGCAATACGAAAGTTACAGACAACGCAAAGGAGCATGGAGAGGTGCATGCTTGGAATAACTAGGAGAGATCGAAAAAGAAACACTTGGGTGAGAGAGCAAACTAGAGTAGAGGACATCATTGTTAAAGTAAAAGGACTGAAATGGCGATGGGCTGGGCATATTGCAAGAAGAACTGATCAACGATGGACAACAGAAATTCTGAACTGGATTCCAAGAGACCACCGAAGACCTAGAAAACGTCCTCAAACTAGATGGGTGGATGAAATAAGAAAAGAGGTTGGGGTGACGTGGAAACGAATGGCCCAGGATAGACTTGTGTGGAAAGCATTTGGAGAGACCTTCATCCAGCAGTGGATAGATAATGGTTGAATATGATGATATATATATATATATATATATATATATATAATATATAGATTATATAAGAAATTTATTGGCAATCCATAAAGCAATGGATTTAGCTTCTGGTTTAAGAACTTACTCACGTACACACACAAAAGAAGCCTCATATTCATTAACTCATAATTGAAAAAAATAATTTAGACGAACATATGTGCCAAGGAAACGTTACATTTGAAACCAATCTTTAATCTAAAACCTGCATTTTGGTACACAACTACTTATTTCGGGTTTATTAAATTCTCTGAATAGCACTCGTGACGTCTCACGGAACTTCGGTCAAGACACAGTGATTTAGAGTATCAATATTGCAATTCAAGCATAATGAGAATTTTATGTGTTCATTTCAAAAGTTATGGCATTAAAACTACTATTTTGCAATACCAAATGCCAACACATTAACATAGTTTGTTTATTTGTTTGTTCGTTTGGATTTTAATGGAGCAAGAGCATCTTGGCTATACTACGCAAAACATTGTAAAACATGGTAACACAATTTGAGCAAATATTATGAGGCTAAAAAATCATATGTATATTCGGTGAAATCCAATTTTATGTTCCTGCATAATACGTTTCTTACTGCTTTGATTAATTTTTGTTCAAAATCGCACATATGAAATAAACTTTTTCATTTGAACAGTGCGCAACTCCCAATTCGTATGTTTTCCCACGTCACATGTCTTTGTTTTTTTATAGAAAAAGACAAAAACGAGGTTTCACTGGAGTATATATAATTTTAATTTTATTGCGCAGTTAATGCTCCTTCCAAATATATGAGGTTTGATTGCACTGCTAGGTATGTAAGTTACACGAATAATGGATAATATGAAACGCATTTGATTGTCCAAGCAAATGCAATCTTCTGCCGAATTTTTCTGAGAAGAATCCTCATTTCTATCTCTTTTCAAGGAAACTTAAGCGATCGTTGAAAATTACATTGCCCCTATCTTATAAGTTATTAAAGCGATTTAAAATGGCCGTAAATATAAAATTAAAATTTCATATATATATATTGCATAGTTTAGAATGTATCTTCATTTCGTCATTGACGGCACGTTTCTTTGTAGGACGTGCTTTTAATAGCAACTGCGATCAGAAATTATTTGTGCTTTTACTTCTGATTTTCGAATTTGCGCGCAAGTACATAATTATCCCTTTTTTAGTTTTGTAAAACACAAAGTCTATGTCGAATTTTAAACTAATCCATGACGTATTTTGAAGGTTTTGTTCTTCTAACTTTACTAGTAATTATAGTAATAACATTTATAGACACGTCATCAGAATTTTGATTTATACGTTTTTCAAGGATAAAAAACTTGGCGATTTCTGCGCCTTTTTTTCCTTTTTCTTGCGACTAATATTCTGAATGTAAGTCGCAAGAGAGAGGAAATAGGTGTGGCTTTTTCCTTTCAATTTTCTTCTTTTCCGCAAAGAGCAGCAGGACAAACGCAATAGGAATTATTAGATTTCCGGCAAGTATTTTAGCCGCAGACATATTTTGAAAAATGCGGCAAAAGTTGCCGTAAAAAAAAAAAAGAGTTGAGGCTCATCCAAGTTATTGTGTTTTTTCCACTTTCCATTTATGTGTGTTAGTCAAGAACACGACAGCTCATGAAATATGCAATTGAGCAAGCTTGCAGAATACCTGGCGTAAGGTCAACTGTATCCGTGCAATCGCTGATTTTACAATGAGCATAATTGCTTCCATCAACTTTAAATACCACCTATAATTAAAGATTATAAGATTGTTGGACAACATTATCGTTTACTGCGTATACTTCTATTTAACTTATATGGTTGTGCAATGATAACTCGTTCACCTGTTGTATCACGTCCGAATTTGGCTCCCAATGGTGTGCCCCCACTCCCCAACAACAACAAAAAATGCTTATAGACTAATTATCTACTGTAGTCCGGGAGTTGGTTCCCTGGTCCTTTCCAGGTTCAGTTCCCAGGAAAAATGAAGGTCCACGACCCTGTGATTGCGTAATGATAACGCAATTTATTATCGCATCATTAACCCGGGTGTGACCCCCAGTTTTACCATAGAACGTATGCCATTTTACAAAGCCCATCATAAGTCTGGGGGAATAATTCCCTTGACAACAGGGGCTCAGATTCCTTGGAAAATTCAAGGTTAAAAGAAAAAAGATTCCCAACTAGCTATTCATTGTAGTCGAGCAGTTGGTTCCCCGGTCCTTTCGATGTTCAGTTCCCAGGAAAAATGCAGAGGAACTATCCTATGTTTGCGTAATGATAACGCAATTTGCTAGCGCGTCAATTTACTCAGATGCGCTACTCTCAATTTTACCATAGAACTTATGCCATTTTATACAGCCCACCATAGGTCTGGGGGTGTTGTGCCCTTGAAAACAGGGGTTCAAGTTCCTGGGGAAATTGAAGGTCCCGACGTAATATGAACCTTGTTGTCCTTGCGCCCTTAAATCAGGAAAAAATTATAATTATTGAGTGAATGCTACTGTTATATTTCATCATTATATGCGTTTGTTCATCGAATTGCGCAACAGTTCTCCATAAAACATTCGTGGTATATTCTATAGGGTGATTCACAGAGGATGCTTTCGCAATTACATGTTTGATGGTTTGTTGTAGAAAAAAAAAACTTCACAGGAAAAAAAGTGTCTAAATTAATGATGCAGAAAACATTGTTTCTATTTTACAACGGTTTGTATATGCATAAAATCTCAGAATTTAAATTTTTATATAGAATCTCTAGCAAAAATGTTTAGTTAAAAATTATTCCCCTAAATCTAATGAAACAAATGGATTAAAATTCATATTTCTATATGTAGAATATTTGCAGATTTATTAAAATATAAATTTCATCACTCATAAACTTTTATTGTTGTTTTGGCGAATTAATGGAAACCTTATGGGACTATTTCTAGAAAAAAATATGAACTTTCTTGGAGCGGCATGGAAACAAAGAATTTAATAAAATGTATCTCTTATTTTTTTTCAATTTATAAATGACCCCTGTGTGCTTGGCAGTCAATTTTAAAATTTTTAATCTACGATACCTTGGCGAATATCACACGAAGAAATATATTTTTTATTTGCTTTACTAAATATCAGACAATATTTTTTTATTGGAAATGTTTTGTAAAGTGCTGTATAAAAATTAAATTCTGTACTTTTATACAAATAAAACTCCTTGTGAGATATTATCGTCTAATGAAATTGTTCTATTTCTCAATACACAATTAAATTTATTGAATGATCTAACTAATTACTCTAACTCGTAAGTATCATTACAAATTAATTAAATTAAAATTACATTTAAATTAATAACGTGGTTTTTTTTTATCCTACAGGCTTCAAATACGAACAAGAATTTAGCACAGACGTTTATTTATCACATTAAAAATACATTCATTAATATCAGGGTCAGCAACTGATAATAAGTCAATTCCACCAGCTTGTTCACACTTAACTCGACTGTATCACAACGAAGCAGCTTACAGATTCCACTAAAAATATGTTATTTCATTGCTAAAGGATATTAAGAATATAAAACTGCTCTATTAAACTAATTAGTATAAATGATTGAAATTACTCATAGCCTGGATAGAAATATCCTGAAAATAATACATGGAATAAATATCACTGAAAATAATACATGGAATAAATATCACTGAAAATAATACATGGAATAAATATCACTGAAAATAATACATATAGAAATAGCCTGGATAAATTATACACGGCCTTCCAATACGCCAGTCTATTCAAGAGCTCAAAAAAATATTCTTTGCTTCCGTCCATATCAACAATAGAGAATCTGTCTTCTATTAAGAAGCATCTACAAATATCCTCATAGAAAAATATCGCATAATATAACGGACAGTAAATTAACTTAAATAACTTTTATTACCCTAACTCATAGCTTACACTAATTAACGATTTAATCCCCTGCGTAACCTTGCGCCATAACATAACAGACTATTAGACCATGGACTAGTTTCTAGCCATTTACATTAACTATTTAGCAAATATTATCATTGTTAGTATCTACGCTAAAACTATTTCTATTAGTACCCAACTCAATATAACATTAACTTAACGTCCCTCAATACTCAGCAATAAATTTAGCTATACATCACCAAAAGCCCTGGTTCTGCCCGAATAATATTCTCGAGCTCCCAATGATATTTCGAAGTCCACAGTTCGTTAAGTCCTTTCCTCGGCTGCAGCTGATCGAATTCTTCGTTACCGATGACACTCGTGGCACTAATGTTCAGTCCATCTTAGTTTACGCACCCAGCATTTGGATCTGAACTAAATCCACCTCCGTTTCAGCCCAACTTGAAATGTGATAAAGAAGTGACCTTGCACCTTACGACTTCGAGTGAATTACTGCAAGCCGAAAATCAACAACGGAGCCTCCAACGGGACTTCTTATATTAATGAACATCCATCGTAACAACCATTAACTAGGAGTTAATCAAATTAACGTAAATAGATTCAAGGACTCTTTACCGAGTTACTACATCCAAATATTCCTCAGTATAGACATCTCGAGGTGAACACTAGCCAACCAACCGGCCCGCCGGCCTGCGTGCTTTCGTATTTCAAATTTCCCGCAGCAGTGGCGACAGTGGTAACCCTTTTTTCCGGACTGACACAGCACATATAGCGATCGTTTAAGCCAGGGGCGCCTCGAAGTTGTTGTTGAGCCCGGGCGGACTGGCCCAGATTGCTTTTTGGCGCCCCCACTTCGGCGAAAACAGGAAATTTTCCCAGATTCACAGTAAAAATATATACATGTGTTGCCTCACTCCGTTAAAATATCCTTAAAAAAGGTATTCCGTTGAAGTTTTGTGGCAACACTGCAGACATTTGTTTGCGGCAGATGAGGAATCGGCTTTGACACCTCAGCTTTAGTTCGTTCTCTCATTAGTCGTAAAAAAGCCTCGGCAAGTGCAGGTGGCATCCGAATTGGAAGCACGGCAGTGATTACTTTTACGTGATCATTCTTGTGTGAAAATCACTTGAAGATCGACAGCCAGGTAAACTTTCAAAGAGCACCGTCTTTAAGCTTGACAATGCGAGACCGCATGCGGCTACCCTAACGATGAACGTTCTGAAACAGATTAAGTGGGAAGTATTTGACCATCCTCTAACAGCGCAGATCTTGCGTCAATTAACTTCCAAATCTTCGGTCCCATAAAACAAAAAAATGAAAATAAAATTTCAAATTTGTTTAATTAATAATTTTTAGTGTTTTTTTCCACGTATTTTCTTGTTTAGAGTGCTACGACTATTGGCAAACTTTAGAACTTACTTTGGTTTTAGGCTATCCCTCTCCTTTTCCCTTGAATAATACGTCTACAAAATTTGGCGCCACCTCGATTATTGTTTGGGTCTACAGAGAGTTATTTAAAACTAAATTAATTTCTCAGTGACTAAAATTAATTTCTCAAACGATCTACATAAATATCAAAATGCAAAAAAGAGGTATATTTGAAAGGGTTGGGGAGGGGTTACGTCAGTAATTAAATTCGTATATCAAATTAAAAAAAAAATGGAATACTATCTCCGCAAATAAAAGCTTTATAAGAACGTGACTAAAAATTTCCAAAAATAAATATTTTAATGAATTCTACAAATGTACATCCCCCTATTTTAGATTGAATCGGTTAAATTAAAGTTACAGATTTGTATCCAAGATTAATATGCACCCTGCTGTTACTTTACGTTCCTTAAACCTGCGTCTGCATCTGAGACGCAAATTGCTGTTTTCTGGGAGATATTTTCTTAAATTTGCGCCACTTGCTCCATCCTGCAATCGGAACGAATTTCGATAACAACTGTTGCGACAATAATTGCATCGAATTCCCTGCCTGGGACAAATTCGGAATATTACGATAGCCTTCGTATTTTACAGGGATGCCACAATTTTCCAATCTCGAGCCTTAACGAGTTTCCGAAATGGAATTAATATCGGTATAAAATAACAGACGGGCTTTTAAAAATGTCTGCTCCAGATGATGATTCGTTCAATATCTTAGGCTTGGTATTTCAAAAGGAAATACTTTTTCGTTACGTTAATTTTAAGAATCGAGAGATTGCTATTTTCTGGTTATTCGTTTTCAAGCTTGAGCAGGTTCAGACTAGTAATAGCATTTTGATGTTATTGAACAGTACATTTTAAATACGAAATAAAATAGTTTCAATAATGCAGAGTAGCAAAATCTATAGCATGCATATTTTTAGGACAAGTGTATTTGAAAGTTTGGGTCAAGCAAAGAAATAATGCTCTTTATTAGGAAAAACTTCACAGTTGTCATAATTATAAGGATAGTAGAGATTTGTATATAATCATATGTTCATATAATATGTATGCAGTAGTGGCGATTCGTGTTTCCAGAAATATGGTGTTGCATGCAAATTTTTGTCCTTAAAAATACAACTCCTGACTGATGTTTTCCTTTTCACCTTTTCTCTTGCGTTTAAGGGGAAGTGAGTGGGAAGTTACCTAGGCATAAGGAGCCGTTTAAGTGTTACGTAAGCACATTTCTGGGTATTTCACACCCCTTCCTCTTGTAAGAACAAATAAGCAAATGCCTATCGCTACCCATTCTCATGCTTACCCAGAAGTGGATCCAGAGACGATTTTTTTGGGGAAAATGCAAAATGCAGTAGTACTCGCTTAAAACAAGCCCGCATTTGGGGAGTTCAGATATAGCGAGGAAAATATGGATTTTGCTTGGTATAATGATTAAGCGCAATACAATTTAACTGCTTTTAGCGAACAAGTCTTTTTTGGGCTGCGGATTAAACGAGCAATTGAAAGACATAAAATGGGAAATAAAAAAACTGAAAAAATGCCATCATTATATGCACTTGTTCGTTATAATCGACGCTCGTTATAACCGATTTTTACCACATTTTTAAGGATTTGAGGATTTCTTTTAATCCACCCCACCACCCTTGTCATTTCCAGTATCGGACCGTTTATCGAAATGTTGGGGGCGACTCCGATAATTTTGTGACGTATTTCAGGCTAAACGAATCTGTTGCAATAAAATAATAACAACATAAATATATATACAATTATTTTTCCCTAGTAGTGAGAAATTGGTTGTTCTGGAACACTGTAACTTGACCATAAGACGCTGCTTGTATAAAGTTCAGCTTTGAATTGGCTTAAAATTTAATGAACAACATACTATTATTAACGGGTTGTGAGTGTTCACGTCCTTCCTTACAGTTCTCCAGCGGAAGTTGTTTAACACTATTCCGTGTGTAGGCAAGACTGATTGTTTATAAATTATAAAAGTTGTTTTGCGTTAAAAGGGCGTCTTTCTGTCTGTGCATAATGACGCAAAAACATTATTGTTGAATTTTTGTATAATGAGCTGAACAAGGTTTTTTGTAAATATTAAGCTGACTAGCAAGTTTCCCTCATCCAGTCCAGTGTGGGAGTTGGTAGAAGTCTTGTTCGTTCAAAGCGATTTAAATTGTATCACACTTTAATGCTACACCAAAAAAATCCATATTTTCCTCACTAAATTCGAAAACTCGTTAGATGCAGTCTTTTTATAAGTGGGCCGACTATATGTGTTATTAATATTAGATTTAAATTTGCTGTTTGGAAAGCTATGTGGTATTATACAGTAAATATATATGCTAATTAGATGATAATTTGTTTTTTATATAGATATTATTATTATTATTACCCTTCACAGGGATAACACAATTGCCAAACGATCGGCACACAGAGCCACCGGGACGCATTTTTTGTAAATTACTCGCAAAGAACAGAATGATTTCACGGTGCTCGGTGGGAACCAAACCCACAATCTCTTGGTAGCCGACCAAGGGCTCTTCCAAATGAGCTACAGAAGTCAGTATAGGTCGTCTGTAGCTCAGTTGGAAGAGCCCTTGGCCGGCTACAAAGAGGTCATGGGTTCGGTTCCCAGCAGGCACCGTGAAATCATTCTTTTCTTTACGAGCAATTTACAAAAACTACTCCATTTTTTGTAATTTACCATACTTAATAATTTCGACGTCGTCTATTTTTCTCCTAAAAAATGAAAAACTCTACTTTGAGCTTATTTATACATGGGTGTCGAAAAGTAAGTATAATATATTTACCCCACGAAACTCGCAAAAAATCGCCCTGGTGGCTTTGTGTGTTGACCATTATTTGGCAATTGTGTTATCCCTGCGGAGGGTAATAATATCTTACATCCTTACATACGGAGAAAGAGAGAACGTTGTTTCCTGTCCTCATTCGTCTAGCGGTCCAAGACACTCCGGGCTAAACGGAGGGACCCTGGTTCGAATCCAGGATGGGGAAAGCGTCTCTTTTTCTCCAAAACAAAAAAGCTCTAGTTTGAGCTAATTAATACGTGGGTGTCCAATATTATTAAATAATTTTTATC
The DNA here is from genome assembly GCA_006491805.2 of Dysdera silvatica. Classification (NCBI taxonomy): domain Eukaryota; kingdom Metazoa; phylum Arthropoda; class Arachnida; order Araneae; family Dysderidae; genus Dysdera; species Dysdera silvatica. The sequence goes on along the minus strand of QLNU02015270.1, from coordinate 50,102,577 downwards.
CAGTTCAAACGCATGTATTTTTGTATTGAGTATCTGGTGATCTATTTGCTACAAAAGAAGATTTCGAATTGCAGTCGAACCTGCATAAGTGCAATAAACATTAAGCCTCAGGCATTATCTTACCCCTTTAATGTTATTTAAACCGGCTTAACTACATATCTACAACTGCACAAACCGCATAAATGTGTACATACTTTTTAAATCATGCTCTTGTGTTTTATTGTGAAATATTAACGTAAATACCAAAGAAATGTCGAAGCAACTGCTTTTGTATTCCCTTAAAATGGTGCTTAAGAACTCGAAGAAAGAAAATAATGTCTGCCCATCTAAGTATATCGGAATTCCGTGAATCGCGTGGGATATGAGTTAGATAACTCCTTTGTGTCTCATATTTTTATACAATTTCCAAGGAGATTTTGAGCAAAAAACCTCTTAACTCATGCAGCATTTTTAAGCTTATGTCCGCGGCGGGTTTACTTCAGTATGGTGGACAAAGAGGCGTAAGCACGGGTATGATGATGAGGTCATAACCTTCCATTGCGGTGCAATTTTGTATATATACATAAGAATATGTGGAGCTGAAGCTCTGTGACCCCAGCCCCTTTATAAACTTTTGCGTTTGCTAATGGGTAGACCGAAAAGGAAACACTAGCATGTTTAAGGAGTTTAATCAAGAGTTAGAGATTTTAAAACCCTTAAATTCAAATGTAATAAATGCTGTCTAAAGACAGTATTTATTAGAAAATACCTTTTTAAAGAAGTGATGGTATCGCATAATTTTTAAAATGAACGCTGTACATATAAATTATAAATTTTGAAATAAAATATGATTTGAAACATAGATAAAATATTTCAAAACGCTAGAGCATAAAAATAATTTAGACCTAGCAATAAAGAAATCCAGTGAACAATCCGTTGAAATGCACGAAATTTCGTTGATGCACTAACGTGCAATTATGCGTTTGTTTCCAAGTCTAGACTCGTGTGATTTACAAGCGTTCAGAGATTGCTCGTTATGAGATTTCGCTTTCACTTACTCTGTAGAATTCCACGCTCTGCAGAAAAAATAAGACTTGAGAAATTGATAAATTCTCTAAGTATTAGCAAATTAATTGTACTGAATTATGTTAATAATAATTATATTATTACTTAATTATACTGAAAATTTAATTTAATCGATGTATTTTACATAATTTTGTAAGATTGTCAACGTATATTGGCATATGAAATCTACACAAGCCTACATGCCACTCTAATAGGCAACTACTAAAACCGAAATAAATAAATAAATAAATATTTAATAGATATAATAGATAATAAATATGAATAAGTAAATATATTTCTACTTATTAATTAATGATAGATAATAATACTCACTGTTTGTTACAAGGAAGTGTTTGCCCATTTTTGAAAGATTTCTGGATTTTCCATTTCCCGTCCCCACTTTGTATGTGTTCCGCTGTATATATAATAAAAATTGCAAAGCTTGTTTTCTTATTCCATTGAATCATTTTTCACTTCGGCCAACAGATGGAGCCACGGACATTCCTAAAACGCACACAGGGAATTTTTCTTATCATAACTGATGATGTGCTAACATTACATGATAAATTGTTTTTTATACATTTTTTAGACATAGAGAATTGACTTTCATACATATATGATATGTTATGTAGCAATTTATGAAAAAAAACCGCCCGGTTCCTATATGTGATGACCTTTTGACAGTTGTGTGAACTCTCTGAAGGCTAATAATATCTCATATATAAAAAAAACAATTTGTTATTCCTAAAGCAATTTGAATTCTTCAAAGTCCATTTACAATGAAACCTCTCATTGGCTGTCACTCGCCGGACAGACAAATTTGGCCGTAAAAGAGGGGAGTTATTTTAAAGTAGCTGAAATATTACATTTCAAACATTTAATTAAATTCTTCGTTTCGAAATAAGGATTTTTAATCAAATAAATAAAAAATATAAATAAATAAAAATAAACAAGCTTAAAGTAACGAACATAAGCACTTGTTGAATACAACAAGTAAATTTACAAACAAACGTTGCTTGGCAGCAATAAATAATACTAACAAGTAACAGATTGTAACAGAGAAGTAACATTTGCAAAATAAACAACCAAGGCTTTTTATTTTGCAACTGTTTTATTGTCGTGATACGTTTTTACAAATTACTGTTGTGAAGAAAAGAGTAATGTTTCTTTACACCTTAAAACATGATTTTAATTGCTTTTCAAAATCATTTTCTAAATTTACATTTTCCCTTACCCGGACGCTTTCTGGACTCAATGGTTTTGTCTCTCTCTCTCTCTTATGCATTATTGCATGTTTTAATGTAAGTGTCTGAAATTTGTTGCATCTAATATTGTGTGCTCTTTTATATATTTTGATAATTAGTAAAACATTTGCTTTTGCATTAATTTCTTGATTTTTAATTCATTCAAGCGCGGAACCGTAACCAACCAGGGGCCAACGGGGCTTAGCCCCTTAAAAATATTTTTGGTTTTATTATTTTTTACTAAAATAAATCATTGTAGTATTTTGTTTAACAGAAATAAGGTACAGAGTACCAGGGCAAAGATTTGCCTACAAAAGGTTAAACACTGGTAAAATAGCAATGAAAAAGATCACTCAAGCTTTCGGACGCATCAGCAGCAGTCCTTCATCAATAATAATAATGAGTGATAACTTCATTACTCCTGATGAAGGGAACTCATTCTTAATTTTTTTATCTAATATTGGTTTTTCCCATCTCATTTGAGTTTATTTTTTGCTTCATTTGTGACAGTTAATGAATTACTTTCAATACATTTTTACCATTTTAGTTTTAATTTATTATGATTTTAAAATCGTTGTGTGGTCACATCTTGTTTGGCGCAGAATGACCCTTGCTGTCGTTGCGCCATAAAACTATAACCAATTAATCTGATGAAGGACTGCTGCTGATGCGTCCGAAAGCTTGAGTGATCTTTTTCATTGCTATTTTACCAGTGTTTAACCTTTTGGTATGTAAATTTTATTTAAAATTTTTGTTTCGTATGAAATCGTGCATGACAATGAAAATTATTCTTGGATAATATATTAAAAATAGATTCAAAATGGATTTCTACTATGCATCTTTTGTTCATCATGTTTTTCTCAGAGGTTTGTTTCTTCATCTAATCTATAATAAAGATTAAGGTAAATTGTAAATATTAGTGTATGTTTCTTTTTATTACTATATGTCTCTCTTTCTAAATGCAAAATTTACATTAAGAAATTTATTCATTAATATTAAATATATTAGATTTTTAAATTGCAATTAATTTACCGTAGAATACTGTCTATCAGCTGTCCCGGAGAAGGCACCCTTCACCTTTTTTCTAAATCTAAAAAAATGCCTGAAATAAACCCCTCCTCCAAGCGTGGCTCCAGAAAGGGGCGTGCTCCCTCTGAGAATAACAAATTTACTTAAAAAATTATTATTTTCAAATAAAAAATAAAACTAAACTTACAAGTGAATTTTCAAGCTTTGCGCCCTCACTGAAATTTTGTTCTGCATCCTGTCTTTTCCCCCCTTTCCCCAATATCCAAAAAAATCCCAACAATCGTCGTCAAATAAAATTAATTTATTCATAGAAAAATACCAAATATATGGTGCGCCAAATTTTTAGGGATGCAAACAGCGGCGAACATCGCCGTTGTTTGCGTCAACCCAGTCAGTCTAACCGTTGTGCCCCCACATTAAGCATCGAAAAAAAATTTCCTCGTCAAATAAATTAAATTTATTTAAAAAAAATATCGTTATCGTACGATATTGAACCTATGGTAATCATAAATATCGTTCCTTCCTTATCCTCCGCGATTTATTGTCGCATTTGAGGGTGCGGAACGACGGAATTCCATTCACTTTTGATGGTACAGCGAGAAAAGGACATGGCGTAACAAGCCTAGGGGGCTAATTTTTTCTAGGCAACTAACTCATTTTCTAGGGTGGCTAAAGCTTATACCTCAATGCTTAGCAGAAATTTTCTAGGGGCTTAGCCACCCCTACATACGCCAATGGAGGAGGGTGTCAAAAATCGTTGTGCTTAGGGCGCTTCGTAACCTAAATCTGTCCCTGCCCTCCATAGTAAATTGAGTCCCCCCATGAGTTTTTAATTGCTACCCTATTGGCCCATTTTGAATAGTCAGCCACATCAAAGCAGCATTTTAAAAATTGTTGGTGAGGGGCAAACAAATGTTATGAACATATATGGCGATTCCGCTACACGCTCATTGCAACTCTGTTTCGCGCCAAAATTCCATTCTCATGGACATTTGGCAATGAGTCACACGTACAACCAACTCCTTGGAATTTCCACCAAAAACGCCGGACACAAGCATTATCTAACTCCAACTCCACTCCCATATATTTTCATTTAATGGGCAAAAACTGTCAAGAAAGACAGTTCAAAGTTAACATAACTCACATCTCGTTCACCCTTCTATGGAGTCAAACCTGACCAATAGAATCAAACACAAACTATTGCGTCAGTACTCAATTGTCCAATCACGGTCCACAAAAATCATTCGAAGTAAAGTTTTGGACCGATCAATAAATACTCTCTTGCTCCTTAACTTTCGACCTGAAAGGATGTTCGCTGCTAGCATTAATAACGATCAGATAATATGTAAACTTCAGCTTAACGAACGCCCGGCATCATGCAGAGGTCTGTATACGCTTTCTGTCTCTTTGCCGTAACGCCACAACCTTCAACTCTTCAATAAATGTTATTTTTAATATGCATCCTCTCTCTCTCTCTCGTCTACATGCATTCGAAGCCATATAAAATGCCTTCTGAAATAATAGTCAGATTATGCCGCAAAACATACGCCACTCGGCAGCTGGTCATGCCTAACTACATATGCATATATTCAATATGTTCTTTTTAATTTATGAGGTTGGAATAGACAATCTAAGCAATTTTTAACTGAAAATGAGGAAACGGTTTCACGTCCGAAGCTAAGCGTAGCTGTTTACACAGTTGTGGGACACCTCATGCTGGCATCCTTTGTGCATCAAAATTAAATTTCTGTAGAAATCTTCGAAAATTGGAGTAATGCTTTTATCGAATTGAGGTGAATTTAAAAACTTCCATCTCTATTTAGAATCGCTAATTGGTTTATTCACTGAGAGCGGAAGTATTAAACCTCCTACTTTTATGGAGGACGTTGCTTGAAATTGAAGGAGATTCCTCAACGAGCGCGTTTTCTCCGATTCTGCAGCTTATTTATAAATATAGTAAAACCTCACTTAAAGACCACCTCTATTCGACGACCACCACCCCTGAACGACTATCGTTTTTGGAAACGGATTTCTTCCCCACCCCATAGACCTAATGCTAAATGTACCTCCATACAAAGACCACTTCTTTGAGCGACCGCGTTTTCACGGACCTGACGGTGGTCTGACCTGAGTCACGGACCTGACGGTCTTAGGGAGGTGTTACTGTATTCACATCGTTGTAAACTTCTAACTTTGCAGACAACGATTTCAGGATATAATGGTTTCAGGCGCTGGTTAGAATAAAATAAAATACAACAGAAATATATAACAGATTATAAAATGAATACAGAAAACTACTCAGAATTCAGCATTAGATACTGTAGTGATGCAATGGTAAGGCGTTCACCAAACGTGTTGCTAATCCAGGTTTCACATCCAATCGTTTCGGGGAAATAACGCTTACCGTCCACTATAAGAGTAACAAGTAATAACAGTTAAAATAGTTACTAATAACAGTTAAATGTCCACTCTAGACCAGGGGTCTGTTACTTAGCCATGAAGTGGTTCCACCTACTTGGAAAAATGCTTGATTCCTGTGATAACACAGGTCCTGATTTCTCGGGGATACTTTAGGTCTCGAAAGAGCATGATGACTAATGCCGTCCTTACGTATGTAACAATACGAACAATGTAATGATGCATTTTTCTTTTCATTCACGTGTTTGTTCCGAAGAAGACAATCGTTCTTATGCCGAAACATAATGTCAACAATTTAATAAAATACGTTTCCGCAGCAGTTTTTGTGGGCATTTTAGTTAATTTGTTGCGGTGATTTTTTTCAAATGAACTATAGCCTTATTTATTTTCGTATCAACTCCAACGCGTACGTTATTTTCAGTTTTCATTACTAATATGTTTTTTGTTACAATATTGACTTTCCAGCGTTTCACCAACACAGTGTGTCATAAACAATTCCAGAATTCCCTACATCGTGAGAAAATGTAGAAAATGCTAGTTGCTGCCAAACTAAGACTCAGGGCAATTTCCTAACAAATTAGGAATAACACAGAATAGTTCACGTTTTTGCATATTATAACTTATACAAGTCTAATTTACACTAATACATACAGAGAAAACTATTCTGAATGAGGTAATGAAGGTAGAAAACTACGAATATATTTTTAAAACTTTCCTCTTAACTTTAATACTGAAATTCACTGAAGTGTGGAAAGAGAGTTTTGAAGAGTAAACCGAAAATTTGGCTATTTTATCTCTCCGCAAACTAAATGGGGAGAGACTGGTGATCAAACTTTTCCATTTTTGAAAAAGCATTTGAAACTGCTTTTTGCTCATAAAGGAAATTGAAAATCTTCACGTCGGCATTTTTCCCAAATGAACGTCTTGAAAGAAAATGGACAGTGGAAATGAATATATTTTCAGAGTTGAACTATAAATAAAAACTCGCACTTCCGTATTCTCGTCTGTTTGCAGCAATAAATGATGAAAGTTTGAAATTGTTTTTAACAAATTTTAAATTCCACATACACATGCGCTGACTGACAGAAAATGCTATACCATGAGGATGAAGATGTATGTGTGTTGAGGTTATGCAAATAACTAAAATTTCTAACCATTGACATCAATCGCAAAGGCGTGATGTAAGTAGACAACCAGCATGTGAAGTCGCCATTCAAAACATAGTTACGACTTCGAGAAGAGGCTGAGTTTACTGTTACTGTATTTGGAGAACAAACAAAGAGCGCCAATGCCTTAAAGACGGCGTCGTACGCAATTCCATCAAACGAATGAGTTCGCCAGAGGCTTCTTTCCAGTGTTTGGCTACCACCGGTTGGCGCTTGCGCCATATTTGGGCAGAACACAACGTGATACCATAATCGTCTGTCGCTTGTAAGACCATAGCCCCAGGAAGGAAATGGCGCAGTATAGCCCAGATGCTCTTGCGCCATAAAAAAGCCAAACAATCAATCAATCAGGAAGGAAACGTTCAACGTCGTAGTGTAGAATAAGTTTGTAGATGGACGGAACAGTGCACATATTGTCGCCTCAGACGACATGCTGTAGCACACCTAATATTCATGACTGGCGACGTTTTGGGAAGTGGTCAATGAATTTTGTATGCTTCAATTAACAGGAGCAGTTTCACATTAATTAGCTGCAGCAGGTTTGTTGTTCATTTGTCCCTGCGAAAGCTCCCCTTAGTAGCAAACGAACGTTGTCTTCACTGCTAAAGATATCTCCCAGAGTTGAATAGGAATGGAAGAGTGTATTGTTTAGTGACGAATCCCGTTTTCGTCTCACCAATGAAACTTACCGTGTGAAAGTTCGGAGGAGACGTGTCGAAAACGATAAATTCCTCTGACATTTTAGAGCGTCAACATGGCATCAAGGTTTGAGCGGTTGCCATGAACATCCGCTCACCTCTCGTACACAGAGTATATTAACGGCACGCCGTTATGCTGCTAAAGGGCTGCGGCCTGCATCAATACTTTTCGTTTAAGTGCCCCAAGTGTAATTTTCAACAAGATGACGTACAAATCGGGTCAGCTAAATGCTTCGTAGAGTATGCAGATGTTTCCTTTGTCAGCTCGATTCTCTGATCCATCATCGGTCGAGGATCTGCAGGACATGCATTAGATGTCTGTTGCCTCCCATCTCCAGGAAATGAAGATGAACCCTGGATTCAGATTAACACCACATATTCAACGATACACCAGAACATTATTCAGACACTTGCTGAGAACATGATCACATCTGGCAATGCTTCACCCAAAATTGAGATCCCAGTTTTTGTTGATCATGCCATATTCAGGTTGCTGGAGCCTTGTCTGCATATAAAAATTATATAAGTTATCCTCAAATTGTTTATATAGCTATCTATATGGAAGTTTGGTTTATTTATGTACATTCCTTCATATTGTGGCA
>QLNU02015270.1:50058031-50081040 GCA_006491805.2 Dysdera silvatica | reverse complement strand
AATCTCTGGATTTATAGATAAACTAAATCAGCGTATTTATAGGTATTACATGATTACATGAAGAAATATTTCGCAGCATAATTTTTAAGGAAAAACAGTTCCTCGATGAGTTTTGATATCACAGGAACAAATTACAGAAAAAAATGAACTTGGCTATAAATAAAAGTATTATTTGGTGCTGATAATTCCATATATCATGTTTTGTTGAAACTATTTAATACACAAACTGTAAAGTAACATTGGAAATGATGTGTAGTATATAATATTTGACCTTCGAATGAATTTACTGTTTCTTATTATTTTGTTATTTGAATAATAAGGCTCGAAGATATTATTCAAAGTAAAGGACATTTTGCATAAATTTAATATCTAAAGGCTTGGAAAAATATCTTCGCCTAATTAAACATTGGCCAATATTATTATCTAAACTTTAACTATCTACTTAATTAAATTTCCTGTTACGTAAATATTTACATTTAAGATGGTTTAAACAAATTTAAATGTACATGTTTTCATAACAATGTATTTTGCATATTCGTAATGTATGCCTTATTATAACAGTTGATAAAATTTAAGTATTAGAGTAAGCATTTAAGATGCTAGTTGTTTTATCTAATTTCTATCATCGGACATTTCAATAAACAGATAGTGCGTGCAAACTACATAAAAACCGGCAAAACTAGAAATATCAACACTGTGTTATTTATTTTTGCTTTCTTATTTACAATAATGGTTGGACAAAAAAATAACTGAATAAGTATGAAATTAGTGTATTTTGTAACGGCCTGGAGATGCTTATCCCCAGGAGCGAGAAGTTATAAGTTGAGCCAACTGGGTTGTTTTAGTACATTACAAGAGGGCGCCGGAGACTAAATGACGTCAGTCTCCGATCTGCACTGTAAAGTGACTAGGTAATGAAGTTGATAGTATTTAATCATGAGTGTGTGAACGTTAATCCTCATTTTTTTAAGTAACTCTTTTAAGTGAGGTGTTCTTTTTAAGTTACTCGCTCTATTTTAGGCTGCACTTGACAAGCAGCCCTTGTTTGGTAACCTCCTTTGAGTAACTTATTTAATGACTATTATTACGTCTGATAATCGGAAGTTCTATTTAGCATCCACTGTGGAGGTGTTGACAGCTTTTCTTAGACGCGATGAAAGCGTTGTAACTTTTGCTTTTCGCTTGGTAAGCTTGAGCTTGCTTCTTTTACAGTACTTTTTGTTTGCAGTTCTAGTTCGTAACATTAACGCCCAACGTGGGACCTGATAGGCTTTTGGCCCAATGTGAAAACTCTAGTTCGTTGCAATGGGGCTCGATGAGATTTTTCTGTCCAATGTAACTCTAACGCTAGTTTCTTAAATTGATGTCCAACGTGTGGCCCCGAGACAGTTTTTTGGTTCAATGTAAAAACATTATTTTGTCGCATTGGCACAAGAGTTATTGGTATTGTACTAGTATATTTTAATACTAGTATAATTAACTAGTATAATTCCATTTGGCGGCAATTAAGATTATTATGTACTGACGCCAAATTTAGTACTTTTCTATTAGTTAAGCATATTGATCATCAACGTTAGTTTGGCAATTGAATTTTTTCGCATGATTGTGATCAGGTGATATTGTTGTATAGTCTGGCACTGTAAAATTTCCCCCCTACTTCTTCCCAGTTAGTTATGGAAACAGAATGGAAGGAAATCCAATATATTAAGAGTAGTTTATTTCAAGTGAGATATAGTATCCATGGCTATACGTCTGCTAATCTGAAGTTCTACTTAGCATCCACTGTGAAGGTGTTGATAGCTTCTCTTGGATGCGATGAAACTCATTGCTTTTCGCTTGGTAAGCTTGAGCTTGGCTCGTTTATTTTACTTTATTAGTTTGCGTGCTAAAACCTGAGCCATGTGGTGATGATGAACGGCGAAGTATTCACAGCGCAAAGTCTTGAGTGCAGCGTGTTGTTGTAACCGCTGAATCCAAGTTGACGAATCATTGAAGGAATAGTATATGCTTAACTGAAGCTTTGGAAGCAGCTGGATTCATGTTACTGTCTGCAGATTTGAAGAAGCGAGTTCTACGTGACTCTTGCGTCGCAACGGATTCGGAGATGTTTGCAACTGAATGAAGAAAGACTATCTCAAAGGAACTTGCAAAATGGTGATATTACTTTATTTATTTAGTTAAGGTTAACCGGTGTAGAACTGATTGAGTAGTTAATATTCCAATAATTAACGTAGCTAATATTTATTATAATTAGGACAATACAGAACTGGCTTATAGGGAATAACGAGTAATTTGAAACTGGAGCAGTTCGCAACGAAGGATTAGATTTCGTTTTTAGCTGGACTAGTTTAACTAAACCCTGTGTTGAGTCCAAGTTGTTAAAAGGATTTGTAGTCGAGGAGACCTGAACGTCAGCTCCTAGATATCAAGCCCAGGTTAAAGCTATTTAATACCGTTGTAATTAATTTGAATTCTAGTTTAGATATTGCTTTATTTGTTAGCTAATTTGTTAACATATATGTAGTACTATTGTCCCGATTGCCCGTTTTCAAGTGGGATGAATTTATTAGTAGAGCCAGAGAGTTTACAATGTGATGTTGTGTGCCATATTGATTAATAGTTCCAGTACAGTTTCGAGTAGCGATATTCGCCAGAAATGGACTGATAGAGCGCTTACTTTGGACGTTATGACTACTGTTGTAATTTAAAGAGTGCAATAAATACCTGTTCGCAATCTTGTATGTTATTGACAAAGTTGACCAATACTCAGTCTACTCATGTTTTAAATAGGTAGATTATTTTATAACAGAGCTAGTACACTTTTATGGACTAAGTTAAAAGTAAATCACCATTAGGAGCCATTAACTCTAACGCTAGTTTATTAAAAGTTTAGCAATGGTAACTAGCCCTGCGGTGGCGCAGTGTGGTAACGCGTTCTCCTAGTGCGCCGCTAATCCGGGTTCGACTCCCAGCAGTGCAAAGAACGCTTACTCAGAGATCTCATAAAGATCGCACTGCTCACTGTAGTCCGGGGTTTGGTTCCCTAGGCCTTAAGAGGTTCGGATTCCTCGGAAAACAGTAGGTCCCGGCGCAGCATGACCACTGTAGTCTTTGAGCCGTAAAACCAAAAAGAAAGCGAAAGCAATGGTAACTAAATTCATTACCATGTTGTCTATTCTTAAATATTTTAACAAACTAAAATATGACACTATTAAATTATTTTTAAAAAATGCTGCAGCACAATTCTATGTAATCTTTACTACATTTTTGTTATTAAACAAAAGAAAATTTACGAATATATAAATTTACAAAAGGGAGATAATGACATACCTGTATGCCATAATTAGACTCCTCATATAAAATTGAGATATAAGTCCAGCCTAAACGTTTGATGATTTCAACCATTGCATGAGCTTGGTTTGTGTCTGAAGGCACTGTTCTCAAGAAATACTCAAAACGCTGCTTGTTGCTGAGTTCTGGGCTAGTCGAGAAGAAACTAACCTGCAATTGTAAATCAAAGTCAACATTAATTGAAGCAAGTTGACCATAGAGTTTCATATATATATATATATATATATATATATATACAATAAAACCGCTCTTAACGATCACCTCTATTCAGTGACCATCTCCTTGAATGAACATCTTTTCCAGAAACGGATTTTCTCCACCCCATAGACTCAATGCTTAAATCAACATCCATTCAAAGACCACCTATACGAGCAACCTCTTTTTCACGGAACCGACAATGGTCGCCTGAGGGAGGTTTTAATGTGTATGTATTGCCATTCTTCGGAAGTGTTATTCAACAAGTTGATATCTGATATCAATAGTCAAGCCTCGAGTGCTGATACCAAGCCTAACGTTATATTTCATAAATATTGTGAAACAAATATTCGGGGGTATTAACTCCCAGTTCCCCCATGTTACTGATGCATATAGGATAGTATGGAATTTTGAACATAAGCATGAAAAACTACTTTCATAAAAGTTCCTCAGCCAATATTTTGTCTTGTATATGCACATGCCGAAAATTAATCTGCTTAGAAACTAGAGCTGACTATTCATAACTGTAGATTGCTTAGAAAAGAAAATTTATTTATGCATCTTGTCCAAAATTTTCTTTTCATGAGGCATCTGGTTTTCATTCTTCGTTATTTCTGTGCGTCAATTTTTTGTTCGGTGCTTTTCGAAAATAACTGATGCATACATAGGGAGAGAAAGGTATATTTTTCGATGGTCTTTACTTTTTGTTAGCTACTTGGATGCGTTTCGTTTCCTCTGAATTTGACCACCATTATTCTTTGTATTCTAGGCGTTTTGAAAATTTTCTGAAAAGGGGAATTTTTGGGCAATTTTCCCACTCCTAGCTTTCCTGGCCATGGCTGTAATTTTTTTTCCCTTTTTTGGGAAGCAGCGAAGTGGAAGGCGTTCATATTTGAGTCTTTTTGGCACTGCGCATCAAGTATGCTTTATAAAAAAAAGAATATTTATGAAAAGAACGTTAAATATACTGGCATATTGCACAGTCATGTCATTTGTTATTTATATATCAAAGGATATGCTTCCCTCTTTACATAATGGAGTCGGTGAGAAAGATGGATCAAAATTATACTTTTCGCGTCAACGATTTTAAGTCAAACTTGAGAATTTTTATTTGACAAAAACTACTAGAAGGTAAAGCGGAAAGCACAAACTTCGTTCAATAAAGTTGACATTTTTGATACATGAAAACAAACAGACATTATGCGTTGCAAAATTTTCATTTGACACATAAGCGTTGAAAAGAAAAGTAGAAAAATACCACAGGTGGATATCAAACAACGGCCTTCAGGTTGTTACTTCAACATTTTATTACCAAAACATTAGAAAATCAACATGAAAATCGTGGACGACGGGTTGGAATCCATCTAGGGCGTCACTGCTTTGCTGTCTGACATTTATGTGTTTAATAAAAAGTTTTGTATTGCATGTTGTCCGTTTCATTTCCATTTATCAAAAGTTTTTCTATTATTAAACAGAGTTTGTGGAGGAAATATCTGCCTTTCCTCGTAATCAGAATTTGGTTGTCAAATTATTTGTTAGAGTCCAGCCTAGACCATGTCCTCTTATATTTGAACTCTAATAAATCACATAATTTTCTATGCAAGCAGGTACAGAAAATATTTGATTTTTGTTATAGACTAAAATGCAGAGGACCATCTTTAAAGCTTGAATTTATCAAGGGAATTTTTGGCGCAAATCTCGTTATAAGAAAATCTTTCCTTCCACAAACTTTGTTCAATAAAAAACTCCTTTGACACAAGAGCAAACAAAGGGCATCATGCATCGCATCATTTTTCCACAAAAATGTATCAAACAATTTTAGCAAAGTGGCATTTGAAGCAAGCGCAGAATTCATATTTTAGTCAATAAATCTCAACTTTCAAAAACCAAATTTCCTTTAATATTTTTAAATATTCAAAACTACAGATGCAGTAAAAAGCGAACAATAGGAATTGCCAATTAATATCTAAGGCAATGGTCCTTAAACTATTCATACTAGAGAACCCTCTTCTGATATACATAGTCACGAATCTTTTCCTAACCACGTAGTCAAGAAACCCCTATATAAAAATTATTTAAGCGGGCACATACCCCTTAAGTGTTACGAAATGCCTTCTGATAGGCTGAAGTTCAACATTCTATAACTTTTAAAATAACACATATCCAAAAATAAAAATTTGCACATAGGATTATTGTATTATGAGCTTACTAAAATCATTAACAAAATGTATTTACATATTGCTATTTTTTTATAATAAATCAAAATATTATACTAGATTTTGCTCGTTAAAATTTTTAATACCATTTTGCGCGCATAATATAATTGGTTGTTATTATCTAATTACCAAAAGTAATGTGCTAAATGATAAATAATGAGTATAGCATTCAACTAACGAAAAATCTTAAGAAAATAATGATACTTAATATTTTTTAAAACAATAAAAAATAAAACTTTTAAAATTTGCCATTTTTTCAATATTAAAATGCATCTAGATAAAATATTATTACTTAATCTCTTATCTTTTTCGTCATTTTATTAATTATGCATGGCTACAAGAGTGTGCTAATTTTTATTATACTAGTGTAAAAAGTTTTTTAAATATCTTGCGCGCAAGGATAAAATTTACTGTTTTGAGAAAAACGCGTTTAAAGAAAAATATTTGTCAACATTGGAGTTATTATCTATTTGCATCAACCTACCTTCATAAACTTGTTTCCTTGGATGTTATAGTTTTAAGCTTTTTGCAACTTCTGTTAGCTTTCCACCTAATTATAAGTTTTCGCAGCGGTCTTGGAGCGGCGATCCAAATACGATATTTGTTTTTTGTCCATTATTTTTTTAATATATATAAAAATGTTTAATTTCTTGCAATGTTTACCATGTATTATTACAAGAGCATGACAAATTTCATTAAAGCAGCACAAATGAAGTTGTAAATATCTTGGGCACAAGGGTGAAATATACAGTCTTGAGAGAAACACGTAGGGAGCACATATCCCTGGCCTCAAAAATGTCCCAAAACAGCCCAGATTTCAACAATTTATATTAAAATAACACAAACTCAGGTATGAAAAATTGCATGCAACATCATTATACAGTTTCCCTTCATAAAATGATAGCAAAATATATCTGTTGCCATTTGTTTTAAATCAATGACAACGTCATCACTCATTCAATTCAAAATGCTATATTAATCCCATGCGCGCATGATAAAATTGATTGTTGTTGCTAAAAAACTAAAAGCAAAGTTTTGTATTACAAACCTGTTTTGATGAAGCTTCTTCAAAAAGCACCAGACAAGTATGAGGGTCCTTCGGCATGCTTCACAGCTTCAGCTGCACCTAATTTTTGGCGTCTTTTCACTTGATGTCGGCATTTTGTGACATTGGTTGCACGACATAGGGAGTGTGAAATTCGTCGTCCATCAGCTTTTATTAAAATACGACTTGCCTGCACTCCAGGTTGGATGTCAAAAGCCTTCATAGCGTGGAGACGTCCTTTACCCCCTTCATTGAACTGAATTATGGCTTCATTTGTAGCGATGTCTACAATTCGACGTCCTGGCCCGGACGTTTTGGGGCAAAACTTCCAAATCATTGAGTTGAGAGACTCATTTGGATTTTGAGTCCTCCCTCCTAAGCAACAACTCAGTAATTTGGGATGGGACAGGTCGTTGAAAATCAGTTTTATAAACTTCATGATAGCCTGAGGTAAAGATTGTTTATGGCGAAATATCCCAGTTGCTTTTTTTGTAATAGCTCGCTGGTAAGCACACCACGATATGTTTCCTTTGGGGCAAAAATGGTGCAGTGGATCAGCATCACTTGATCCTTTATGGAAGAAGACAGCCCATACTGCTTTCCTCATCGCACTTAAATTGTCCTTATGCTCCTTGATTGCATTCCCATAGTAGGAACTGAGTTGGTCTATCTCTTTATCAGTGAGCCGGCCTTTTCCTCCAAGACACTTGCCATCTTCTAATTTCTTTCCAGACATATGTTGTTTCATTTTCCTTAGCCTGGCTCCCATGCGCTTCTGAATGTGACCAACACATTCAATTTTTTTAATGTCTACATCATCGTATGGCTGTAAATTCCTTATGGATAAAAATGTTTTTGAATCCCCGTCTCCTATATATCCACTGTATTTAACATCTCTTAGTGCCCCTGATCGTTCAAATATACGGCACATGCCTACCGCCTCCATACTTCCCGATGAACCCGTATGGTTCTTCAAACATTCAAGTTCGTGTAAGGCCTTCCATTTATCGAAGTTTGGACCACGTCGAATACCTTTATATGCATCACACCCCTTGCAAAAAGTTGACATTACTTCTTTATCGATAACTTTCACACACTGTTCACCAATAACAGTACACACACCTACCAAAGACATATACCCTTTGGTTTTCCAGGTACCGTCCCCACTAATGATGATGTTCGATGACCCTGTAAGTAGTGCCTCATCTTCCGCAGCCTTCTTCATGGATTTTGTGGCAACTTTCGAGGTGGCTAATTCAAGGTGTTTGATTTGTCGATTATACGACCCTTCTGCATTTGGCTGTGGCAAATCCATTACAGCACAAAACATATTCATCCCCGACAATCCCTGACCCAGACATCTCATGGAATATAAAAACCGACGGTTTATTTCTGCAACAGCATTCTTCGGGCCAATAAATTTACTGCTGAGAAAAGAACCGATTTGTCCACAGCTTGAGCAATTCAAAATAAATTTAGATGCTAGTCCACTGGTAATTAATTCACTGATGGTAATGCTGCAACCACATACCTTGCAAGAAAGGAATTGTTCCAGGGCCTCAAACATCAGACCCTTATCCAATATTCGGTACCCTTCAAAAGTTTGATCTACAGGAGAATCTTCTTCAAAGCACAGCTTTAATTTTTTGCTCGATGTGCTTTCGTCCAGCATTTTATGATTTCGTGTATGTACATTTCCGGTAAATTTTCTTTTTTTTGGCCATGTTCCGGATGCACGTTTTTTAGTGGGAATAACATTCGCCATAACACTGATAATATATAGATAATATATAGAGTAAGAGAAACGACAAAATATAAATATATGTATTAAAAAAGAAAGAAAATAGGATTTCAAAACCTGGATCGCAAAAACGAGGTCAAAAAACCAAACGTGGAACAAGCAGCAGGCAATCGCAAAAGCGTGGTTTGTTTTAGGGAACACTGGTTTGTTTACAAACATAAAGTGCGTAGAGTAGTTTACTTCATTTGTCCTGCATCTGTTGATAAAATAAGAAAGTATGTATGTAGACACGTCTCCTACAATGCGCATAAAATTCTTAAACGAATACATGAATACGAAAACATCGAAACTAAATGTAAACAAACTCTGCGTCCCTTTAAAATGGCATCCTTGAAGATTCAGTACTCTTTAGATTTTTTTTCATAACTCAACTTCTAATGTAGATATTTTTAAACGGTTGGTTCAGAAATATTTGGGCTTTCTGATAAAAAAAGTGAGTTTTTGAAGCTTTATGGGGTATGAGCCCCCTTAAAGGAAACCTAAATTTATTTTTAATCGCTGCTTGTACGTAAATAAATAAATACACAATGAATCACTATCAAAATGTAGATAAGATATAGAAAACGTGATGTAGAGGCAAGAGCATTTTTAATGATGTGATACAAGTATTTGTATTGATGAGATGATGGCTTTATTTTTTACTGTCAAAAATTTCTTTAAAGTTCGATTAAAAATCCCGACGACGTTTTTTTTACAAATTCTTCTGCATTCTAACGCGGAACCCAGAATTTCCGCGGTATCCACTTTGAGGAACCCTTATCTAAAAAACTTTTCATGCCATGAAACGAACCTTTTGTTCTAAAAGTTATGCAAGTTGTAATTCCTGGTTTGTTGTTGTTTAATGGCGCAAGGGCGGATAATGTGATGCTGAGTCAAGATTCACAGTTTGCCGAGGAACCCGAATCTCTGACACTTAGAAAATGGAACCCGGGTTTGGTTTGTGGCGCAAGGAGGGTCAAAATGATACTGATGTAAGTGCGGGTAAACTGTGAGTCTTAATTAAGACATAGTTTGTCGAGGAACCCAAATCTCTGACACCTAGGAAATGAAACCCAGGGCTTTAGCTCAGTAAAAGGAAAGGCCTGTATTCGCTGCCCATTAAATTCTACCTCGTGTTTCTTGCGAGGCGCAACATGGGTCAACATTATATCTCATGAGGCCCACGGTTTTCCTTCTGAACTTAAACCCTGTTATAATAAACTTCTTTTTAACGGGTTATGACTGACCGAGACACTGGCAGGTTAGTGACTTGTCCAGTTAATCCAGAAGTTGAGTTACTCATAGAAAAATTTGTACAAACTGAGGTACTGTGGTCTAACCCGCGCATATGCACGTCGCACATATGCGAATGTCGCATAAACACATAAAATATCGCGCATAATTTTTTTTCCTACATTTCCAATGTTATCTAAATTCGCTTAATTGCGATATTATACATGCACAAACCGCATACATGTAAGTATTTTTGAAGCCAAATGAATGTTTTATTATAAAATTTAAACCGGATATATGTAAACAAACTTTATGAACAAGTTTTCATCCACAATAAATAGCTGGCAACCCTTATTTTTAGAAAGGGACTTTCCCCACCTGAAATGGTTGTCAACCAGGGGCGAACTGGTACGTCGGGCCGGTGCGCCCTTATCCGTGATAGTCGGGAATTTCTTTAGTAACCTATGGACCAATGGACATGCGCCCTCCGAAAATTTGTGGCGCATGCGCCCTTTGAGAGGACCCAATCTGACTCAGCTGTCAACCGTTGTTAAAATTTCATTTTCCAGCTAATGTATGGCTTCGTTTATGCCGTCTTCCTCCTTTTTCCATCTTTTCGGAATCAATTAAAATTCAATGATTTTGTCAAAATTGATTACGATTTGGATTGCTAAGGTGAACTTGCCAATGAAGAGAATTTCAATGAAGTCCTAAATGCTAAAGGTAACTTAGTTCCTGTAGACGAAGAAATAGTACCAAAAGAAGTTGATGCGCACCTACTAGTAAAGAAGCTGTTTCTGCGCTAATGATTTTGCAAGTTTAATTAAGATAAAACGATTTGGTATGAAAAACGTTAATACTCTAACAGATCAAATCTTTAATCATTTATCAGAACATCCATGCATGCAAAGAAAGTAAGTGATTTTTTTTCTACTAATACAGTACATGTGATTCTATAAGTATTACTACATTACATCTCGTTCTTTTTACAAATAGAGTAACAGTATTGTGCATTATAATTTTCAATTTAATTTTATATATATACATATATTATTTATAAAATTAGAAATAAGAATATATAATTTAATAATAAAATTCGATAAAAATTTAATGAGCAAATTATTTGAACGCTATAGTTCAGAAAATACCTCTTTTATGTAAAACCCGCTTATATGCGAAACTCGCTTATATGCAAAGGATTTCGTTGCCGCGTCCATTTGCTACATGCGGTTTCAACTTATAATGGAAACTTAGGAATTAATTAATTTTAAAATATGATTATTCTTTAATTCAGAAAATATATTAGATTAATAATTTTTGATACCCCGTATAGTCTCAGGCTAGACCTTGTTTATATAAAGAATAAAAAAAAAGTGACATCATTCTGGCTCAGAGTCGAAACGAAGACCCCTCGGCCTTAATTTGCTTAGTCACCATGACAAAGGTGAAATGCTCCTCCTCCTCCTTCTTCTTCTTCTTCTTCTCCTCCTCCTCCTTCTTCTTCTTCTTATTATTATCATTATTTTAGGGTTATGCTATATCATAACCCCCCCTTCAGGGTTAACACAATTGGTTTTTGTAAAAAAAGAGACACCATCCTAGACTGGAATCGAACCAGGTACCTTCCTTATGAACCGGTGTGTCTTAGCCCATTCAACTACGTAGAAAATACATTAATAGCGGTATTATTATAGTATCGTAATAAAACTTATTTCCGAAAAACTCGGTCGCTTTAGCCGGCTCCTTTTAAATGGAAAGGACCGGTTGAAGCGGCGACCGATTAAATGGGAACGCTGATGAGGAGACTACTGTCATTTTTTTCCGATTGTGTCATCTACGGATTTTGTCACCTATCGATATATTATCTACCGATTACGTCATCTAAACATGTATATCGACATGCCAGTTACTGATTATGTCATCTATCATATATCGATATGCCATCTGCCGATTATGTCATCTAAGCATCTATTTTCTATCGATATTATCATATGTCTTCCGTAATATATGACATCATAGTAACATTTCATAAACCCATCAAACAGGCAAATTAATATGGCAACTATGTCGTTCATCTAAATAGCTTTTTGTCTTGTTTTGTGTCACGGGAATATTCAGCACAATGTCTCATATTACTTATTATGAAAATCAGAATTTGAAAAATGGTTAACGAAATCTTTATTCGTGAAACACTAATTCTCTAATGTTTAATGCACATGTAGCATAATTTTGATATGCAAAAAAATAAACCATTATACACAATATTCGTAAGTTATAAATTGATATTATTGCTTAAAATTTTAAATTCACTTTTTACACATTAGGAATTATCTCTTTTTATCCTATTTATCTTTTTTTTATTGGTGTTTAGTAGTAATTCGTAATTCTTCATTTTAAAATTTCTTACTGGGTTTCGTAGGATAAAATTGTAAGCGTGAGAAAAAAGGTTAACAAAAGTTGTTTTACAGCAATTTTCCCATCTTCTGTTTCGTCTTTCTTCCCTCTCTCTTCCTCCCACATATCTCCTTTTTTCACCTTCTTTATTATTTTGTATCCTTAAAATATGCATGCGAATTTCCTATATCTATCCAGAGGATAAAATGCTTTATAATTCCTTGTGTAATGGAAGGCGAAAACGTGTCATGAATAGGGGCCAGTTTTTCTGGTAAGGTATGTTTCCATTATCATTATGGGCCTTGATTCCCTGAGGTGGAGCCCGAAAATGTCGAAATTAAGGCTTGGGCCCTGAAGTAGGACAGTCGTAACGTGATCGACATTATCATGTGGTTAAACTGAGCTAGATACCAGCAGAATCCTAGCGCTTCCTTTTTTGTAGATCCAAAATACGAAGATTCCTTTGGCAAAATGGCTTATATTTCTAGGAAAATTGACATCATATTCTTAGGGAAATTGACACTATATTCCTTGGAAAATTGACGTTATATTACTAGGAAAACTGACACTAGATTCCTAGGGAAATTGGCATTATATTGCTAGGGAAATTGACATTCTATGCCCAGAGAAATTGATATCATGGCGAAGCAATGACGGCAAATGTCCTTGCGCATAAAAAATGTTGCGCAACTTGAATTTATTAAACACATCTACAATTGTATTGGGGTACGTCAATTTCTTCAAACAATTTAAAAAAAAGGAAAAAAACACATATGATATTCTTAAGGTTATAAAATGTATAATTTTAAAAGTATCTGTAAATAGGTATGACGTAAATAGAGGTAAATGAGGTAAAAATAGGTATAGAGGCAAATATTTTTTCTATAATGTTTAGTATATTCGTGAGTTGTGTAGTGAAAAACTATGAAGTTCTTATCTAAAAGTTCATATCTTCCGCCCTAACGCTGAATCGCGATTTGAAGTCCTGAATTCTAAGAACATAAATATCATTAAATATACTTTACACAAGGAGTAGAATTTTCTCCGTCATTGGCTTTTTCAGCTGCCTTCAAGTATAATGCACCGCAATGTGTAGTACAATAACGTGATATCACTTTCGTTAATAATTTACAAATATTTAATCTACATTTTAAATGTTTTATGTAAATTTTATAAATCAGCTGTCTGACAAGTCCATGACCTTTTTCACAACACAACCCTCTGTTTAATGCGAGCATCTACGAAGTATAAGTTAAATATGTACATTATAATTCAATATATATTATTTGTAACATCATCAAATGTTTCAACATCTATGGGACCCATCTTCATGAGAATTTAAATAAAAAGCCAAAGAACTACAAGAACTTACCGAATTTTTGTCCCGTTTTTGATAATTTTATGATAAACTATTCATAAATTATATAGTATAAATACAGCTGTCTGGATTCATACGGTTTCTTATAAGATCAGGAACGAAATATGCGTGACACGGAACTTTTAAAGACCTCCTAGGAACTAACTGTTACTGTGTTCTGACGTTGCAACAAACATTTATACGCATAGTTCACTCACCGAGGATGTATAGCCTTAATTAATCGAGTTGTATCGCTTTTTGCTATAGATTGAGTCGTTCTAAGACAAGTGTTCCGCCAACCTATTGTGTGGTGGCAAATCTACTCAGAGGCAGTTCTTTGGTCCAAGACTTTTACTTACAGGAAACTATTTATACTGAGTCCCGTAGTCGTTCTCTACTGAAAAAATGGGATCGAATTTTCGGCAGCAAAGTGAAAGGTCACCCGATGGGAGGGTGACGCCACGATTCCGGCCGTAGGACCTCGTGGGGTCGAGGTATAGATTCCTCGGTGAACTGTAGGTTTAACTTGGCAACACATTTATGCACCGAAATTCAACTTATCCGCATTTATGGTAGGCTAATAGCTAAATCCTATGTGTTTCTTTCACCATACTACGCGCATGTGTGTGCTCATACATTCATTCTGCAGTGTATTGGTAATGGTTATTGATAGTGAAGATTTACACTGCACATTAGAGAAATGTGTGTACGGACACAGAAATGTATACATGCCCACAGTTTGGTGGTACTTCCACTGTAAACGAAAGGTTAGGGTCCGAGATTGGGATGCAGAGAGGCGAACGTTTTCAGCTCTGTTTCCACTCGCACGTTCCCTAGCTTCACTTCAAAATCTGTTTTCTCGAAATCACCCCTGCTTCTCAGGAATTTGTAAAGGGGATTTGTTAGAGGGACAGAGAAGAGAGAGTGTTATGTTAAATACATAATTAGAGCGAAAACTTTGCTCTGCGATTCGTTACATCATGTTGTTCACGTTATACATAAAAACATCTCAATTTTGAATTTTTTCCAATAAAATTTTTAAATTATTGCATCATTCTTGGAGCTTTTATTTCGAAACTCGTGTAATTATTTGCTTACATAAGTGAAATAATATACGTAGATGAAATTCGTTTAGGGAAGACTAAATTAACTTCTAATAGAATATATATATAATTCAGGAAATTAGTTTATTAAATTCTCAAGTCGTCTATTTCTGATGTAAACCAATTAATTTGGACTTGGGAACTAAATTAATAAAATAATTAGCTAATTAACGTTATGCTTAAAAATTAATTAGTAAGTGTAATGTACGTGTGGATCAACATATTTTTTTAATTATAATTAATTGATATATTAATTATACCTTTATTGCATTTTCTCATCTAATAACCTATTATGAGAAAATAATTCAAATTAATAATTCATAAAGATAAATTTCATCTTCAGTTAAAAAATAAATTGCGGAAGTTGCACCAAACTGGTCCATTTTCAAAACTGTAATTGAGATAAAAATTATTTTTTGTATTAATTAATCTCGTGATTAATTAAGTCTGCATATACAAAAACACAATTTTTCAAGCAATCGGTATTTGTTTATATTTTTGCGATATTTTAAAAACATTGCGTGAAAGCAATAATCGACGCTCTTTGAGGATTTGGGTAATTCTCTATTTTCTTTTTTTTTTGAAAAATTTTGAAAAATTCTTAAGTATTGTTCGCAGATTATTTCTAACCATATGTTGGCGAGATGTAAACAATTTTTTCAGTAGTGCGGCGCTCATCAGAGTTCTTTAACGATCTCCACAGCCGTCGGCGTTGTTTTTGCCATGTAGAGAAGTCAAGGTGGGGGAGAAGAACACTTATAATGAAACCAAATAAAAGAAAAAATCTTTACATTGGTTAAGAAAAAAAAATACGTTTGGGCAATGCAATTTTTCCTTGTTTTAAGTCATAGGCGTACGTAGAAAGTTCATAAGGGTCTATATAGGTTAAATGGAAGTGTTGCAACAAGCACATAGCCGAAGGGGGGTCCTGAGGGTCCAAACCGGCCTTCAGAAAAAAAGAAAAAAAGAGAGAGCACGAGTAATAATAATGGATGAAGTGAATCTAGTTTTGAAAATTTTATTTTCTTTAGCCGCCTTCCGTTTTATTTCAATCCCCCTCTCCATTTTTTGGATATAATTGAGATCGTTAAATCTGTGATTACATCGGAAATTATCGGTAATATGTTTCTTCGTAGTTATTTACATATTTGCTGCCCGAATTATCATCGGGCCCAAATCTGGTCCGGTCGCTATTGAAGCAAACGTTCCATGAGAAGCTCACAAATCAATCACGGTTGCCGAAATAGCAGAGCTCCGATTGTTACGACGATCGTGGTTGGTCTGTAAGCTCGCTTCAATAGTGACTGGACAAGAACTAGGACTATTGCCTCATTGTCTCCTACTAAAGAAAACTTGTGGGTGTCGTTATTATGTATTGACTTTTTTTGCAAAAACACATTACCCCACGGTTCCAAAAATGAATCTTGCTTCGATCCACAATTTCAAAATGAAATTATAGGCATTTGTGGACAGCTAATTCAGGAAGAAATAGTTAAAAATGTCAACAATGTAGTGTGTTTCTCTATTATTGGAGACGAAACTCTTGATGTTTCTGCCCAGGAACAGTTTTCAATATGTATCAGATATATAGCAAAAACCATCCTTCACTGAGTGAAGAATTTGTAACCTTTTTTCCATTAACTGATTTATCTGCAGAGAATGTGGCTGGAAAATTTTTGGGTACTTGCAATTGCTTAGGCATTGATCTAGACAAATTCACCGGTCAGGGATATGATGAAGCTTCTATAATGAGCGGATGCAAAAATGGTTTTCAAATAAAAATTCTAAAATGTTATCCAAAAGCGATATACGTTCACTGCGAAAGTCATCGTCTAAATTTAGTTCTCACTGTCTCTTAATGTGCCTTTAATCTCAAACAGCTTTGGAGTTTTAAATGAGGCAATTCAATTATTTAGACGCAAGCAGGGAACCTTTTAGAAGAAAACGTTTCTAAGATATTACCAGAATAAAAACAAAATCGAGATTGGTGGTGTTTTGTAGAACAAGGTTTGTTGAGCGTCGGGTCACTGTAAATACTTACGTTGAGCTTCTTGGTGAAATACTTCAAAGTTTTCAAGAGCTTGCAGAAAATAACATGTTATTTTCAAGCACTGCGTCATAACCTCTATTTGCCACGGAGAAAGGACTACATTTTTAGCCTCACATTATCACTTTCAGTATACTTCCAAGATCTTTAGCACGAACTAGCTTCTGCGGCAAGTTCAGTGAAGATATTCTGCAAATATTAAAGAATCTTCACACTGGCGATAAAGGTAAGAATGAGTTTCATAAGATCTTTCAGAAAGCTGTAGCTGTTGGTAAAACTGTTTCCAAAACTCATATTGATGTCCCGAGACAAACGAAAAAGCAAAACATGACAAGTGCCCACATAAATCTCCCAAGAAGTATTAAAGAAGGTCAGTTTTTTACCATCTGTCGTGGCCTCATTGTGAGTCTTGAACAAAGATTCAATCAAAATAGAGATTTATCTGCCATCGAGATGTTGTTTCCGAAAAACTATACACCGAATAATGTAGAAATAATCAAAAAGACTGAAAGTTTACTGTGAACATAGGATGTCTGAAACAACACCCCAAGCAGGGTGCATCTTGTGGTGAGAAAAATGGAAATCTAATCTACGAAGAAATCTGCCTTACCATCTCGAATTATGCTTATATTAGATTCTTTTGATAAGAACTTCTATCAAAATTTTCGACATCTACTGTGTCTCAGCATCCTTATGAGTCTTTACATGCGAAGCTGAGAGATCATTCTCAGCCCTGAAGAGAATAAAATCTTATTGAAGGAACAGGATGGGTAATGAACGATTAACTGGCTTAGCACTGATGTCCATATATTATATCTTTTAAAGAAGATGACGCATTAAGCGTTATGGCACGAATGGAGAAAAGAAGGTTGATATTGTAATTTTATTTTTTTTATGACTTCCAAACATGTGTAACGGGTACAAATGGCATAATTTCTAATTAAATTCATACAAAAATGTTTTTCCCATTTATTATTCAAAGCAACCAACAAGCTGTTACTTGTGTTCATGATGAAATTAGAAGCATTTACTTTCTCTATTAGTGGCGTATGCAGTATCTTATTAAGGATTTTGTTGGGGCAGCGAACCGCTGCCTTATACTTTTCAATGTTAATTCTTTTCATTTATATGAGGGGGCTCTATAGCTCCATAGGCCATTCTCCTCCGCACTTCTCCTAAGTGTTAAGAATATTTCACTTGAAGAAGTAAAATTAATTAATTAAGCAAATAACCATATTAATTATGTTAATTGATTAAGTAACCATGTTAATTGATTATATTAATTATATTAATTAAATATTAAAATTATAATTTTTTTATAAAACTCCTTGCTACATGCCTGGTTACAGAACTACAACTCATAGATATCTATGTTAAATATACAGTATACAAAATTTCATTGCAATGGGAGGGGTTATAACCCCATCAACAATACCCATCCGTTCACTCCAATGGTTTAAGTATTCTATAGAATTTAACTGAGCAATCACTTGTAAAGAGCTGGCAGGTACTGTTGCTCTGTTTCCCTTCTTGTATCACGAGAACTCAAAGCCAATTTGTTAAATTTTTATTTAAAACTCAAACAGATGTTTGACAGGAATTGGTAATATATACCTTCTGGAATACAAAATTAAAAAGAAAAGTTTTGTCAAACCAAGCGTTCCATATATATCATTCTTGCATTTTTAGTTTCTAGGCATCGTGAAACATCTACAAATTACAAGCTTTTCTTGACATATCACACCCAAGTCAGTTTAACAGAATGGTTTACATTTATATAAAAAATACGTAAATATGCTAGGTAGGAACGCGTTCCTACGGCAAAAGTTCAATTAAGTCCCATTTGACTCCACTGGCTTGGGTTCCAACATTTGACAAGACATAAGACCGTTGGATTGAACATCCTTCCGCGAAAGCAATAGCTGAATAAAGTAAAAGAATATAAATTCACTTATAAATTATTTCTCCCCGCAATATCCGTACATCTATATTTTTGCATTAAATAATGAGATGATTAAAAGACTCCTTTGGCAACATTGTATAGCCCCACTTCTCCACTGACACAAATTTTTTTTTGTGGCAACAGAAGTGATATCCACATTGGGTTAGACTACCGGCAAAGTCGGGAATCAAATCCAAATGTATGAGTGTTCTAGATTTACTGAAAGAGAGAGATCCTGTTTCTTGGTGTGGGCGAAAAGTGTATTAGCACTACGATATATCAGATTCTAACATGAAAAGACCAGAAGATTCACAATGAAAGCTCATTAAAGGGTTTTGTTGTCGTTGACAAAGAAGACAACGAGAACTCAACGAAGAGAACTTAAACAGTGGAGCTTTTGCTTCATAATTTGGACAACTTTCCTATGGAGTTAAAGCGGCTAACAACCACCCAGAAGTTTACATAACAGATGTAAGAATTTATGGTTGATACGTTTTTTAAAGTTTTAGTGCAAATTAAAACGCAGGGGCTGCGAATTTTGTTAGTTATATACTGACGTGTATTAATTATTTTTAAATCATTTTCTGATGTTTTAATTTTGATATTCTTTTAATTTCGGTATACCTTATCGTGCATTTGAATATTTATTTAAAAATTATTAAGTATTTATTTCAACGTTTTCATATGCTGCATATTTTTCAGAATATTTTTGTGCTTGAAGCCCACATTTTTCTATGGATTATCAAAATGAGTTTAATCTGATTTATTTCTAATTTAGCAAAATTTACCACTAATTAAATATTGATTATTTGTAGTCTGACGTTTCGATCTGATGCTTAATTTATAGAATTCTGATGTTAAATTTGATTTTGATTTGATTTCTAAAATTCTGATGCTCAAATTATAGCTAAACATAACCCACCTTTGTGATATTTGTTGAGCTATAAAGAAAAATAAGGAAAATGTGGTATTGCCCCTATCTGCAATCGAATATATAAATATTACTCATAAATGTATTTTCGACATACATTTACACTTCTCAGGGATATTACAACTCATGGGAACTGTGCTATTCCTCAAGAGAAAAATCTTTCTCTCTCTCTTTTTCTCAAAAAACAAATTAGTGTTCTTATTTAAAACTTAAGTTGCCTAATTAAAATAGGCTTTGTGATAACATAGGTCCTGTAGTATATCAGGATATCACTTACAATGGCACACGTGCGGTTCATATATGCGCCCATAGAGTATGTTGAAATTTGGGGATACGTACATATATGAGGAAGGTACTTCAATAGCGAATTTTGGATTTACAGGGATTAAATTAGAAACCTTTTGAAAAAAGTTTATTTTAGAGGTTTGATGGCTAATAACACCACTTTTTTTTGTACCAATACTATAAAATTATATATCATTAGAAAGGTAATTTAATAAAGATTGTAATGCAATAACATTTGTTCAATTATCTGTATTCTATCAAAAGTTATAGCCAAATAACCAGAAAAAAGAAGCACAGCTTGCTTACATTTATATGAAGTAGCTTTCCTTCATTTGAATGTGGCCAATGAGCATGAGTGTTTACAGAGCCAATCAGGTGTCATCTTGTTTTGGCAATGAGCCAATCATGTTTTCTCTTGTTTTGGCAATGAGCCAACAGGTTACAGGACATTTATCAGTGTGTTCTGTAATTGCTATCAAGTTGGTTGTTTTTTTTTTGTGCTCTTTGATTTAGTGTGCTTGTAAAACGTAATAAAATTAAAGAAATGGCGCAAAGAGTTGACTGGTCACCTAGGAAGCGATGTAAAATAGTAATATTAAGTGAACAAGGCTACAGTTATGAAGAAATTAGAAGAAATATTGGGGGAAACTTAACTAAAGGTGGCATTTCTAAATTTTTGAAGAAGTATAAGGAGACTCAGTCATTACAAAACCAGACTGGTAAAGGCAGAAAAAGGTGCACAACAGCAAGTGATGATAGAAGAATTAAAAGACAGTGCCTAGGTGACAGGAAAAAATCATCTCTGTGTATACAAGGTGAAATGGCGCAATGCAATGTGAAGTTAAGTGCAAGGACTGTTCGGCGCAGACTGCATGAATGTGGTCTAAATGCAAGAATTCCACGAAAAAAGCCATTTTTGTCTGTCAAACAGAGGTTGAAAAGATTAAACTGGGCTAAAACCCATGTTAACTGGACAACGGAACAATGGGACAGTGTAATTTGGAGTGATGAGACCAAAATCTCACTGTTTGGTAGTGATGGCGTAAAATACGTATGGAGAAGAATTGGAGAAGATTTCCATCCTGAGTGCATTACACCTACCGTGAAACACCCAGTTAGTGTTATGATTTGGGGTTGTATAACATCAAGAGGTGTGGGCAGAATTTGCGTGATCAATGGGAATATAAATGCCCAAAGATACATAAATGAAATACTTGAGCCCAAGCTGCAGCCTTCTGCATGTGATCTTTTCCAAGATAATGAAGCATTTATATTTCAACAGGATTCAGCTCCATGTCATGTTGCTCGTGTGTGCAAAAAATGGTTTCAAGATCATCATATTCAACTGCTGGAATGGCCTGGAAATAGCCCAGACCTTAACCCCATCGAAAATCTATGGAGCCGGCTAAAGAAGCTTGTTAGTCGGAAGCAACCCAGCAATAAAACACAATTAACAGAAGCAATAATTCAATCTTGGTTTCATATTATAACAGCTGCAGAACTAAAGAACTTGGTTCACTCCATGGGAAAGCGTTGTAAGGCCGTAATTAAGGCTAAAGGTTACCCAACTAAGTATTAACTGGTATGGTGAACATTTTTGTATATCTCATTTTTTCTATGTATATCACCTTTCTTCTTTATGAATGCTGTTCTATTAAAATACGATTCATAAATGTTATTGCATTACAATCTTGATTAAATTACCTTTCCAATGATATATAATTTTATAGTATTGGTACAAAAAAAAGTGGTGTTATTAGCCATCAAACCTCTAAAATAATCTTTTTTCAAAGGGTTTCCACAATTTTGTCCACTACTGTATATGCACCAACATCAAGCCATACCGACGAAGAGGTTGAAGAATTTTATGAAGAAATCAAAGAGTTACACACCAAAGGGAAACAACATATCAAGCTCATCATGGGGGATTTCAATGCAAGAATTGGACAACAGGAACAAGGAGAGACATCGGTTGGTAAATACGGATATGGGGAAAGGAATGAACGTGGCGATCAACTCATCGAATTTGCAGAAGCTGAAAATCTTAGCATCATGAATTCATTTTTTAAGAAGAAACCGCAAAGAAAATGGACATGGAAACACCCAAATGGGGGAACTAGTGAAATTGACTATATCCTGGCAAACAAGAAATCAATTATTGAAGATTGCAGCGTACTGAACAGATTTAATACTGGAATTATATATATATATATAAAATGCGTTTTTGTACCTCTTTTCCAGTTAGGAAAACTTTCAGAAAATATAGATGCATTGCAGTTTGACTTACAGAATTTTCACTCTATTTATTAACGAATTTGTCAGATGCAAATTTCATCCCCCAAAAATTGTGGGGAAAAGAAAATTCTTCGTATCTTGATCGAGTTACCCCATGATGTACAGAATTTAAATATGCCTGATTTCAGTTTCTTTCAAAACTATTATTAATAAGTTCAAAAATTACAAATAGTAATGGAAAAATTTTGCCTAATAATGTTTAAAATTCAATTCGATAACCATAAAATAACTGAGTTTTAATATTAATTATGCAAATTTAAAATACGAAAGAGAAGTATATTAAATAAGTAATTCAATCAGTGGGCATGAGAAAAAAAACTAATGGATTAATTTAAACTTTACGCACCAATAAATTACTAAATTTTTAAACTTATTCTTACAACATCTACATTTTAAAGACAAGAGATCGTATATATGTTTAGTTGCCTGATCGACATACTTCAGAAATTTAATATGTTTCCAAACTGCAAACTGAAATGATTTGAAAATTAGAAACTTCTATTTTAATAAATCTTTTTAAAGCAATATTAAATTTTGAAAAGTAAATAATTAATCAGTGTAGTGAGAAATGCTTTAAATGAAATATTCAAGTATACCTTGAAGATTAAAAATACGTTTTAAAGTGTGAAATTGGAGCCTTTAAAAAAGCAGTCTACTCAGAATGAAACCTTTAAAAATATTATTTCATAATTAATCGTATTTTCTAGCTTAAGTTCCATATAGATTATTTCTTTACATTTTTGCGTGATATTTCTCTATATGGAGTTGGCAACGAAGCATCGCTTCTTCGCTGTCTAGGATATAGCTGCTTTTCAAACCAAAGCGAAGCCTATTC
>QLNU02015270.1:50015355-50057931 GCA_006491805.2 Dysdera silvatica | reverse complement strand
TTTGGCAACGGTATTTATAACTACGTTTCGCATTCTAAAATAATAATCAGTCTTCCTTTTTCCATCGACGTGTGTATGCGCACCAGGAAGTGTCCGCTAAAAATTCATTAGTACTAAATTCATTTAACGTACTAAATTCATTTGGCGTACTAAATTCATTTAACTATGTAGTAGAATTAATTATCTTTTGACGAACAAATGGTAAACTTAATGGTTACCCGGAAGCAAAATTTGACAATTTTTTTTATTTTTAACTTGAATTATTTTCTTTATAATGATACCAAATTTATTTATCTGGGAGAATTAAGAGTTTGTTAAGTAGTTTTTCAAATCCAACTCATATTCTAAAAAGTGTATGCAAGAACATTTAACGTGTTTACGTGTTTCTCGAAACAGCGTTTTTCCAGATTCGGGTACCTTTCCCAGAAAACTGGAGGTGAGTATGTTCTTGGGATATGTACATATTATGTATTATGTCTTCTTACATACACTGCATCAGTAGTTTGTTCATACGATGATAAAATAAATTTTTATCATTTTTTTACGTAGTTGAAATCCCGCGAAATTCAGTGAGTTTTGTTTAAAAAAATTAAAAAAAATATCTCTTATACCTTAATCACTATAATTTAGGTACAGTATGTGTAAGAATGTGCCTTTTATATGTATAGAGACTATTGTAGCGGTAGATGGCATAGTTACAGAGAAAGAAGGTACATAAATTTGGTCCATTTAACATTAGCGAGGTAGGGCTTTCCTGGTAGCCTTAAACATTTAAAGTATCAAATAAATATTATTTCAACCGATTGGAATTACTCTATTTCTTCGATACTTATTTCTGAAGAGGAACCAGGGCAGGCTCCGTCCAGGATCGTGGGATGAGAGGGAGAATAGATGATAAAATACCACTCCCAGTTCTAGATTACGTTTTTATTCGCCGGAGGCAAAAAGGATAGTATGGGCCCCTAAATAATGGATCCCTCTTGATATTCAATCAATAAAACGTGAGAGTTCTTTGAAGTTCATAAAATAATCGGGTTTATCAAAAATAAAAATTACTCGGACATTTTTAAATAAACAAGATTGAAATAGCACTTGAACTAAATGTAGACTTCTTCCTTTGGGGCCCCAAAATTGAGAGACACTTGACCCATACGTAAATCCGCACTGACCCCTCTGCTGACATTTGGCCCGGACAGCAAGCAGCACGTAAATGAATATTTAGCCTGGACACTGGATTTGTATTGTATTTATTTATTTCGTATTTTATTTATTTATTTTGTATTTATTTATTTTGTATTTATTTATTTTGTATTTATTTATTTTGTATTTATTTATTTTGTATTTATTTATTTTGTATTTATTTATTTTGTATTCATTTATTTTGTATTGTATTTGAATTTGGATTGTTATTTCTAAACTTAACGGACATTGTCATCACAAGCTTACAACATAGAGGGAATGCATTTTTGTCTTAAAGCCAATCCGCCAATTGTGGGGAGTCTAAGACATGGCATAAGTTTACATGGCAGATTAATAATTATAAAAGGCATCCCTGTTATCTGAGGCTGAATGTTAACAATATTCTAACTAATTGTATTTAACTAATTAACTTGGTACATGGAATTTCGTGTTTAAAACCACTCATCACGCAGGTCATAATCCAAACTTACAAAAAACAGGAAGACCCAAAAATTTTGAGGGGGGAAAATAAACAAGAAGCAAAAGCGATGGATCGTGAATTATATAACAATTTCATGGAAAAGGTTAAATTAGCAAACATGCAACCGAAATGCCTCTGGGGATACATTTATAATTTACATCATGAAATTGATTATATATCATAAGATAAAGTTTCACCCTTCGCAAGATTAAAACCATGGTCAAAGTGTCATCATATAAAAAGACCTTGTCATGTGGTTTTTGTAAGTTTTCGTGGGGAGGGATTGATGGCTAATAAATGGATATCATAAATCTGCATGGTAGTCAATAATCATTAGTTATCGATTAGGTTCTTCTGAATTGCACCATACTGAATTTTCATGAAAAACAAGGCAGCTTTGTTTTTTAGGGTTTGGTATACTATTGTGAACTAATATGCTGTCTAAAAATCTGCTTGCAAAATAATATTGCTATAATATTCATAAATACTGCCATTTTCATTCATCTAAATACCGCATGTGAAAGTGCATTCATTTGAGAAAAACAAAATATTTATTGTATGCTTAATAAACGAATTTACTCGTGTATAATATTGGTTTGGCTTTATTATTGTGTGAAAGATTGTTTTAGTTAAGTCTCTATTAAGTAAATTGTATTCTAATATAATTAATATATAATTCAATATAATATAATATATAATCTAATATAATTATAATAAATTGTGTATTCTAATATTTAATTTAGTGCTGGTGACTCACTGCAAAATCTGCTAAACATGTGCAGTGAAAATTTATGGTATTTTGTATATCTCCATAAAAACATTTTTAAGGTTAAAAGACAGTCGTAGATCTCGCAGGGGGAAAAAGTAAAGATAATTAAAGACAGATAACATAAATTATTCTGTTAATGATAATAAAAGGTCCCAATCCCAATGAATGAGATAAAAAAAAATATATATTCCGTAGTGTTAGATGTTGCTTGGGAAGTTGGATGCCGCCGAAATTAATCTTTCCCGTTTTGTTGGATACAGACATTTTATAACCTCAACTGTTTACGAAAGTAATCCCCCATCTTTCCCTTGAGAATAGAATGCACCATAGGCTATTTAATTTTGCTTTATTTTATTTTTTTGCTTAATTTTTTTTTAATGTAATATACTTAGACTCGTAGGCTACGCTCACAGGCTACTATTTAAAGGTTTAAAAAATAACCAATAAGTATAATATGCTTTGCTTTGGAAACATCTGTTTACATGAAATATTCTAACGGGGAACGAAAAGATGTTTGAAGGAAAAAACGCAAATAAACTGTAAGTATGTTTCTTCAATGTAGTCGCTATATACAATATTTTCGCCAAACCAAAAAAAAAGTGAATTTATCGTAAAGGTTAAACTAACCTTAAAAATAACTGGGCAATTTAGAAAATTCCATAAAAATTTAGTGCGAGTAATGATGGTTCAATGTTCCTTGTGATTTCAAGCTGAAATTTATTTCAAATAAAAATGAGCATTTCCAAAAATATAGTAGGTCCCTTCTCCTGAGAAGAAAGAATGAAATGTTATTTTATTTTCTCTCCTAACATTTCGTATCAGATAACTACTCACTAACTGAATGTTATCACCAAAAGGGATTAACTTTTTATTCCCAACACGGGTATTATTTTCCGGACTCTTGCCTTCCGGATCGTAGTTTATTAACCTTCCAGTTTTTATTTTGTTTAGATTTGCAAACACTTTTCCGTTTTTGCTTTCTTCTTCCAGAATTTAATATTTTTTTTGTGATTTTATGTAGGATATCTTTTAACGGGAACTGTAATTTTTACTTTGATTGCCTTTGTTCTTGAATTTGGTCTTT
This sequence comes from Dysdera silvatica, assembly GCA_006491805.2. Taxonomy (NCBI): domain Eukaryota; kingdom Metazoa; phylum Arthropoda; class Arachnida; order Araneae; family Dysderidae; genus Dysdera; species Dysdera silvatica. Next base: position 50,054,418 of record QLNU02015270.1, on the reverse strand, counting down.
TTAGCAGATTTATGACAATTTTTGTTTGAACGAGAGCTTACCGAGCACATCCTTAAATTTCATCAGATTAATTTAAGCTGAATAAAATCAAGATTCTTATCACGCTGAAAGCAAATAGAAAAAAATGAGTAAGTGTAAGTTTTATTTTTAAATTTTTCGTAATTTTACTAGAGAATATACATGGCTGAAACATTTTTACCTTGTCTTCTTCAAGTTAGATTTGAATTATTGCAATGGCGTTAAGGATACAAATTTGAAGTAATGGAGTCGCGTAAGTAGTACCTGTATTTATTGCCGGTATCGATGAAATTTATAGACAAAGTACAAAGCAGATTTTGTGTGGAACTTCATCATAGGCGTACACAGAAAGTTCATGAGGGATGTTACAGATCTGCAACTCACATTTTCCTATGTTAAATATACAAGCTTTCATTGCAATTTGCGGATACAACCCCATCAACACCTCCCTGCATACGCCAGTGAACTGCATTCAAAATCTGCATTGGCAAGACAGCAATCTACATCTGTTGAATTCTGCGTGGAGAACACACTCTATTATGTTAAATTCCTAGAAAAACATAGAAATTAAATTAAAATTTATGAACAAGAAACACATAGCTTAATAATAAAAAATGCTAAATATAAATCGGGACAGATTTATAGGAAACTAAATGTAACTAAATTTCACAGGCAATTTTAACAAAATAATGTAAATATAATTATGACACATCGTATTTCAATAATAATTAAACCTTTGCACTCCACTGGCTCCGCTGGAGCGACATTCAGTATATGGCTTTGAATTCCTTTGGCTAAATAGCCTGGAGTGCAAAGGGTTAAAATATTTTTTTTTTACCTACTGTCAAAGTATTCGAAATTATAAACAAAATCTTTAACAATTAAAAATACACTTTTTTTAAGAAAACTATCTGACTGAAGTTCTACAGGCATATAATATGGATTAAAATCTTTATAACTAACACTCCTGAATATCGGACACTTCTGTTAAATGGGCACCTTTCAATTCTCAATCCTAAGGCCTTTAACCCTCCTCCATCACTCTGGTTGGTGAATGTGTGCTAATAATGGAAAGTTACTCAAGTTTTCAAAACCGACAGCTATTTAGAGGTTTCACAAAATAAATTGAGATCAATGAAGTGTGTAATTTTTGGACATAACGCCTGTCAATAGATAAACAATTTAACAGCACATGTTACTTTTAAAGTTTGTCAGAAGCGAAGTTCCGTTACTGACTTTCCGATTTTCAATCCAATAACTTGTGTTTTCCGCTTTCATAATTTTGCTTGCATTCCACATTTTGCGAAACAGATTATCCGATATATGAAGTGTCTGAAATCGACAGCTGGGTTTGTGAAATAACAAATGCCCTATTACTATCTATTAAAGAGTTCTTGTGGCATTAAAGTTTATCACATTATGCCGGAACTTCATAAAATATCCGTTGTTACTTAACACCTGACATATTTCTGATTTTATTTGCATAGTTCAAATTCTTACAAAAACTTTATTGTAGCCTGGCAATATCGAGTTGGAATTTCTGCATGTGTACATATGGAATTTTGTATATATGGCATTACATATTTTGGCATAATATGGCATTACATATTGTGACACAATATGGCATTACATATTGTGACATAATATGGCATTACATATTGTGACACAATATGGCATTACATGTTGTGACATAATATGGCATTACATATTGTGGCACAATATGGCATTCCATATTGTAAGCCTATATATTCTGAACAAAATACATTTTACATTGTTTTATTAATATTCTTATTTGGCACATAGCGGGTTCTCTAAAAATCAAGTGTGCACTGAATTTTTATTAAAAAATAAATTACTGTCTATTTAAATTAAAGTTTAGTTAACGTTAAGAACGTTTTACAAAAATTAGCGAGAATTAGTGTAGAGTTGATGAAAAATAGCGAGATATTTGGCTATTTGGCAAAAAAAATGTGGCGAGGAAAACATAACGACATTGAGTTTGGACTGTTTAACTTTCGCTAGTGATTGAGTGACCCCAACTTTAAAATCAACTTATAACAAAATGAATGTCAAACCGAAATTCATGGGTGCTACCTGGGTTATTTGTATAAAAGAAATATATGCTCTATCTGTATCACACGTAGTAAAATATTTTCGGCGCTAAAACGTATAGTCCAGATTATAAAGCATACAGATGAAGTGGGACGCTCTAGTGATTGTATTTTAAGCTTATTTTCCCGGCGTAGATTCTGCTTACGAATTTTGTTTGTTGTAAATTATAATTCAACGGTCACTTTAAACACTGGGTCCGATCTCAGAATACTGATAGAATTTATAGCATAGTTCACGTATTTCACAGAGTTTCACGTGTTTCAGCATATTTCACGTATGAAACGTTAGATTTCCGTGGCAAAAAATGCCTCTTCATTTACTCAACCCTGCTTTATGTGCTATTGACTAATGAGAGAGAGAATCAATTTTATTTGATAATCTGTTTCTAAAGAGAGAGAAGAAATTCAGTGCGGCAAACATAAATCCTTATGTATATTAATGCTTTTCTTGATTTGAAATTTAATACGAATAATAACGAGAAACAGTTGAAGTTATAGCTATAGGTAAAACTAAAAATAAATCAAATGAATTTTATAAACAAATAAACTTTTCAAGAGATATTTTGATTGGTATTAAAAAAGAAATTTGCTCTCTTACTTTACTTGCGCAAAAACCATTTATTAAAATTAAGGATTGGCCCTAAGAAAAAAATCTGAATTTCTTTTATATAATGAACATTTAATACAAGATATCTGTAGAGTATGCAAGATGGCTTTGTATAAAATATCATATCTATGATAATATATGATAAATAAGGGAGTGTACGGATAAAATATGTGGGATAACAGAACTTAAAATAAGTTTGAAAAAAAGAAAAAATATATATTTTCTTTCTTTGTGTCTTCAAAAATGACAAAAACAAGTATTTGGATATTACATCTGTTTTTTTGCCAGGGCCTGACCTATTTTGTTGGTTCCAAAAAATTTCCATACTACGTTGAAATTTTCTCAAAGCTGAAAATATGTAAGGGGAATGGATTTTGTTTTGCTTCCACCCATCTGGAAATACATAGCATTAAAAACGCATTATTTATATAAAAATACCACAATTACTATAACAGTTAAATGTTAAAATAATTGTAACAAGGAATTTTTGGTTAATACATTTTAATGATTTAAGGTAGGATATATACTATTTATCATTTTAAAATTACCATTAAAATAAGAGTAAATACAATCATTAGTTCTGTTTTCAAAGCGATTTGAAATTAGATTCCATTGGAATTTTACATGCATTTTCGCATAATGGAATGTCATAATCTTACGCAGGCGCCAGTTTGTTCTGTATTTTCTCTTTAAGAGAGTAAATATTTCACGAGAAAAAGATCGGGAACAAACCACGAGATAATCATATATTTTGTATATTCGAGTTAAAATTTGTAGCTTATATTCTGGTAATATGTATTTATTATAAGTATTTTGCTTATACAGTTTGGAAAAAAATTGTATGGAAAAGAAAAAAAATACAGTTCCAGAAAAACGGATTTGCTATCTGATAATCTTGAATGTGCAGAGAGATTAAGGATAGTGTAAAGATGGGAAAAATTAAAAAGATCTAACAAGAGCGCGCGATATTCTAGAAAACAAAATAGCGGCATTACTTTCCATGTGCTTAAGTATGCACACCTTCTGGTTTCATTTCAGGGTGTTAAGATCATTGAAAAGAAATGGATGAGATGATTGTGTTCAAGAACATTCAAGATTGCAGCAAAATTTAAATAAAAAAATCGTTTTCCGTTTAAAAAGTTCCTCTGAGAAAAGGTGCAAAAGAAATCAAACTTGCATCTATGGGCATACCTGTCAGAGAGTTGTACGTGATATGGATGTGAAAGAAATTTTTGTAGTAGAATAAACTAAAAAATCTTGACTTTTTTTATCACTAAATAGATTGCGTCTTGTTTCACTACTATACAAATGCATTAGGTGTCATTTTTACATTACATTCTTTGAAAAGTGGTATTTTGCGCTAAAGTTGCTGCTTTTTCATTTTCGTATGTACTTTTAACTGTATATGAAGCATATTAATGATAATTTAAATAAATATTCAGAAAAGAACAAATGCGGAATTGAGAGTATACGAAGTTCACCCTTCCGTTAATAACGGATTTTTAATATGGGGGAAAAATTACAATGCATGTTTTCTTCTCCCTTTTCATTTTCACACCTCTTTCATTTTGTACTGATTTAATTTTAGGATAAAATGTCATTTATTCCAAATTTGGCTAACTAAATATTTCTTTCGAACTACGTAAATCCATGTAAAAATGGATATTGAATCAATACCAACAAATATTGAATGATTGTATTTTAATTCAAATCTAAAATGTATACTTAAATCATAATCTAAATTCATTGAACCTATTTTGCGAAGAATGAGAGTTAGAGAATAACTTTTATGCGGATACAAAGAAATTAACTGAATAGGCTGTAATTGTAGTTAGTACAATTAAGGAAAGACAGGATCATTTATAACCTCTGGTGATATAATCCCCAATATACTCATCTAGAGGTCGCTTGTGAAAATTTAGCTGAAAACACGTTTACTTTTTTTTTTTTGAAGACTAACAAATCCAATAACTTTCCTATAATTAGCCAACATAGACGTACTTATAAAATTCATAAAGGGGTTATAGGCTTAAAATGTGGCGAGTTACACAGAGTTATAACTCTGTATATTCACATATAGGAATATAAACAAAACTTCACTGCGATGGGGGATACAATTCCCGTCAAATCTCCCCGCGTATGCCAATGGTAGGGATAGAAATTATCAACTAAAAACTTGTTTTTCATAAAAAACAAACCATTTCTATGCTAAGATATATAATACCAAAAATTATGTGTTTTCATTCATTTTGAAATTAGTAGAACTAAAGACAAGCGTGCGAAGACTTCAATTCGCTTGTTGATATATCCTGACTATTTTTAACCTCAGTCTTGAAACACATGTATTTTAAAAATAATGAATTTATAATTTCCTTAATATTTAATTTTAGTTTTCCAATGCCATAATCTAGCTTATCCATGATATTAATTCGGCTCAAATATCATAACGAAACAATACAGGGTTTCACCAGGAGATTCCATAACAAACAGTTATTTCGACACTGGCGTAAGGTTTAAAACCACGGAGCCTCCGGAGCTCCTTTTGTCAAGTGAATGTAGGATGAAGACTTCACTTGACACTTGACAAAGAGGGCAGTTGGCTTGAGGGCTCCCACAATAGAAACACCATGTTCACTTCGCAGGCTTTCTTAACTGTTGCCACTTAGAAATGCAAGGAAAGGAAACTTAAGTTTAATTCCTAAAATTGGCAAAATGCCAAATGGTTTCTTTTTACATTATGTTTTCTAAATGTACATAATTTTAATTTCCGAATCTGGCAATAAAGCAATTTTACAATTAAAACTTAATTTTTTATATTTGGCAACAGTACGTGTAATTGTTTTCCGAATTCTAAAATCAAATCAGTCTTCCGTTTACCATCGAAGTGTGCACACGTCATTCTCGGAGGCTCCGCCAAAAAGGCGTACTAAAGGCCTACACCTAAATAGTGTCTAAATAACTGGTTATTACAAATATCACAGTTTTTTCCCGTTATCAATAGAATTTAAAATATACCTGACCGTCGTAATTTTGAATCGTAAATTCAATTAATATATTTAATTCGTCATTTTGTTACAGATTAAAAATACAGTCGAACCTTGTTTCTATGGAAACTGACTGTGACAAAAAAAATTCGTTAAAAGCAATTCACATTATCTGAAAAGGATAGGATCCTATTACGAAATTATATAATTTAATGCGGATCCATAAACAATTCGTGATCGAGAAAATTCGCGTTAAGCGTATTTGTCCTCACGTGGTCCAATTATTCATGTTCATTGCAAGTAGGTCGGCTATCAGCTCGGGGCAGAAAACTTTTATTTTAAATTTCCGTTGAATCATTTATTAGATAAGAAAAATCAAAGGAGGTTATTTATAAAATAGAAATTTAATCATTAGGTCTTTTCACATTAATCCTTTTCATTTTCCTCTATTTTTGACCTTTCTCACATCTCTTTTCTTGCTTTATGATTATTAAATATATTATTTTATATCTGTCAGATAGATATGGATAATTTTATATTAATTTGGAAACTACAATGCCACGATTACAGAATCCATATCACTATAGTATCCACGATTTACTTGTCAGTGGATACGCATTATAACTGACAACCTTCCTGCTTCTACGCACATTTGCAGTTCAGAGATGTCATTTTCAATGTTTTCGAAAGCCTAATACCCAGTTACATTTGAATCGACAATGAAATATGTAAATATGAATCAAAATGATGCGAAAATGAAAACATTGCTATGGTTATGGTAAATGTAAAAATATTCTCAAAAAGTATTTTTAAATGTATTCATTTAAGATTAAATATTTTTCTTTTCTAACTTTTAGTGAATTGTGAAATAAATCATGTAACATAAACTATTAAACATACTTCGCGACACAAAAATGGTTCTCAGTTTAAAGTGTTGAAACTGAAGATTTTGATTGCAAATTTATATTTATAATTACATACTAAACTTTACATACTTTACTTTAGTTATGTACGTAAAGACATATAGGCACAATAGAGAGAGAGAGAGAGAGAGGAAAAAATATGATAATTCTGTTTTAGGGCTTGCTCAGTTTAATGAATATAAATCTAATAAATTATTTGCCATTAATTTTGTTTTTGCATTATTTTGAGTAATTAATAAAAAATCGGATTTTAATCTACGTCCAAAAATTATATATCTGAAATTTTTAAAATGACGGTTTTGATAAATCATCGTGTTCTATTCCTCAATTTAAAGATTATAAACGTAAATTTACATAAATAAAATAATATACTTTGATTTTTTGTTAATGTTTGGAAAATAGATAAAATTCTCAAATTTCTAAATTGCAAGTTATTAATGAAACCCTACTTTAGCCTGTGCAAAAGTTCGTTCATTTTTAAATTTTCGTAAATAACATTTTTGATAAATGGTCATCTCCTTCTAAATGGATTTTCATTTAAAAAAAACGGTAATAATCTATGTGCGCGAATGAAAAAAATACCTCAGTTTGTTTGGTTAACGATTGAAGTTTTAATCGTGTTACGTGTATTTCGTAGAATTAGTTAACTTTTTAAGCCAATCATTTTCAAAGCAAATTATTTTATATGCAATAATTGCGAATTTACATATCCATTGGTATATATATATATACATATAAGATTTTTGATGCACTCTACAAAGATTGTAAATCACTTATTTCTTAATTAAGTTTTGATTTTTCAACAAACAACCAATTTATTTTATATAAATCGAACACTACGCAGATTAAATCAAACAACAATGTCAATCAATCAACGTTTATTGGCGTAGTGATACCAACGCCGATGGTATGGCGTGATTAGATGGTGAAACGTTCGAAAGAAAATAAATATTTCTGCCTTCGGTGGGACCTGAAGTGGATGTGGAAGGTCGTGGGTTCAGGTCCCACCGAACGCAGAAATATTTATTTTCTTTCGAACGTTTCACCATCTAATCACGCCATACCATCGGTGTTAGTATCACTACGCCAATAAACGTTGATTGATATTGTTGTTTGATTTAACAACAAATTATTAATAAATGTCAAATTTAATGATTTAGTCTCAAATTCTCTCATTTGAAAAGTACTTTTTAGCTTTAGGAAACTTATATGTTTTGAAAACTGTCATTGCGATGAATGCGTTATTTTTTTTAAATTATATATTACAATAATCAATAAGGTATATATAATCGTAAGAAATGCAACTTATAATCCAATTTATAACTAATTATAATACTCCCGAATTCTCAAAAATTTATAAATATAACATTAAAATATAACAATGATCACTTTCCCTCTGAGAATTGCTTAATTATCAGTATTGACAGATAATCCCCAACCATGTATTGACAAACTGTAAACTATGTACTCAGTAACAAAGAGCTCGTCAGCGGATTTCAAAGGTCTCTAAAGCATTCGAGTCTCTGAAGTTCGAATCTTGGAGACAAATCAAATTAGAAGTACAATCCTTGGAAAAAGACAAAGGAAAAAATGTTTGTTTGTTTGGATTTTTATGGCGCAAGAGCATCTGGGCTATACTGCGCTAACCCCCAAAAACATCGCCACATTCGTTAAGAGCAAGGTGTTTAGAACAATAAATTTTCCGTTGTTTTCCTCCTTCCTCAGTGTTTAAGAACGCCATTCGGCCGAAAAATCATTTGTAAAAAGCTAACAAACACAAACGCCATATGTAGCTTTATTCTCTTTTATCATTCCACGAAAACTTGGAACGCAAACTTTTAAATTTTGCTTACAATTAAATTGAAGGTTTCAGAAAGAACTGAGAATATTTAATCTCTGAAATAAAAATTAAAAGAAAAGTTTTACTAAACTAACGTTTCACGATTTGCGTTTTTGTTTTGATATTTCAGGGAAATGGTATACATCTATAAACTTCTTCATATATAAAAGACCTAATAAAAATATGATATCTATAAATAAGAATTGAATAAGAATTTAAACAAAAATCAATGAAAAATAAAAATTATAAATAAATAAAAATTAGTAATAATATAAATGAATAATGATAAATAACAGTAACAAAATATATTAAATAAGAAATAATAAAACCATAAGATTGAAGTGTTTCATCTCCTGCATACTTTTTATATGTGACAAAAGCTATTAGCTATGATCGACGAAATCACCGGTCCCAAGGTAACTTTTCAATTTCTCAAACAAATTTATCTCTAATCATTTGAATTACAAATTTCGTCATGGCTTTTGACAATGGAACTATCCCTATCATCTCGAGAACAATGTATTCCCAAATTGTAACAAATGGTAATATATTTACATTTAATGTCGGGAAATTTGTATACCCGATGATGTGGTAATATTAGATGACAAATTTCTCGCAAAGAAAAGAATGATTACACTGTGCCTGTTTTCAGCTGGACCCAGAACCTCTAAAGACCTCTTGACGACACCTCATCGGCAATGATGCGAAAAATTTCCCCTACTTTAATATCACGCCAGAAGGGCTTTTCTGACGTTCATTTCTTAGACGTCGATTTGGTTTAAAAAGCAGTCCAGGTAATGCCCCATTTTAAAATCGTCTATAGTAGTTCTATATAATCTGTATAGTCTTCTATATAGTCCTTCTTTAACTATGGTCCGCGAAACCACGGGAATCCGCGATACCCTCCCCGTATTCCACAAAAGTTCAGAAAAATACTAAGAAGAGTATTTACTCTTTAATGCTAAGAATAAATTATGAGGGGACGAAAAATTCTTTCCTTAAATAGTGAAAATTAGTGATGAAACACTAGAAATAAATACATATGATGCAAATTCCGGGCTTTAAACTTTGGGCTAATTTCGGCGGTCCGCATGGGCGAGTGATTTCTAGAGGGGGTCGGCGGTCTAGGAAAGTTAAAGAACGGCTGGTCTATAGTAAAGCTATATCCGCATTCACAGAGGCAGGATGATCTGTCGTATGTTGCTCAGTTGGAAGGACCCTCGGTCGGATACCAAGAGGTTGTGAGTTCGGTTCCCACCAGGCATCGTGAAATCATTTTTTCTTTGCGAGATATTTATCATCTAATACTTATTTTTATACTTTTTTTTATTTATGCATATTTATGTCTCTTCATAGGGTGTAATAAATCCATGAGATATGCCGGTGATTTATTATCTTAATTATTTTTAAATCTCTTCCTTATTTTACCATTATTACATTTGCAGTGTTAGCTTTCGTAGTCTCATAGTAGTTTGAAAACATGCCTTAAGCCACGCGTGCATGTTTTCATAATATAAAGGCTGCCATTAGGAAATGTCTCCTCTGAGTGCAGCAGCAAAGCTGCATAAACTCTGATTATTTGAAATTTAAAAATAAAATAAAACTAAGAGCAAATAATTTGTCTAAAATAGCTAGAAATAGACCTTAGTTTAAGGCTTTACCTTTATGAGTCCAGAAAAGCCCCTTGCTCAAATGAAAATCGAAATATAAATACAAGTCCAAGGTAAGGTGGATCAAGTTTGCATCAGTAAGTGAGTATTATAAAATATACAAAAAAGAGCAAAACACTACAATACTATATACAATGCAAACATTATATACAAAGCTATTACAATTTTGTATACAATGTATTAATCATAAATAAAATATATACAAACAAATGTACACGGCAAAAATAAAAATATACAAATGATTGCGAAAATTTACAAATGGGAATGAACAAAGCAATGAGAGGAAATTAATTTTACAGAGTATAAACCAGCACATTACATTATATACAAGTTACAGTGCAACAATCGGAAACCAGATACGGTAATCAGCCTAGTAATCATAGTCAAAGCATTTGTAAAAGCAGCAGAAAAACATCTGGAGGAAGGCCCTGGAAAGGTCAATAGGCCCGAGGCTGCCAGTAGAAATTTTCCAAATGCACTCTTGTATTTATTTTCATCAACCCTAACTTTTGTATCTGATGCTGGAAAACATCTTCAAAAAAGTAGAAATAATATTTTATGAAATATTTGCAACTTTACATTTTTGTATGTAGAAAAGTCCCTTGCCTCCTTTGGACTGCATTGTAGGTAAAATATTTTAGCTAGACTGTACATTGTTTGATTTTTGCAATGATATATGTATATACCATCATCAGCATCTTCCTTTTTCAATTCAGTGCAGAATGCAAGTCTCTCTATTATCGCACACATACGCGTAGTATGCTGAAACAAATAGAGAGGAATGGACCTTGAGTTCACCTCGTGAGCCGGATGTGTTGCCAAGATAATCCTACAGTTTAAAAGTGGCTCCGAAACTCGGTCGCCACAGCCCAAATCCTGCGTTAAGGCAGGACTCGTTGCACCCTTCTACGGAGCAACCGCTACCTAGGCTGCTCCGGAACAGCGCTGTGTCAAGAGCCAGTTTGAAATGAACCTTTCTCATCAGGGGAACCCAACCATGTAATATAGGAACGCAATCTGTATTCCTGGAGCAATAGGAAATTGTACCTTGCATTGAATTGCTGCAGAGAATGCTTCACCACAACGCTATCTTTGGGCTGATTGACGTAGAACCCCAACCTGTATTGAATGTACTCTTCAGGGTTCCCTACAAATGCCAAGGGAACTGGGTAATAGTCACAAAAGGCAACTGTTTGAAGCCAAATAATAGAACTTCAAATTTGCAATTTGACGTCCTTTTGACCGCGGTAGCACAACCCGTGACAACGACAGCCTCTTCATGATTGATGTTGAAATGTATCATCAAGACAGCTTTTAAAGACTGAAAGCACATCCATATGGATCATCCTGTACCGTTATGGTTTAGATATCAGATTCTTCCTATTTATTTATTCGTCTTTTTCTGTTTTGCATGGTATTGATAGATTTTTTGAAAGATTTAGGAACTCTTGATTACACTAGAATTCTTGCAAAATTATGTAATTTTGTCCCGGATTATACAGAGATGCAATAAAAATATTGTAAGCATCTAATGATTCTAACAAAGATGGTAATTCTCCATTGAGTCGTGCATATCGCTTTGTTAACTACGGTAGATAAAGGAGAATTTATTTGTTCTTGCGAGTGGAAAGAATCATTGTCTATTTCATTTCCGTGAGTTTACAGGTTTTTGTGAAGGGAGAATTTAGTATTTTCGGGCTCGTATATTACTATGCTTAAATGTTAGAATCTAAACGTATAAAATACTAATAAATAGATTCGACTAATTTCTCTTTTAAAAATATCTCAAAAATATTTTATATCGGAAATGAAGTGCGTCTAGGATTAAACAAAAATGGCAAAGGATATTTAGTATTTGTTTACAAATTTTTAGGAAGTCCGGACTGAATACTTTTAAGTTCGTCTTTTATGCATAAACTAAGGTTTTTAAAAGTTTGAAATAACATGAATTATTTTAAGTAACTTTCTTTCTTAAAAATATCGTCGTGAGAAAAGTATGATGCATGAAAATTCGCGTCATACTTTGGGATAATCATTGCATACTTGCTTAAGAGAGCAAAACAAACTGTAGAAGAAATCCGTTTCTCTAGTCTTCTCTTAAATCTTCCACTCTTTTCTAACTTAATCTGGATCCATTGTAAAATTTAAATTAGTTTTTAAAATATGACTATACATTTTGGAAAATTCTAAAAAAAATTGATGCAGAAAACAACGTTTCAGCTCTCATGGTATTTCGAGAATAAATTTATTGTAAATAAACATATCAACGGATCTTCCTTCTCAGGAAAAGGAAAAACGGAAAAAGTGAAATACTGTCCAGATTTTTTTGTTCGCTATAACACTTGATGTCATTTAAAAATCCACTAAATAAATGCCATCAGCAAAATGGACTTTCTTTTTTTTATTCTAAATAAGGATATTACTTTTTTGGATACTTTACTAAATTTAACTCCTGTATCGCAGTTTTTCCTTAACGTTTAAATACGTTTTAGCTTTTCTTTCCAATATTTATGTTTTTATGCAAGTTCGGATGTAGAATATATATTTATCAAAAAATCTTATTATTTTAATATTCGTTAAATTAGTTTGATTGGGGTTTAACGGCCCAAGGATTACAATGGTAATGCTGCACCGGGATCTACTGTTTTCCGAAGAATTCGAACCACTTAAGGCCTAGGGATCCAAACCCCGGACTACAGTGAGCAGGGTGATCCTTATAAGATCGCTGCGTAACAGGTTTTTTAACCGTTGGGATTCAAACTCGAGTTAACGGGGCATTAGGCGAACACGTTACTATACTGTGCCGCCGCAAGCCTGTTAAATTAGTTTTTCGTGTTATTGTTAAATTGTTTTTTCCTTTTATCATTTTTGTTTACATCATAGCTCACAAAATTCGTTATTACCATTTATAAAATTAATTTAACTAAAATATAGAGAATTAATTACACTTTTATCTTTGATATTATATTGACATAGTATTCATATCGATATTATTGACCGATCATTCATATGACTGTAGTAATATTGAATACAACTTTTTAAATCATATTTAATTTATTTTTAACTAAATATGCAAATATTAACTTGAATCAGCAGATATATTTTGTTCATCAAAATATATATATATATTTAAACCAATATTGATATATATCATAACAATTATACCAAGCTAATAGATTGGTATAATTGTTATGATATATCATAACAATTATACCAAGATGAATAGATTCAGGAGAAGGAATTAACATGGTTTCCAGACCTAATAAATGTATCAATCTCTGCTGAATTCCGTATAAACAACACACTGCGTTCGATCGATGCAAATTATTGCGTAAAAATAAACAGTAGAAAATAAAATATAAACAAACACAGAAGCCTTTAATAGATGTTATGCACACAAAAGGGCATGACGCTACTAAATTTTGAATATTTATAATTTTAAACAAATTTTTAATATCTTTTGATATACAAATGTATATTATGCAATGTGTCAATATAAATAATTTTTTTAAATCTATTCAAATTTCAAAATAACGTGATAAAAAATGCATTTTTATGAGAAAATTGACTAAAGTACAATTTAATGCGGACAGTGATATGGGAAAGTATTAGCTACAATAGATAAAGGTATTATCACTGCATTTTATTTCATAATGTTTGCAGAAGCTTTTCCAAGGATCGGTTTTCAATTTTCAAATAAATGAATAACTCATATTTTTCGCTTTCAAAACTTTGCTCGTGTCCACCGTAATAGGAAGCACAATACCTGATATATATGGTATCTAAAACTGACAGGTATGATGCATAATAACCGACGGCTCATTGGTCTCCGTTAAAGATGCAGTATTAAATTTTATTATATTATATCGGGAAGCATTTTGGGCATCGATTGCTGTGTTTGTACATAATATGTTCGGACGAAGGCACTATATTTCTGTCTTGTGTGATATCTGTCTTATCTTTGGTGCATCTTCTTTAAAGGATCTCAATGTCGGCTCAAATATTTGCTTCTGTTTGTGTGTGTGTATTGAGATTGGAAATGGTGCCAAAAGCCATTTGATATTCTTTCATGTTTTGCGCATTTCCTCAGTATTTTAAAAGTACCCAAATACCTAATTTTAAATAAAAATATATTGTTTTTGAACATAAAGGGTAGGAATGATTTTAAACGCTGCAGGGCTTCAATATATATATATTTAGCCCTTCCGTCCTGTTTTTATTCAGAGCAAGTAATGTTTGAACGTATTATGATTCCGAGGGCATAGTTTTCAATTAGTCTGTTCATTTCGACCAACCCGTTTTCTCTCATAAACCAATTACTAAAATTACTGTGACCTTTAGGTACTTCAGTGGTAACGTGTTTGCATATCGAGCAGTTACTCCAGGATACATCTCCAACGGTGCCTAAAAGTATATGAGATCCTTACCACAAAATTTCTCACTACAATCCATAGATTGGCTCCCTAGTGGGTGAGGGTCTTGAGGGTCGGATTTCCCAGGAAACAGTTGCTCTTTTACGTTAGGTTATATATTTATCTATAATATCATAAACTTAGATTCAACTCGCATAGATATCACAGGGCGTGCGCCCTTTTTCTGCCCACTGTAGTACGGGGTTTGGTTTCCTGAACATCAATGGTTTGTATTCCTCGAAAAACTATATTCGGCAAGCATGGTATTTGTTTTCCTTGAACAGTAAAAGAACAATTATCAAATTCGTGTTCAGCTTTTGTTAAATAGCAAATAAAGCGGTGAATTGATCGAAAAGCTATAAATATGGAAAATTCCCACTCGGTATTAACCGTTTATTTATTGATTTATGGATTGTAATTTAAACAAGTACACATTCATATTTTGACTGATGCATTTTGCGAACAATTATATAATCTCAATGGTGTGTATTCGGTGCATTTTATTGGATTGGAAATCAAATGGCTAACATATTTAACGAGTATTATGTAGGTAATAGTAGATACTGAATTAAATCGAAACGAATATAACGGAATGGATCATGATTTATACTTAAAAAATAATTAAAGAAATACATGAATTCGAACTGTTAAAAATTATGTAAATATTAAATATTAACAAAGGTGCGGGCATATATGAAATAAGACCAAATTTGGTAAAGTAAAATGTTGAGATTTTTCTCGAGCCATTGTTCATAATTTATGAAATCATTGAGTTGGAAATGATTCCGGAAGAGTTAAAAATAGCAAAGATAATCCCAATATTTCAAAAAGGTAAAAAGGATTTAAAATCAAATTATCGACTAATTTCAATCTTGTCAGTATTTGCCAAAATCTTCGAACGACTAATATATAACAGACTAGCCGAATTTATCAAAAGATTTAATATTTTGGATAATTGTCAACATGGTTTCATGAAAAGCAAATCAACAGAAATCGCATTGTTAAATGTGGCAACGGAAATACAAAGATCTTTAGACACCAGTTATATAGGCATGGAAATATTTTTCGACTTAAATAAAGCGTTTGACATAATTAACAGAAAACTGCTGCTAAAAAAATTAAATCAGTACGGTTTTAAAGAAAAGATAAATAATATATTAAAACACTACCTTCAGGGAAGACAACAATTTGTCCTTGTAAATAACATAAAATCTGATTCATTGGAAAGCAAATATGGAGTTCCTCAGGGATTAATCCTTGCTCCCCTATTGTTTTTACTGTATATTAATGATATTATGCATGTATCAGACAAAGGTACATTAACATTATAGCCAGACGACAGTAGTGTACTTGAGAAAATAACATTGAAAAATTGATAAAAACTGGACAGGAAGAAATTGGAAAATATGAACTTTGGTTTAGAAGTAATCACATGAAAATAAATGACACTAAAATAAAAATATTAATTTTTAAAACGAGGAACAAAAAAATTGGTAAATTGAGGGATATAGATAGAATTTATATTAATGGAAAAGAAGTTGAAATTGTCAAAGAAATTGATTCCTTAGGAGTAACATTAACGAACGATTTATATTGGAATAAACAAATTGAAAAAAAAAAAAAAAATCAGTTCGGGAACAGGAATTATAAAGAAATTGTCACGTGAAGTTAATAAGAATGTGTTACTGAGTCTGTACTATCTTTTTCTATATAGTCACCTGATTTATTGCAATTGTATATAGGAAAATTTGAATAAGAACAACATGAAGGTAATTAAATCCGTACAGAAAAAATTTTAAAAACCATCGAACGAAACACCAGCTTAAGTTACATTACATTATTTGTAAAATATGGTATATTACCAATTGATAAAATCAATGAATATTGTACGCTAGAACTAATGTAGGAAAGGATAATAGAAGGAAAACATTTTGGATAATATTGATATCCAATATCACGAAAACAATAGAAATTTAAGAAGAAGCAACCAAATTAAGCTACGAGAGATTAGAACGGAAATGTACAGAAAGGAATTGAATATATGGGAATAAAGCTTTGGAACGAGTTACCAAATAATCTTAAAAATATTAATAATATAAAATTGTTTAAAAAGAGATTAATTGTATACTTATTAAACGGAGTTTGTGCGCCAGCGGATTAATAGGGTCCTCAACCGGTTAAATTTTATAATTTAAACTGGGGACCCATCACGGGGAAATGCAAATTGTATTGTCTGTTCTAAACTGTGTGAAATTTATTATACTTAAATTGAAATTCAAGACTGTATGCAATATGTAACCCTTGTGACAAATAAACATTATTATTATTATTATTATTTTCTGCCTTTAATCAATATTTTCACATCTTGTTTGGCCACGAATATCCATGCTAATCGTCGCTTAATTGAAGTCCAATCAACCAACCAACTAACTTGTACTTCCTGGTCAGTATTATGTTTTGTAATTAATTTGTAACGAATTGTCTTTATTCTTGTTAGGCACTGCTGTAAAGCAGTGGTAATGCGTTTGTTCAGCCTGTGGTGTTCATCACAGGGTTCATCACCTAACTGTGGTGTTCATCACAGGGTTCAGCACCTAACTGTGACAAAATAGATCGCTTAGTGACAAACTGCTCATTGTAAACCGGTTTTCTGGAACTTGAGAGGTTAGGATCTATGGGGAAAACCGTAGATACCAGCTTAGTATGATCCTTGAAAAATCAAATTTACAAACATTTTATCTATTCTTTTCCGCACTTCGAAACTTTCAGTTGCTGAAAAATAGCATCATTATTTACAGAATATGATTGCGCAATCAGCATGATGTTTGATCAGATTTTACTTGCGAAAATATATTTGTGTTTTTAAGTACGATTTTAAAAATGGAAGCAAAATTTAGAACTTTCCAGAAGTATTTAAATCTGTCAGACGATCCGACAGCTGCGCTTATTAAAATCGCATAAAATACATAGGTTGTTCTTTTCGCTATTCGTTAATATATTAAGGCTGAAATATTAATTTAAGAATTGATTTCTAATGAATTAAAATTGAAGACGCTGAAATTAAATATCATTGATTTCATATTTACCGAGAATCTAATTTTATTTTATGTAGATTATCGAAGCAAACAAATTGTGCAGGCATCACAAACAAAATCTCTTGCATTTTTCTTCGCCTTCTGAAATGGCTAAAATGTCATACATCGCCTAACACATCTGTTTCTCGCAAGAGCCTGGATTTGTTTTGTTCCAAAATTTTCGATGTTTGGCAAAGATTTTCACAAAGATGAACATATAAAGAAAATACTTTTTCCAGTTTTAATACTTCTTCGTAATAACTATTTACTGAAATATGGGATTTTTTATTTCCTAGTCTATTTTTCTTAAAACAGAAAAGCGTAAAACTAATGGAATTACAAAAACAATCCTAATATTTCCGTTAGAATAATATGAAAATTTTTGAAAGATGAATTGAAATTGCAATAGTGTTATTGCCTTCCTTTATCCAATAAAGTAATAGTAGAATTGCAGGAAAATATTTTTCCTATGTCAAAAGCAATGATTAATTAAATATTTTAATTTGGAATATGCATAATTTAATAATACTAATAATAATATCATTTATTTGCCTTACCCCCTATATGTACATATAACATTAATACATTATTTACATCGTAATAAAAATATAGACAGTATTTAATCATTAATTCATAACACAGAATGATAAAGATAAGAAAAATTAGACAATATTGAACGTTGTATGCTTTACGTATATAAAGTCTCAAACGTACACTCGTGCCACTGAGCGTGTGTTTTCTGTCGAAATAATATCGTCAGGCAAAAAACGAGATAAATCGATTATTTAGCTAATAATTCTGAACTCGCGGATATTGAGAATTTTATAAATATTCTAGGGCTAAAGAATTTTTAGAGGTTAAGGAGAAAAACGCCCATACTCTTGATACGAAAAGAAAAGCAGCAATATTTTTTGGTTATTTCGCATGCACCATTTCAGAACGTTAGGGTCAAAGGGCAATGATTTTAAACAAACAAAACAAGATAATCACATGCAAGAAACACCAGAACTAAACAATGTTCTCATAAACATTTCTATATACATACAGAAATAGTAATCTTAACACTTATCTAAATGGTAATCTTATCACGTATATAAATAGCAATCTTATCACGCATGTAAATAGCAGTCTTAGCAAGTATCCAAATAGCAAACTCTCTAACTAAATAGAAATCTTATCACGTATTTACGGACAGTGTAAAATCAGCGAGTAATATAAAGGCCATTTTTGAGGCATTTAGTTTTTCTCCAGTTGTAAATATTATTTTCATCTAAATAAAATTTCTCGGAAAGATGAAAAAAATAATTTTGCTCTCTCTTTTATTTCTTTTTTTCTAGTTTCCTTCTCTCTCTTTCAAATTTTGTAGAATTTTAAAAGTTAAATGGTATGCCGCTGTTTTAGTTCCGGTCAGTTTTAAGTATCACGAGAATTGTTATGTCAAGGAACTCTGCCTTGTTTAACGAAATGTTATAAAAAAATTGAACAATAATTTTATGCTTTAAATTGGAATTTTCTTCCAAAATTATAAGTGGAAATTCGATAATTTCGAAATAATGTCCCGAAAGATCGATAAAAAAGATTTTCAGGAAAATTTCAACAGGCTATGAACCAGACCTAGACGAGAACATGTGCTTTTACTTATGTTAGTAGCAAATTAGTGTCGTTTAAATTCTTACTATCGGAAAGTATTTGAAATTTCGTTTGTTATTTTGTTAATTGTGATAACGCAGATGCTTCGATTCCTGCTAGGATATTTAAAATCTGCGTCCTGTAGGAAATGGACATGATAATTAAATAAAATCAGTTGAATCAAATATGACAGATATTGGTGTTTTCAAATAAAACATAACGACTAGAAGAGAATTTGCGTCATTAATAAGAAAAATAACACATGACACTTTTCAACTAGAAGTAAAGAAGTTGGACTCAAGATGAACCTACAAAAAACTAAGATCATGTTCAATAATTTTGTAGAGGAAACAAAAATACAAGTTGACAACATTGAGCTAGAAATTGCTGATTCATATATTTACCTTGGCCAGCTGATTTCAATGGATGGCAACATTATGAAAGAACTCAACAGACGTATTAAACTTGGCTGGAGTGCATTTGGAAGAAACAGTTTTATCCTGAAGGGGAAATTGCCTTTGTGTCTAAAAAGAAAGGTCTTCAACCAGTGTGTATTGCCAGTCCTCTCTTATGGATCAGAGACATGGAGTCTAACAGTTGGAGCAATACGAAAGTTACAGACAACGCAAAGGAGCATGGAGAGGTGCATGCTTGGAATAACTAGGAGAGATCGAAAAAGAAACACTTGGGTGAGAGAGCAAACTAGAGTAGAGGACATCATTGTTAAAGTAAAAGGGCTGAAATGGCGATGGGCTGGGCATATTGCAAGAAGAACTGATCAACGATGGACAACAGAAATTCTGAACTGGATTCCAAGAGACCACCGAAGACCTAGAAAACGTCCTCAAACTAGATGGGTGGATGAAATAAGAAAACAGGTTGGGGTGACGTGGAAGCGAATTGCTCAGGATAGACTTGTGTGGAAAGCATTTGGAGAGACCTTCATCCAGCAGTGGATAGATAATGGTTGAATATGATGATGACATGCCATTTCCAAATTTTAAGTTAACTTTTTCTGCATTTGCAATGATTTTTAATATTTTATTTGATAGTTATTTTATTTTTAAAATATTTATTCTTGCCTCAATTTAAAAATTCGTTTGCGGTAGAAATTTATTCCATCGAAATTTCTATCAATATATTTAAAATGTTAAAATAATATCATATGTAATAAGGAGTTAAGACAAATGTCATTTCTAAATTTTAATGCGAATTTATGCTATGCAAAAACACGTAAAATCCATTTGTTTGAGAAATAACAAATAGTAGCACTGATCAGAAACATAGCAACTCAAAAATTACAGGGCCGCAAACCGCTTTAAAATACCTTACGTGCACAAGTTATTTAGCATTAAGGACAAAGGCGGATTCGGAAATTTTTTAAGGGGAGTGGGGGGAATTTCCTCTGATTCCAATGTTTAGCCAATTATCCAGTACCTTAAATTTCATTTTCCATGATATAATCCGAGTTCAAGGGGCGATCTCCCTACCGACCCCTCGAACCTGCACTCGATTAAGGTGAACAATATACTTCTTATCGAAGGGGGTGGGGAGTCCAAGTCCAAGTTTCGATTCGATATGATAAGCGGGCACCTAAAGATTGACGTTTTATTCCCAAGTTGAATTGAGAGAGTTGAGGTTGGGGTATGGGAAAAAGCGAATTGCGAAAGGAATGATAATTTAGAATTTTGGTCGAAAGTGGTTTTGGAATGAAACTTGGAATGGCGAAGTTAAAAATTTAAAATTTTGTAAGCCGAAAAGGTACTGGTTTTTCCAGTCAACGGCTAGGAGTTCCGAAAGGAAATTAAAATGTTGAAGAATTTTGAAGTGTTGGCCGAGACGAGGGAGGAAAATGAGGTTGAATTGTCTTCTTCTTCTCTTCTTCTTTTTGCAAGGGTTTCATTGGGAAGGGTGGCCGCCGGGGGCGGCGCTGTAATCCCAGACAGGACGCTTGAACAGCGTAATCAGCCGCCGAGGCGGCTGAGGGGGAGATGGATTGCCGATCAACACGGCATTCATAGATGCACGTTCACGTAAAGTCGTCATTCAAAGAGGTTGAATTATCCAATAGGAAAATTAGGCCGGGACAGCAAATCATTGAAAAGTACGGTTGATGTCACGGAAAAACGGGGGGGAGGGAGGGAGGAGTCCATTGGGCGAGTGGGTGAAGTCTGGGTGGTCAAAGCTGGTTGGCTGAAGTTGGCAGCGACGAGACCAGCATTTTTGTGGTCCCAATCCAGAAGTTGGTCATTCCAAGTTCTGATCTTGGAGGGTAAAGATGTTTTTCGAACATGACCAGCTTTGATTTAAATCGAGACCTGTCCGTAAGGATCAACTTCGGACCAGCCACTCCGGATTTTGCGGACGTGTTTGAAGCTATCTCTGATGTGATCAACGAACCAATCGGATTGATTTATCTACAACCTTAGTCGCAATCGAGATAGGAAACCACCCTGAGAACCCCGAAACTTGTCAAAGACGTCATCACGAAGGGTATAAAAATTGGAAACGAGCACTACACGGTCTAACCAGCCTCTGATAGTGATGTATGGGTGAAACTGAGGAATATTCCGTTCGAATGCCCAAACTCCTGGATCCTTGCAGAACTCATGAAATACGGAGACCCAAAGTCAAACATCATTAAGGAGAAGTGAACCGGAAATTATCACCAGTTCTACAACGGAACCAGAAAACTCAGACTAGAAGTCAAAAGAGAAATCCCGGATTTGTTTCGAATAGGCCCGTACAATATTAAAGTATACTATTAAGGAATAAAAACACGCTGTGGTTTTTGCAAGGAAAAGGGACATCTCAAAACCGACTGCCCAAAAACGAATGTAGGTAACCCAATCACAGACGAGGAGGAGGAATCATCATCAAGAGAAGAGGTAAACCACGCCCCTACGCCTTATATCACTCCAAGATGTCCACCATCTAGCCAAACTTACGTCTCTCCAATTGATAAAGCGCGCAATAACCTACCAGAAAAAAGTGGAAAATCTACTAAGAAAAATTCGCCAATACCACCAAAACTACCTGAAAAAATTGAAAAACTCAACTATGACGATCACCCCCACGAAACCACACTACTCGACACTGACGAGGAGGTGAACATTCCAGAAATTGACAGCCTCATCATTAGTCAAAGAATAGAAAACTGGAATACCGAAGAAGAAGTGATCCTTAATCGATACGCAGAAATTAAAGACTCCCATCAAATCTACTTTCTTAATTTTTTTTTAAATTCAAAAACTATTTCCGAGCAGTATCACAACTAAGATCCTGCACCAAGAAACTAATGGAGATCAAAAGACCACAAGTGAAAAACTCAGCGAACTTCACGCCTGTTACACCAAGAGGCGAATTGTCCGCACTAACTTCGAATTTGCTAAGAACCCAGAAGACCTTACTAAAGAAAACCCCGGCCGCTCGCTTAGGAAAAAGAAGTAAGCCGAAACACCATCCCAGTCACCATTGAAAGCGAACTTTCGAACTTTCAAAAATGCAAGGAACTAACAGAATCTTAAATCACGCCTCCAAGGACTCCTATTGGACCAGAACAGCGTTATGAAACTTAACCACCATTGGCTGAATCGAATTAAATTCACTAAAGATTGAAATGGACAGAAATTACTGAACTTTTGCAATGAAAAAAACGTTAAACGAACTTTTAAAATTTTTTTTAACTGATATATATATATGTGTATGTGTAGGTCTTTATTTTTTGACTGTTTTTGCGTTTTAGTATAATATTGCCAATGTTCTTCAAAAAAGTTTATTTCATGTTATGCGCAATAAACAAATTCACTACACTTGACAGTTAGGTACAAGTAACAAACCCTGAGTTGGTCAAAGATTTATCTTTGACCTGATGACGGCTCGGGTTTAACATGGATTAACTTAATCGTACAAGCATATCTCCTGTCCTTCAAATCCGCATAATTACTAAAACGGAGGTAAAACGACTAGTCGTTGTATTCCGAGAAACTACTAACACATACAATCCAGCAATTGGAGGCATTTAATGGCTCGGGAGTTGATTTATTTACGGAAGAACTTCCACCATTCTTTGCATGCCGCTATACGATCCCAAAATTTCGTTAAACTGCGACCAGAAACTTCAAAAAGCCGGGGCCCCGTGAGTCTTGTAGAGATTCAGGATTTCGGCTTCCCAAGCAGTCCAGCTGTTGTTCCGTGCGTTGAAGATGAAGGAGTTGGCGTATTTAACTGCGTTGTGAATTTTTTCGGCATCAGCGTAGGTCTTATCATTGGAGAATTCGTCCAAAGGGAGTTTTTTGGTTAAAGCCCACAATTCAGCGAATCGATGTGCCTTAGTGATCTTTTGCAGGGCGATATGTGGCGTGTCCTCCGGTAGGCTGTAAATGGATGGTTTTTTTGGCAGATGAACGCCTTCGGTTTTTCTTTTTCTTCTTGGGCGTAGATTGTAGCGATGATGTGGTAATGTTGTCGGGTGAAAGATAGTCAGCTAGTAAGACCGGCGTGCTAGCCCCCGTTGATAGGGACGTCGGATGGCGGGGGACGAAGTTTTACTATCAGATTGAGGGGCGGGACCTCAAAGAGTGGGACAATTCGCTTCAAGATGTCTGGCATCGTTGCAAAGAAAGCATTTGCGGGTGATCCCCTGATAGTAGATGTTGTCTTTAAACTTCTCAATGAAGAAGACATCAGGAATGGGCTTCGACAACACCATTTTGACCTTACAGGTCCCATTGCAGAAATCATAGCCTCGGCGCCATTTTCCCCAGATGATAGCGGATTTGAGTTGGCCGTACTGGCGGAGGTGGTTCAGTAAAACGGAATCGGGAAACTGGAATAGCAGTTATGAATCCGGACCCAGCAACCGGAATCGGCTGCCGGGTAAACACGGTAGACGACATCGTCAATGGGGAGGCCGGAAACAATCAATAGGTCAATGAGCTGGAGGGAAGCCAGCGTGAGTTCAAATCTGGAATCGCTCTACGGCTGAAGATAACGAAGTCCCGCAGGATCGCCGATGACATGAAAAATGGCATCGAAGACATCAGAAGGGTTGAGCTTGAAGGTTCCAAAGTTTACCCGAACAGAAAACCTGCGGTCCAAATGAAAAGGCATAATGAGGGCGTACAGAAGACGTCTCACCTCACCGAAATCTGCCATGTTTGGCGCAGTATAGCCCAGATGCTCTTGCGCCATAAAAAATCCAAACAAACAAATAAGCTAACAAACACCGACATGAGAACTCGGAACCCAGGGGAGGAGTTTGAGCCCCTTGATCCTCTCCCTGTCCTACACCATATGTTCTCCTGATATCGCTATTCGTACACCCCATGTCCTACTAATAGCAGTTTAAGTCTTTCATGGCTATATTTATTCATCATTTTTGCCAGTCAGGGAAATAATACACACTATGTATCTACTTTTGTCTTCACGAGTATGTATAAATAAGCAAAGAAACTAAATAAATGTAAAATAAGTATAAAAACTAAATAAAATCTGAATGAAACTTAGATTCCTGAAGGGAAAAGATGTTGCAGAAAGATTTGTGTTGAAAACCAAAACTTTTTCGTTGCAAACATGGATAAATTCACGTGTTTTAGATCCTTTTCTTCAATCAGAAAGGGCAATGTGTTACGTCACACCAGTTTCTGAACTCCAAGGACCAACCCATAAAACCTATCTCAAACGACATACTTGTCTAGTACTTACAATAATGGTAATTACTCCGCCATTGGTGATTTCGCTGTAAGGTGACATTATGTTTATGGCGAAGGAGGTAATGAGTTATGCATTTTACAAAGCCAGGGATAAAGGTAAGGCTGAAACTTTCGTTGAATTCTGCTACTCTTTAAGGATTCTGCTAATGTTACCATTTGCAAATAACTTCAAGGATGCAAGGACTGTTTCCCCATTTTTAAAAGTTTCTCCACTAATTATCGCTAAATATCTGCCGTTGTATCTAGCTGCTCCAATGCGAAGTTGGCAAGTTTGAAAATTAAGTTATGGGAGGAACTTCAACAATGACGGAGCCAGAACCTGCCCATTAGTAACAACTTAGCTCCCTACAGGAATAATGACTTTGCAGCAATTATATTCTCTTTTCAAAAGAGTAAAATTGATATCACGAATTTTGATG
Source organism: Dysdera silvatica (assembly GCA_006491805.2). Lineage (NCBI taxonomy): Eukaryota > Metazoa > Arthropoda > Arachnida > Araneae > Dysderidae > Dysdera > Dysdera silvatica. The sequence continues at coordinate 50,029,017 of QLNU02015270.1, read as the reverse complement.
AAAGCAAATGAGGTATCCTGATAGATCCAAATAAAGAAGGATATCATTTGTCATTCCGTAAATTGCAAATGTATCCTTTCTGGAGGTAGTTTCCATCTAAATCAGGATATATGGTAGATGTAGATTTGTAGTCATAACTTGTTTTGTTTCAGTTTATTCAAGGAGGCCCAGTGGATGGCATTGGTATCATAGTTTTCCTTCAAAGGAAATTGTATTCCATCAAAATTCAATCGTGGTATGAAATATTGAAAGTTTAATTTGTTAATAATCAATACTTAAACACCCGAAACACTTTCCGCCTCGATTACCTACGCATGTGTTCAATAAAAAGTGGAAAAATGTATTTACTGGCATTTATTAAACTATTATCATTATGGTTAATTATTCGATATTAATATGTTTGTTGTATTATTTTTAAGCAATTGGTATTATTAGCGTTTCATTCCACGTAAACATAATTAATTCTCAAATTTTTCGAAAAAAATTTTTGATAAATTATTATATCCTTTAAAAACTAATTAGATATCATTTATTGAAAGCAATCATTCATTTACATAAGTAAAATAATACATTATCTTTTATTTAATGATTGGAGATCTAACGGCATTTATTTATATTTAAACTATGTGTTTGATTACTTCAGATTTCAGATTCTTGTTTTCCAATGCAAACACTTTATTAATTAAAAATTTGAATTGAAGTAATTTAAGTAACCAGAGAGTTGACTTAATTTAACACCTAAATGATGATTTGTAATTGCGCTATCCAGATGAGTCTCATTTTATTCTATGTATTACAAATAACTCATTCCCTAATTGCAATTTTATTGTATTTTTTCAACAAAGCAGCCGTTATCAAGAAATGTTTTCAAACTAATTATTTCTGCATTGTTTTTAATGTAGAAGTTCTTTGTATTTTTTTGGAAATTAATGTATGTTTAGAACCATAATTTAGGAAATTAATTTCAGTTCATTTTAAATTCTGATATCCAATTAATATAGGTAAATAAACACAACCACGTAAGCCATCAGTAATCAATCATACGTTTTCTAAATTCGATAATTTATAAACGTCGTGTTAGAATACAGTCGATACTTTCTTTGAGGACTAGTTAATTTTCGGAGTTCGCAAACGATACTTAACCATATATTGGCAAGAGGTAAATAAGTCCTCAGTAACAAGGAGCTCGTCAGCGGTTTTCAATGATCTCTACAACGTTGATTCGTGCCATGAAGACAAATCAAAGGTTCGGGAAGAAGAACACTTAGAAAAAACCAAAGGAAAAAAAAATCGTTACATTCGTTAAGAGGAAAAAAGCGTGCTGTGGGGAAAAGGGATCTCCCCTTTGTTTTTGTTCACTCTTGGTGTTTAAGAACGAAGATTCAGAGCTGAGTGATCACTTGTAAAAAGCTGGCAGATACAAACGCAACGTCGCTTTGTTGTCCCTCATCGCCTCACGAAAACTCGGAGAGCAAACGGTTAAATTTTATTTAAAAGTCGAATGGTGCTTTTGGCAAAAGCTTGGAATATTTAAATTCTAAAATGCAGAACTGTAAAAAAGAAATAGTTTGGCAAGCATGCGTTGCGAATTTCGCTCTTAAATTTTCAAAACACATTGGAAATAACAAAATATCTATAAGTTAAACTTCTTTATATACCAGAGAAAAATGTGTTAGCCAAACGGCATTATTTTTGTGAATTAATGATGCTGGGAGGCATTTCAGGCATAGGAGTAATCTCACACTTGCCCCCACAGTTTTTTTAGGAAAGAGGCAAAATCCTACTTTTTCTCATACAATTTTGAGTTTTTTGTTTTTCCTTCCTAGTTTAGGCTTTATTTAACCCCCCGAGTTACGCCTATGATCTCAAGCATAATGTATAGTTAGAATTAAACCTTTTTTATTATCATTGAATATTTATATTCAAATTTTTGACAAGGCATGAGCTAATAGTAAAACCATCACATTGAAATCCTTTAAAATGTATGAGCTTTTAAGAATATCGTTTTATTTAAATATATTTTTAATACTTATGCATCCATATGCAGTTTCATCGTATGCAATAGATTCACAGATATAACATCTGAGCTACTACCTATGTTACAGTACTCTCACATTATTTTTACTATCCCTATAACTAAATATCATTCATCCCATTTTTCTATAAAGATCTAGGAAATGCATTATCATTCTTTAAATATTTTTTGTGTCCACTTGGATAAAAATCCATATAATACTAATTAAAAACTGAGAAATATTCCATTATGTCCGTTTACTTGGGCCCCTGACTGTTGTTGTTTTTTCCTGCGCTGTTGGGAATATCATACGAATACCTAAGACATTATTTATTGCAGTACTTAAACCGTAATATATATCAATTACGAACAAAATGATGTCATGATTGAAATTTTTCAAAACGAATTTTCGGTTCATGAAACGTGCTGAGGCTACTGCTTTACACTTCATTTATTTTATGTTTCGTGAACAAGTGCCCCACTGCGTAAACACTTTATAGAAGGCCCCGGACATTAGAAAGTTCTAGAAGTAGCTGCTTAAGTACAAAACAAAGCATGCATTTTTTGACTAATTCAGATGTCGCACTGTGATTTAGAAATCGTAGAGGCCCATATTTTCACATTACCAGAAGGTAAACGACGTTGCACCTTAACGTATATTCAAGGCACGCCCCAATCTTTCGCTACAGAGAACGAAGTATTAGGGGAAGAGAGCTAAAAAACAACCATTTTGAGTAAACTATGTGGCTTCGAAATTACAGTTTGAAACCCCTTCGAGGATCATCACCAGTATCAACTTTTCATCAATTATCAGTTGTCAACTTTTCATCAACATATCAGAATGCCTCTCTGCAATTTCCCTATAATATAGTAGTGGTAACGCGTTCAGCCATCATGATATTAACCAGGCCTGTAGCGAAGCCTGGGCCTGCAGGGGCATGGCCCCAGTTGCCCCATCGAGCTATTTATATATATATATAGAACAATCCCAGAGTGCCCTGGGCACCATATACCTTTTACCTTGCCCCAGTTTCCCCTTCATCCAGGCTGCAGGCCTCCTATTAACCCAGATTAAATTCCGTTAGATAAAATAAATCGTATACTGCTTTTCTTCACAATGTAATCGGAGGTTTAGTTCATTCGGCAATCAAGGTCCGAATTCCTCAAAAAAATTCACGTTTTGGCCAGCAGGACATTAAATGTCATTGAGTCATCAAGGGAGAAAATAAATACGGCTACAATTAACGATAGAATATTTACCCGAAGATAATGTTGAAACATATATTTAATGCTGTAGGAGCCTTCTAACGGATAACCTTATAAATTGAATATTTAAATCAATATTATACATCAATATGGTAATAACATATCGGTTGTTCATATATTTTTTTTTTACTCTCTTCGATGTTGATGTATTTTTGAAATTGTGGTAAAAATTTGGTCCGTTTTAAAATATCTAGTTGACCGTTTGTCATTCGCTGATTGGAGTAATTTTGAAACTGCGGTGAGAGCATTTTCCTTTTTTTATGGATATCAGAATGGCTTCGCTTTTATTAAAATTTGCTTTTTATTCACCATCTATTAATAATTAATTTTAATAAAAAAGTGTAAATATTTAATGAGGACTAAATCAATTAAATTTACAAATAGAAGTTATATTAGTAGTCATAGAGTTTGATTTTATCTCCTACAGAAATTAGGTACCCAACAATTTTTTACTGCAAGTTATATTACTTCTTACAAATATGTAACAAAATGCCAGCTTTTGAAAATTAACTTGAATCTTTTTTTATCGTATAGTGTATACCAACATTCTATCTGGAATCATGCATGAGAGAAGAAGTTTCCAAGAGATAAAATTATTTTTTATTAGTTATAGTTTTGAAAATATGAAATGTGTATAATTTAATTTCCAGAAAATCAAATATAAATTGTATCCCTTATGCAGAGAAAAGAACACAAATGATTCAGGTGGCTTTTATCCCTTGTTTCGTTGACGATTTTAGTTAGTGTTAGTTTCGATGGGTATGATAAAAATACGATCTCTTTAGTATAATAGCGGATTCCCTTGGGAAAGTCGGATGCTGTTGCATTTGGGAAATACGTTCCCTTTTATCATAGATTCTGTTTTTCGAACTCCTATTCATAGAAGCAGTCTTATTTCTTCTGAAGCATATTATACGGAACAAATATTTCATTTATCATTTTATATCTAAATTTTGTGGAACGACAATTCAACAATTTAATTTAGGTAATTTTGTAATTGCATAAAATACATTTTTCCGGAATATATATTAAATTTACTTTTTCGTAGTTTGAAATGGTTTCACATCCATTTAATAAGCTTCTATATCCCAAGAATCTCGATACAAACAATAATTTAATAGCTTAAGAAAGTCGCAATATACATCTTCTTTTGCGTGAATGCTTTATAGCATTCACGCAAAACGTCAACAAGACACCACACACTAAAATGAAGAAGCGAGATCCATGGATTTCAAGTAAAATCCATAGGAGCCTAGTTTTCTTCAGGAACTACGTTCTCTGAAAGGATTGGGTGCGAACTGAAGTTAGCCTTTCAGAACTATAGGTTTGTTCTCGTGCGCAAATGGTCTAATTCAAAGTGGCATCGTGCTAAAGCTTCTCTCCCCATTTTCTACCCTCTTTAGATCATCCTACTAAGCTGACGTTCCCTCAATAACAAATCCTTCTAGCGTTAGGAATAATGGTAACCACTCCACCATTGGTAATTTAGTTGCCAGGCGACATTTTGCGTTTACAATGAAGGAAGTGATTCATTATGCATTTTATAAAGCTACGGATAATGGCGCCGCTTGAGAGCTCCTTGTTCAATCATAGAATTCCATCTATTGCATTCTACGAATAACTGACAATATATAAGATTAAAATACGTGGTTAGCTAAATTTTAAACATTCTCACATAATAATCGCTAAATATCCAATACCAATAAAGAACAAATTTCAAGTAGTAAAGAAAATTTCAAAAAAATTCAAAAGATTCAAGTAAATCTTACAATTATGTGATTTTTCCTGATAGCAACACTTTAGTGTTGATGTGAAAACAAAACCTTCTTCGATACAAACAAACTTTAAAGATTTTGAAACAGTGAAAAACCGAAACACTTATTCCCATAATGCCTCTCTCCAATGAAAATTTATATCATATCATTGGAAATTTTCTTGCGCCCTCATCATTCTAAATATTGCCCATCGTTTTTGTACAGAGTTTTGTTAGTTATGTTTGTATCCAAGCGCTGATGATATCTTATATAGTATAATAGTATAGATAGTTATCCCTGAAGTTATATTTTTATAGGATAATTGAGTATATAGACGTGTAGCAAGAAAAGTATATAAAGTTTGGAAACCACATTTCAGAACTTCATGACATTTAAAAACATATTGAAAAATTTATTAATTTTATTTACTAGTGCAAGTTTCGAAACTTCATTTCCACTATAACTCAGTTTTTGAATTTACAACAACTGTAACCCATACGATCAGTATATAGCTAGAATTTGATATGAGCTTGAATAGGCTTGAAAAGCCATTTGTTAATAAGTTGAATCAAACTTTATTGTAGACGAAATACACATTTTTGTTTCTATATATGATGCAAGAACTTTAAATGAACAACCTTGGTAATAGAAGCTAGTATTTTTAAGTCTAAATAGGGCCATGTTGCTTTAGTAGAGTTGTTTACAATTCTTAAATTTATGTAACAGAAAAGAATTTAAAGAATTCGCAGATTCTTTTTCTAGATCAGTTTCTATCATCGAATTTCATCAATATTATGCATGATAAAGTTTTTTATAGATTTTCATTATCAATATGTCACATCAAGTTTCCTCATTAAAATTTTCTTTGTAGTTTATTTTAATCTAGTTTCATAATTTTTCGTCCACTTTCAAACAGTACAATTTCAAAAGGAGTTATTTTACAAATTCCAACTATTGTGAATTTAGTAGATAGTTGTGGAAGTATGTTTTGAAAGAGTAATCTTATTTTTCGGGAGCATATTCTATTCTTAGGGCTGATATCATCTGTGAGTGATATTCAAAGCCCAATTATTTGGGCAGAAATACTCATGTTTAACACAAATTGAAATACATCTTTTCATTTAAAATAACTTAATTATTTTTCGGAATAACAATTTTAATAATTAAAAAGGAGAATACGTTTATCCATAAACTAGTTCCGGAATCATTTTATCAGATAATGAGTTAGACTGCTGATTCTGAATGGGCTGCTATCTTCTGCGCCAATTTCATTACATATTGTTTCAATCACTTTCAAGATGTCAGAACGTTATGCGTAGTTGATTAAACTCAAAACTATCGAGAACGTATATATTTAGCAAAGATTCCATTGAATGATACTGCGAGAAAACGACATCTGAAATATCGGGAAATATTAGTTTCTCTAGAATAGTGTGTCGATAAGCATTATTTGGGAAAAATGAAACTAACTTTTTTCACAATTCGCTCTGATTTTACGTTCTCCTGTTTTTTGATGGTGACTAATTTTTTAAGACATATTTTATAAAGCTTTTTAACCTTTCCAGCTATTGATCAGTATTATCACTATTGTGCTTAAATATTAATAAACTATTTTACAAAATTATTCTCATATTGGCTGTTAAATTATTTTGTGACAAAGATCTATGTCACTTGAACTTACACTGGGTAAAATTGAATTTGCTATAGCAAGAAGTTTACATGCGATTCTCTTAAAAAATTCACATAAAAGCGTTTTATTTATAAATAAAACACCGTACTATTTCTAGAGCAAAGTAGCATGTTGATAATCCAAAAAAAATAGCTTTTATTGCCACACTACCATTGTAGTCCTTGAGCCGTGAAACCACAAAACAAAAACAAAAAAAACAGAGTCACTCTAGTATGGAAGGGTTCCTCTTACTTTTGTAGTTACTTAATTTGGAATCATACATTTTGCATTGAATCATGCGAAGCATTCACAAAGTATTGAAATGCTGCTAGCTATGTTTTCTCAATTCGTTGAAAGCAATTTGCTGTTCTCTGTGGACGCAATGTTTGTGCCTGAACGATTGCGATTTTCCCAGACACATTCTATAGGAAATACACTTGACCACGGTACCACATAGATGCCTGGTTGACATTTCTGTGGCATGATTGCTTCATATGGACGGGCACCATCAGCAGCGTAGCTAAGGGGGGCAAGGGGAGGTCGCCCTGGCGCCACAATTCGAGGGGCGGTAATTATTCTTTAAAATAGAAAATTTATTTGTTATCCTATTGGATGGGGCGGCAATGACAAACGCAAAAAATGGCGAAAACGCAAAAAAACTGGCGGCAAAATATCTAGTTATGCCACTGGGCACCACCATTTTTAAATAAGCCATTGCTAAAATCGCCAATGAACTGAAGTTAAAAAGTTGCGACAGATATCATCAAAATTTTGGCAAGCTTATAAATTGCATGTATCATCGATCATCAGGTCAGGGACGGATTTAGAGGTCATTCAAGGGGGGCGATTAATGACTTGATTTTTGAAAATGATACCTCATTGGACCTTTACCTTGTATCTTTTCAATGTTAAATTTTCATTCAAGGGGTGCAATCGTCCCTGTCCCACTCTAAATCCGCCCCTGCATCAGACAATGTCATCTTTAGTTGCCACGTCGCTTCCGTATACGTATTCGATCTCTGGCAGTCTAAGCAAATCTTGAATTCATCACTGAAGACGATTTAATGCCATGTCGTATCCCAGGTAACTCGGGAACGACAACGATCTAGATGAAGTCAACCATGACTTCATTTAGAGTTGAGGAGATGGTAACAAAGAAAACAAATGGTAATGGTTGGAGAACAAATGGCAATCAGTACATTGATAAATACGCATGCAACAAACTGACAAGCTACTAGCAAAAAATTGTTGAAATCGTTTGTTGGGTGATGCTGATGGGTGTTTTACACACAAACAATTATAATAATAATAAATATAGTGTTTAGGTTTGAAATCTATTCTTTTGCATCAGACCTAAAGTGTAGCGTAATCGCAGGATGAGTTAAGCTAGCCACGCGCTCTTTGCCTAAGCTATAAAAAAATATATTTCAGCAATGTATCTGAAATTACAATCCCAGCTAACAGGTTTCTGCATCTTAAAAATAATATATTTTATCTTGTTATTTCTCTTTACCTACTGTCTATAGTTCAGTAGTATGAAATTCTTCAATTTCATAGCAATTCTCGAATATGGATCCGTAACAATTAAGGTAGATGACGGTGTGATCCAAATAATCTTCCAAATAGTCTATCCACTGGAGTCCGTCCATCTCCTTCACTGGTGACCCGGACTTGTTCTAATCTGGAGCAAGTCTCTCTCTCTCTCTCTTTCACTGGTGACTTGGATGTATTTTGATCTGGAATCAGTCTATCTTCTTCATGGATTAGCTGTGTTAATGCAAGTATCTTTCCTCATCTAACGAAGGATAAACTGGTGAATGAGTCATTTGTCTAACAACCGATAAAGTGGTGGATGAGATGATCATCACATCGTTCACAGCCTTCATGCACTAGTTCTAATTTTACAGATGTAGGTTCCGTTTCTCAACTCTGTCATCGGACATCTTTAAATTGTGATGATATCCCTACCGGTACATATTCCTTATAGATCTTGCCCACTCATGGAACCCTCTCTTCTCTTGTGGAGGTCAATATCCATTTTCTCTTAAAATCCTTTAGGTGGTTATAATCTTTAAGCGAACAAGTTCTAGGTATTATGAACAACTTAGCCTTCTTCCGGGAAAACATTTTTAATGATTTATTTTCAATGTATTCGTTCGATTGTAATGTACGAAATATATACGTCAAAACTTGTCCAAATGTATCTTATATCACCTACAGGGTCTATGTGGGTCCTATTAGTCGAATTTACATTTATGGTTAATGTGATTAAGATAATCGATGTAATATAGTTGATGTATAATTAATTTATAGTCACTTATGCATATTATGATTAATATAATAATTAAATAAATGAACAATAACTGCCTAATGTAAATTAGTCTAATTAACGTTAACCGGTTATATAGGTCACCGTGACGTTACAAATTTCTAGATAAATTCATCATTCAATTTAATTAAATGACAAATTCATTCTTACTCAGTATTTAGCTGAACTGACAAGCGTATAAATAATCAATTCCCTAACACGTACACAGTTATCACGAATTATCGGCTACTAGTCATTCCTGTGTCCTATTATTTATAATGTTTGATGCAGAAAGATAATTTGGGTCGTGATAACACGGGACCTAAACTTTTCAGATAAATCTGAACTTCTATTAAATAGTAAACCAAAGTCCGGACTACGGCTTGTAAAATGAATTGCATATGTTCTATAGCACCATTGGAATTGAACCCGGGTTAAATGCAAAATAGACTAATTATTTTCGCGTCGTCCCAAAGCTGCTATGTGAAATGCAATTAATTTAAATTCACATACCTTTAACAACATACCGCAAATATACTTACAGTTATTAGATGCTTGAAACGTAATTTATACATTGCGATTGATTGAAATTAATGGAATGTTTTGCGGTAGTATTTCCATTTTAATGTTTTTAAAATTTCAATTGGAACCGTTAAAAGTATACGATGAAATTATTAATTAAAAAGCTTTCAGAAAGTTTGGTTGTCTTCTAGCTTTAATATGATCGGCTTAATAATGAACTTACTTAAATTGAAAGGTCAAGAGGATGAATTAACTTCAGGTTATGTGAAACAGTTTAGTGCGCCTAAAATTAAACACTTTGGGATTAAAACAAAGAATAAGGAGCCTACTATTTATATTTCAAGGTAACGAGATTATTAAAAAAAGTCAATTTACTTTACTTATTACACGGACTTGATCACCGTTTACAAGGATAATTGATTAGAATTTGAAATTAGATTATATCCAGCCATATTATTCATAGAATATGCCAGAAGAATCAGTAAAATATGTTAGAAGAATACGTACAATATGTCAGAAGAATCTATAGAATATGTCAAAAAATTTATGGAATATGTCAGAAGAATCTATAGAATGTGTCAGAAGAATCTAGAGAATATATCAGAAGAATTCGCGAAATATGTTAGAAGAATCTGTAGAATATGTCAGAAGAATCTGTAGAATATGTCAGAAGAATCCTTGAAACATATCGGAAGAATCCGTAAAATATGTCAGTAAAATCCTCGAAATATATCGGAAAAATCCTTGAAATATATCAGAAGAATCTCTAGGATATGTCGCAAGAATCTGTAGAATATATCATAAAAATCCTTAAGATGTATCAAAAATATTCACACAGAATATTAGAAGAAAACACACCGAATATGTACTTAAAAGGTGAATAATTGTGCAAAAACTATGATTAGCAATAAAAACACGACTAATACAGTTAAATTTAATGTAAAAGGTTAACAATTGTTTCGAAGGCGATGGCCATCCTTTCATACAACTAGTAAAGGTCACACTGGTGCACTTACACTCAGTTCTATGCTAGATTTGAGGAAAGACGGCCATTGCCTGGGAAACGATTGTCAACATTTTACATTAAATTTAACTGTGTTAGTCCTGTTTTCATTAGTAAGCACAGCGAATATGTTAGAGAATCAATAGAATATATTAGTAGAATCCAAAGGATACATCAGGAGAATCTCTATGAAAATTTGTCGGAAGAATCCATACAATCAAAGTTGGAAAAATGTATATGGAAGACGAGTTTTCTTCCCTGGGCATTTTTCTCAGGGAAGTTATTTTCTAGCACCAGCTATTCAAAAAACTGAATGATTTCACTGGTTACAAACGATCATTCATAACAATCAGGTTAATTATTTCTATCATATTTTTTTGAAAAATTCTCAATAATTAGGATAAAAAACTCTTACGAACAATAACGTAGAAATTTGCACTGGATAACCTGAATTCTATATCAATGACTCCCTTGGTTTAAGTTTGAAATAATTTATTTTTAGTATTAAATTTGCTTATAAATTTTATAAATTTCATCTTGCATTGACTCGATGAATTAGACTTACGGAAATAAATTAAAGATATATGAGGTAGCATTCATGGTCAGATAGAAATGCGAACATGAAAATATAATATTTTCTGATACGTATATGTTTCTATTCTTTTATAATTTAAGCTATCTGTTACACAATTAATGTCTGACGTTAATTTAGAAATGTAATTTTCTTTTGCAAATTTATTATCAAATTGTTTTTTATGATAACAAAAGACATTCATATTTCTATTATTCATATTTCGCTTGCGTTTAAAATTGCAGAAATAAATATATTTGTTGTGGAGTACTTTAACTCACACTTTATTAAATTTAACTTAATTCAATATATGTTTAAACTGACACCTTATTAAATTTAACTTAATTCAATATATGTTTGAACTGACACCTTAATAAATTTAACTTAATTAAATATATGTTTGTTTGAATATTTTATTGCGCAAGAGCATCTAGGCTTCACTCCAGTCTTGTCACTCCTTCAAGCAGGTCACAATAAATTGAGCTCCCGTTCGCCGATAACCCCACTTGTTAATCAGCGGAAAATGGCCCCCTCTTGTGCGGTACTCGGTCAACGCCTCGAAATGGTGGAAAACCGATTAGCTTGCCTTCAACGAATAGAATCAAAACTTGGGCAAATCGAAAACAAACTCGAAAAGCTAAAAGAGCTGGAAGAAGTAACACAAAGCCTCAACTTCATGAATAACAAGTTTGAAGAGATGAGGAAATTGTGTCTTGACTTGAAAAGGGAAAACTGTCGTCTTTCCGCAGAAAACGATGCTCTGAAAGACAAAGTAACGGATCTGGAATACGCCTTGGATGAAATCGACAGCTATAATAGGAGAAACAATATTGAAATCCGCAATATTCCTGAGAGCAAAGGTGAATCTACAGATTTGATCCTGAAAAAGATTGGTAAAGTTCTAAACATCGAACTAAATACTTCCAATATGGAAGCATCTCATCGAGTCCTCTCTTCTCAAAAATTCAAGCCCATTATAGCTCGATTTGTAAATCGCCGCACTAAAGAAACCATTATCGCCACAGCCAGGAAAAAAAGAATTACATCGAAGGACCAGGGATTTTCTGGAGAAGTGCAGCCAATATTCATAAGTGAACAATTAACGCAAAGACGGAAACAGCTATTCGGAGCCGCCCTCGAAGCAAAACGTACACATGGCTGGAAACACCTGTGGACTTCTAATGGAAAAATCCTCAGCCGATACACGGACGGAAGTACCATTCTCCAAATAACGTGCCGTAATCTTAAACATTTCAACATTGTCGACCAGCCTTCGGACCCATCTATCCGGCGTCAATGATCCGTGTGGGGTGCTTCCGGATTTAAAAGATGGCTTTCTTGTTTTTACCTTTATCGCGCGCTTCTTTTCTCCTTCCTTCGCTATGGCTTCTCGGTTTCTTTCTCCCTTATCTATTAATTGTCACTATCACTGTGCGGGCGATTTGCAAAGCATATTAGCTAATTGCAGGGACGACCTAAGCGTCCTGCACATCAATATCCGTAGTCTCCTTAAAAACTTAGATCTAATCTCGGAGTTGCTCATGACTTCAAAAATTCCTTTCAAAATTATTGCATTAACCGAAACCAGAACTCTTTCTCAAATCGACGCTAAATATTTAAATCTAGATAATTACCGTCTAGAACACGTCTCCAGACCAGACAGCTCTCACGGGGGTGTAGCCATTTACGTGCATAAAACGGTTAATTACAAAATTAAAAACGTCGGCCCAATTGATTCCTGTGAATCACTCTTTCTGGACATAAATACTTATTCTTCCCTGAATACAGTTTCATTGGGTGTTATTTATCGTTCACCAAACAACAATGCAGCCGACTTCCTTAAAGCACTTGAAATTTCTCTTTTCCAAAATTTTTCAAAATCGAATTTAATACTTTGCGGTGATTTTAATATAAATTCGCTCGAGAACACCCCTATTAACCGTTCTTTATCTAACATCCTTGCTTCCCACGGCTGCATTCCCTTCCTTAATAAAGCTATCAGAGTTACAGACGTGTCAAAAACCCTCCTAGATCATATTTATTCCAACATCACCGACTATCCATTTCAGGCAGGCATAATTCAAACGGGAATCTCAGATCATTTTCCGGTATTTATTAAAATATCGAATTTACTACCAAGATGCACTATTGATCGTAAAACCCCGAGAATTTCCTACAACCTAGAAAAAGTTTCCTCACTACTCAACAATGCAAACTGGCTTGACGCGATGTACAACAGTTTCGATCCCAACGAGGCTTACAATATTCTCACAGAAGGGGTAACTGGGGCTTTAAAAAATTCCGAATATTTAACTAATAAGTCTTATAAACGCACTCCAAGAAAGCCTTGGATCACAGGAGGTATCCTGAAATCCATCATCAATAGGGATCGGCTTCATGCTAAATACAGGAACAGTCCTTTTGACCCCCTTTTAAAATCAAAATATGTTTCTTATCGAAATTTGTTAACTACAATCCTGAGAGTAGCCAAAAGGAATTACTTTGAAGCGAAGTTTAAAATCTCACTCGGGGACAACAAATCTACGTGGAAAACA
>QLNU02015270.1:49989510-50006919 GCA_006491805.2 Dysdera silvatica | reverse complement strand
TAATTCACCGAATAAGTCGACTGTGATGACACTGATTCTTCTAAATTTGAAAACCGGTTCGGTTGGATAAACCCTCAGGGGCGTCTTCGTGATAGTCGCTCTGCTTAAAGAACATCGCCATCATGTAAAGAATATGAGTTAAATTTCATCCAATAAATTTGTATGTTATTATGCACTCAAAAGTTGCATTTTTTATAGGACACCCTATACTTAAATGCCCTCTCCCTATTTACCCCTCACACCCCCAAAAAAAAGTTGAAGAAGTGGTATAGAATACGTATCTTAATTTCTTCTAAGTCTTTATATCAGATGGTTATTCGCTAAATGCTATTGTCAAAACGGATTAGCTTCTTTATTCCAAGCGTGGGTCTTATTTTTCCAACTTCAGCATTCCGATAGTACTTTATTAATCTTCTGGCCTGGTATTTTTTTTTTTTTTTTGACGTGAAAATGTTTTCCGGCCTTATTAGATTTTTCTTTTCCTGAAGACATATTTTATGGAGTCGTATGCGATATATATTTTAATTTACTCAAAATTTAAATAATAAATATACCATTATTTAATTTACTGGCAATTTTTATTGATAAAGATCTACTTAAAGTTGTTCCATTGTGCAATTCATATTGGTTTTATTTACATCAGAATTTGCGAAAACCGCCATTAAAATCAATTGAATTAATTTAAGAGGAATAAATAAAAATGGGGTAATATTTATTAAAAGACAGCCGAAAAAATTTAAATAACTGAGAGATTTAATTTTACATCTCTTTCAGTTTTTCGGATTACAGTTATCGTCAGTATACTAGTGGCTTGCTTTTAAATTGCTACTAGTATTTTTTTTTTCATTTTCAAAAGGAGACCAATCTGACTAAGGTCGCGCAACGAAGCTGTATTAAGTAATCGATATGAATGGAGGCAGAAAATATTTGCATAACGTGTATAGAACGCCCACTAAACTCTTCCGAATTCCGCAAGTACAGTTTCACTCTATTAAAAAACAATTTTACGTAAAAGTAAAAAATAAATAATGAAAACCAGCACGATATCTATAGATATTGGTAGACAGGAAATACGACATACTAAACTAAATTGCAAATGAGGTGAATTTTATTTTACATGTATGACTTTCCAGTTTTACCAAACTTAAGTATAGATGCAATGTAAGTTATTAATAAATGCAATAATAAATTTACGCACCTGTTGGCAAATTAATTATGTTTAAAAAAATTAATAATTGGACTTTTTTTTTAGAAAAAAAATAATTGAAACGTATTGAACTTCGTATGTATGATTAAGGTAAATGTGTTAGTAATAGTTAGCTGCAACGACTTCTAATTTATAAATGATTTAACAGGGTATGCCATTTTTCAAATTATGCAGAAGCTTATATACGCCGATCATGGGCGCCCATATGGGGACAGGTTGGGCTCGAGCCCCACCTAGTAATTTAAAAACTTGATTTGCCCGAACCTGCTATGCATTTACTTTCAAAAGTTTTACAGTCACATTTTAAAATAAGGTACTTTTTAGCTCATTACTAATTGTCAAGTAGTATCAATTATTTTTGTAGCGTTTGGTTATCTCGTATATTTATCAAAAGTTTTGACGGATTTGAGAAGGAGATCATTTTTCGCAGCCTCCCGCCCGCCTAGGAGTACTCTTATAATCGCCCATGCTTCCAATCATATTTCAGTTTGCAAACTAATAACTCGCATTTTTATCTTTTAATATTTTGCTTCTACACAACTTAACACTAATAAAATATTCAAGATATATATAGTGTCAAAACTAGATACATTAGTTGGGAAATAACTAGTTAGTTATTTCCTAAGTTAATTAATTAGTTAGTTAAAAATTATTCCTTAATTAGTTAGGAAATAACTAGCGTCTTATTGCTTTTTACTGAATAGGTGAATTATTACAGTTTAAAACATGTCCGGGAATTCCATTTACGCGTCGATCATTAAGTTTGTGTATATTTCTTTCATAGGTACGACTTGTTCGTAATATTTTTTCAACCAATTTTGTGTATATATATATAAAGTTGAAATAGACTGAATATCATCTGATGTTTCTTTTTATTCGATCAATTTGTTCAGTTTTGAGAAGAACGTTCAGACTTTTTCATGTTGTTTTCAACCATAAAATTATATGGAAATAAAATGCTTTACTTACATATATTATCCTTTAAGTTCATTAGCCAGAGTTCGATTCGCGTCATGCTTGGTTGTTTATAAACATGTTGTTATCCGGTTAATCTGACATTAATCAGTCTTTTTCCTACTACATAACTTCTAAAGGGCTAAGTTGTATTCTATAAATGAAAGGATTAATCACCCTTGTGGAAACAAATACCCTTTCTTTTGCTTCAATCTCCGTAGACGACTGATCAGTATCGTGAAGTCAGGTGACAAAAGATACCGCGGGACCCCAGGCTTGCTTCGACGTTCCCTCATGACTCCTTCCCTGGGCAGTGGCACAGATATTTTTTTCTTTTTGAAGGAGGGAGTACTGATCCCCCCCAAATGAACAAAAGGCATTACGAAATAAGAATGTGTTTTTTGTACTTACTTATTACTTAATTATTTTACAAGATCACTGCTGAAAAAAGAAACTAACCTATGCTGCCATTATTTATTTTCAATAATCGAGACAGGCTAATGAAGAATAATTAAAAAAACTGTAAATCTCACATGAAAATTCTCTGGAGGGGGGGCACATTATTATTTTTTCCATTTTAAATAAAATGCAAGAATATCGTATTAAACATATATTTCGGCGGCAGGGCCGTCCCCCCTACAGAATTGATCATTTCCAGCGCCGGACGATGGACTTTATCCTGGACCCCGGGGCTTCAGTTCCTTCTGCGCCCTCTCGTCTGCCCTGCGTGAAGGGCAGGGCAGACGAGAGGGTGCAGCAGCCCTGTGTGAAGTTTTGTATGGTATATGTTTCTGTGCGGAGACAAGTCAATTTTTGAAACCGTATAATCATAAAGTTTTTATAGTCACTGGTTCCTGATAATTTTAGGTTAGTTAAAACGAAAACCACAGCTTTGCGAAAGTAATTACTAATGATAACGAAGAACTACGATATTAAATAACATTTTGGTTTTCCAATTCTACCTTTTCAAAAGCTAGTTGTATTGTTATCATTAAAATATGCGATTGGTCATTTTACTTTACAATGATAGAGTGAATGGGTGGAAGATGGGCATAGTTATTTGTATCTTATCTGCAGCTTGATATATTGAATAAATTTGTACAAACAGTATGTGATATTGTAGAATGAACCTTTATTGATACTGAAACTCAGATATTTGAGTGTATGCCAAAACATTTTTATGAAAAAATCAAAGAAAGAAAGCATTGCAAAATACCCATTTACCCATACTATTGATAATATGGGTCCAACGTAAGTATAATATGTGCATACCAGTTCACATTAGTTATAATCTTCGCATACTTGGCATCCAAAGTTTTAAATCCCTGGGCTCTACAGTTTTGTGGAACCATGTATTGCACTCTTGCCATAAAAACCGCTAAACAAATATTAACAATTATTTTTTCAAATTTTCAATATCTCATTTACAGATTTTTACCCCCCCCTAAACATGCATCAATCCCTGACAATATAGTGTTAAACCTGCACACTATATTATCAGTGATTAATGCATGACAATATAGTGTTAAGCCTACACACTAAAGGTTTTTAAAATAATATGCATACAATGTGTTACTTCGGAGCAGTGGCGGAGTGGCGTACCATTACCAGCTGAGGCAACTATTCGAAGTTTGCCGACTTTTTCAGGCAGCTCCTCAATTTCACTTAATTTAACTATGGAACTAATTTGCTATGACAAAAATTAATCTATTTTATTTTCCGTACATTATATTTTCCGTACGTTTCATTTCTTAATTGATACAGCAGTGCCTGCTGTATCAATTAAGAGATGAAACGTTTCTATTCTATACCTCTGCTTGTTTCCTTCGGGGTCTCATCCTTGGCAGTCTCGCCTGGCATCAGTTTTCGACGGCGCACTTTGCTGCTTGGCAATATCATCTCTGAGTGATCGAGGCCTTCAGCAAATCCGACAGCTGAATCGTAAATGTTATCGAATTCGTTGCGAAGCTGTAGAAGGGCCTCTTCCGTCGTTTTCACTGGATTTAATGATTGTAGTAAGTCTACCTTCTCTGACTGAAGACACTGCGAAGTGGGGTTTGCTATGGCAAATATTTGCAGGAAAACCTGAGCAGCGAGTACAGTTTCAAAGCTCGAGATGGCAACAGCCAGTCCACTTGCTTCCGATGCTGTCTTGGCAGAACTAGCAACCTTCTGAATCTCGTCCGGAGAGTCCAGGATGCATAAAAACATTTTACCATCCTCTGCGCAGTACACGTTACTCAGAGCACGTGAAAGAGGCCACCAGCGAATTGTCAACACTCTCAGCGCTCGCCTAAGCCGCACAAAACCAAAGGAAGTTTCCTTGTTCATGAGAATATTATTGCGGTTATGGGAATCTGCCATAAAGGTGTGCAGAGATTTGTTGTTGCCAAATTTTGGTTGTTGCCAAGGTTGCCAAATAGTTTCTTGGCTGGAACAGAAGCATAGCAAGCTTGCATGATGACTAAATTGATCACGTTGTCAAAAGTCCAGATATAAATGCATGCTGGATTTTCGGCAGAGACCTTTACTTGAACACCATGGTACGCCCCTGTCATAACGTTTGCGTCTCATAATCTCCCCTAAACGTTTTATGCCGCTTTCGGAATAATTATATGAAATAAAGCTTACCGGATTAAGCACAAAAATTATAAAAACATTTCCTTGCTCTGATTTTTAGAACAGCTACAAAATACTTCTCTCCTGACAGTTGAAATACCTTTTCCTCCCGGAAACAAACTCATGAACTGAAGTACATCACTATTATACCAACATCAGTTCTTTGCATTGCGTACATGGGAAATGACGTCACTGTGACATTACAACTCTTCTTTCCCGCATGCCTATCTTCCCATCACTCACCCTAATATTAAATTGTTTTTAATTTAATTAGATTCTGTCATCACGAAAATTGTGTAGAAATGGGGCTAAAATAAATATCGAAAATTTCTCTTGCACTTAATATCTGAATATAAGTTGAATATGATATCACAACTAGAGGAAATCTTTGTGAACGATATGGAAAAGCATATTCTACTTTTACTCTGCCTTCTAGAGCTGACAGAAATTATATGCTATATATATTACGGTATATCGTCTTTTCTCTGTCAAAGTTTGGCCAATTTCTTGGCTCCAAAAATTTCCGTACTTGGCTAAGTATTTCGTGAAGATGAATATTTAGGTCAAAGAATATCAGAATTTCTGTTAGTTTTTGCCTTATGACAATTCACTAAAGTAAGAATACATCGTGCAAAAATTTGCGACTTCTTATTGAAACAAGAAAAGTTGTAAATAATTGTTTTGTTTTAACTAAAACAGGTTGAAATACATTTAAAGCACATAATTTCTCGTTTTCCCTATAACAATATTTATCGTAGAAATATGAGTATTCATCGCTCTAAATTTTTTAAAGCAGTCTTTAATGTTGACGCAAGATTTAAATAATGGTTCTTTTTTAGTTCTCTAATAAATACCGGACATTCATAACAAACTGTGTCAGTTTTCCCTTCTCTAATTTAAAAAAAAAAAAGAAATTTAAATATAGAATAAAACTGACTATAAGCGACTAAGACGACATTGCGTATTTGAATTTACTGTATAGCATACAGGGTGTCCCAAAAGTCCGGCGAACCTGAAATATATTGAGAATACGCACAGGATTGAAATATAAAAAACGGGTTTTTGATGTTTTTAAAAAAGCTCTTCAATGATGACGAAATTGAAACCCTCCTCTCCCTCCCTAGTCACTTTATATTGAATCATTTTAAAATTATTTAAAAATCAATTTAAAGCACGAATTGATTCAAATTGACTCAAATTTTCCCCAGAATTTATTTTAAACTATTATTGACATTCCAAATGATCTTTTGCAATATTTAAAGTATTAAATTACACAACATACATACTTTAAATTAAATATAAACTAAATATTCGATGTAGTTTCATATAATTTAGTTTAAAATAGGAGAAGCTTATTTATAATATTGGAATAATAAAAATACTTCTGATAATATTTTAATCAGTGTTTGTTTAGGTTTGTTTATTTCCTCACAAATGAGTTCGAAATGATGCAACATATCTTTATTTACATCAGGTCATTTTGCTTCTGGTCATAGGATCTCCCCATTTTTCAAGTAAAATCTAAACGAAACCCAGTTTTCAACAGGAAATGCAATTTCTGAAAGAATTGGATGAAAACCGGAACTTTTCTGTGGAACCCTATGTCCGCGTTCTCCTGTTTCAGAACCAGTTCTCTAATTAACGGGGGCATTGTTCTCCTCTCCCGTTTCTGCACTCCGGGGATCAACCGGGAAAACTGGCGATTCCCCAACAACATATACGTCTAGCGTTTAGAATAATGGTAGTCACTGCGCCGTTGGTAATTTGGTTGCCAGGCAGAATTGTGTTTGTAGCGAAGAAGATGGCGAGTTATGCATTTTACAACGCCAGAGTGACAGAGACGCCTTAGTAGCCAAAGGATTTTGGTAATCTTTCATGATCCTGCTATTGGTGCGTTATGCAAATAGTATTCAACGTGGCACGGTTCTCTCAAAAATTCGAAGAAAATCTCTAATTATCATTAAATATCTGCTGTTGCATATATGGCATATGTGTCCGGAATCTGATGAAAGCGTGGCAATTCAATTATTGGACGATAGCTTAGTTTTCAACAATGCCGAACCAACTCCTTTCTATCAGCAACAGTTGAGCTAGCTTCCGAAGTGGTGATTTTATATTTAAAGATATTTTGATTGTCGATGCATTATTTCAGACCCATATATTTCCATAGAATTATATCACTCCTGATAATTCGGCAAGGGGACTATCTTTTAACATTTCGTTAATTCTCTAAATATTTTCTACAGAAATTTTAAACTACGTCGAAATGAATATTCATGATATTCATGTTTTAGTTAGTAAACGCAGCGTGATGAATGACTTTTGAATGACTTCTGCAAAAGCTTATCTCACATGATTCCTTGAACAAAAATGCGAAAATATCTGAAAATTGAATTTAAAGAACAACTTGCAGCATATTTTTGTCGTTTATCCTTTAAATGTCAAAATTTTACCACTTTCTTCCCCATGGAAAAGAGATGATGGAGGCGGAAATTAAAATGGAACATTGTGGCTCAGTCACTGTAATTTCGACTTGAAAAGTTTATTCGACATGTAGAACATGGAAAGGCAAGTTATACTGTTTAAAGTTCATTCCAACTAACGACCTTATGGATGCTTCATTACCGTTGTGGCAATTAAGATGCTCAGGAAATAAATACAGCACTATCTTGTAACGATATATGGACATGCTCTCATGAAATGTTATTTTATTACAAGCGCAGTTCTTACAAATATTCATTGATTCTTTTATAATAATGGCCCAGGTATACATATATATACAAGGGGTTTGGTGAGACGGAAGAAGGACTTTTCGATTGGTTCTTGAAAATAACCAGATGCCGGAGCGGACGTTCCTGTTGGTTGGTCGTATACTTGGAGGGGGAAGAGTGAACATACCCATCCTTTGATCTGTTGCGTAATAGAATGCATTGTATGCTGCAGATGATCTATTTAACCTATATTTTTTATAAATACAGCTTCATGTCTGAGGTGAGCATATCTTCTTAAAGTCGATACCGAAATTTTGATACGAGTCACTTGTATCCCGTAAGATCGTAACACTCCTAACGAGTATTATGATCTAGTAACACTCGTTACTCTCCTATCTTAACACTCCTATTTAGTGTTAAAAGTGAACATACTGAATTTCTAAGCGAGTCCATCTGCAATAGAGCGGATAATTGCATCGAATGAGTGAATGTCGTAGTAAATAGAGCAGGACACATCATGTTCCAAAACAATATATTCTCACTTGTTGTGACCGAGTTCCCAATAGGTTCCACACAATGTTATTATTATTATTATGAAATATGTAGAAAAACAGAGAATGTAGAAAAACAGAGATGAAATATGTAGAAAAGCAGAGATGAAATATGTAGAAAAACAGAGATGAAATATGTAGAAAAACAGAGAATGTAGAAATACAGAGATGAGAATGTACAGAAAACAGAGATGAAATATGTAGAAAAACAGAGATGAAATATGTAGAAAACAGATGAAATATGTAGAAAAACAGAGATGAAATATGTAGAAAAACAGAGATGTAGAAAAACAGAGATGAAATATGTAGAAAAGCAGAGATGAAATATGTAGAAAAACAGAGATGAAATATGTAGAAAAACAGAGAATGTAGAAATACAGAGTGAAAGCATTGATGGTGAATTAATTCTCTTAAGTATGATTCATTAGAATATCCTATCATGAAAATTGAGAAAACTATACTGAGGCTCAAGGCCTGATCACAATATAAAATTTTAAAAGTAAAAGTTCGAAAACACTTTATAATAATTTATATACCTTATAATACACGAAAATACTTTTTGCTACGTAATTTATGTTACTCAATTAAGCACACATAAACATATACATATACACACACACACACACACACACACACACACACACCAGAGCGGAACGAAAAATTACATTTCTGCGTTTGTTCGATTTTCTTCCGAATCCTCTTGTAAGTCATTTGTTAACACTCTGACCATATTACATTATTTTTCATCGTTCTGTGAGCTATCAGTAAAATCTCACATCTTAATTAACGGATTTTTTTAATTTTTGAAAGTTTTCTAATACTATTTCTGATCAATTACCGCATTTTTTTTTTATTTGAAGATAAATTAATCAACCCCTTTTATATTAAATAATATAGTTTGATGTTTTAAATATCCGAAGGTGTTTAATGGCGTTATTGCCATTTCATATAATTAGTTTCAATTTTGGTATCGTCGTTTCCGATAACAAATACTCTATAAATTGGATTTATGAATTAGAATAATGCAACTATTTACGTCCAATTAAGTATTGGTAAATATACCCCACACGTTGGTTTTGTTGTATTACGTAGTTAATAATGAAATTGTTTCTTCATTATACTTTTACTGCAGCTTTCGATTCGTTGTTTAATTTTTTTTAATTTATTGTACTTACAAGCTATTATAAAGAAATATTTAACTTTAACGATTTACGTAAAAAATATGTTTTTGTTTATATGGCTTCGTACATAATGTATTGAAACTGACATATTTTATATTACATCTATAATTTCGGTACACGATTTCGATTCTTTGTATATTGTTACAATAATTACTCATATACATCCATACAAAAAATGCAATTTGGGCGGTAATAGGTATTTACTATTCCCCAAAAATAGACAATTAAAAATAATCGCCTGAATAAGTATGGAACGACATCTTCTCCAAGGGTCCGTTGACTTTCGGTATTCAGAGAAAATTTCTGATCCTGTGTCATTAAACTGTAAAATGTAAAATAAGTCCTTGGTGACAAGAAGCACGTCAGCGTTTGGCAATAATTTCTGAAGCCATAGCTCGTGCCATGGTGGCAAATGCAAAATTCACAGGAGAAGGAAGCTTAGAAACAAATTAAAGGAAAAAAAATCGTTACATTCGCTAAGTGCAAAAAAATATACTTTAGGAAATGAATTTTTACTTGTTTCTGTTCACTCTTGATGAACAGAAACAAGTTAGATTCCTAAGTATGACAATGAACTGTTCAATCACTTGTAAACAGTTGGCAGACACAAACGTGACGTCGCTCTCGCCCATGTCATCGAGCCACTAAAGCACGAGGAGCAAACAGTCAAATTTTGTTTGAAATTCGAAAGAAGGTTTCGGTAAGTATTGAGACTATCTAGCCACTGGAATACGGACTTTAAAAGAAAATATCGGTAAAGGAGAGTCCCTAGTTTCTCTCATATGTATTTGAAGTTAATGCGTATGGTAAAATGTATATAATCTAAGAATATTTTCACATACCACAGCAAAATACGCTAGCCTACATCGTCTTCATTTGTGTAAAAGGCTTTTCTTCAGACTTGATGTGGTCACAGGTCTGAAGTACATTTTGTCCGCGGCTCTATTCATTTCCAAGTATTTGGATTCAAACTTCGCACACTGCAGGAGCCAACCTAATTAACGATTCTGTCACTGAAAGGTTAAATGAATCATTCTAAATAAATAAAATTTTATTCGATCCTTATATATTTGTAATGTTAAACGATATAATATATTTACAGACCAGCACTGAACTACCATTTTTGTTTTCGACAGATTTTTGTAGTCTCAACGATTCTTAACAATTAGAGCTACTACTTCCATTTCCTTACGAAAGTTTAATGACGTTTTACGTATATTGTCGTGGCGTTTGTTGGTTAGCAATTGGGATTTGAGGGCTGTATCACCGTATATGGTTTCCTTTACTCTTGACATCAGACTCATTTCAGCACATTTGAACAGTAATACCACCATGACATCGGGATCTATGCAATCCAGAACCCCAAAATCTTTATTGAAAGTTCACTTGAAGCTCTCGTTACAGCTGACAAGGAAGTTGGGGAAGAAAGCCAAAAGATGGCGATTTGAGGTCAAACAATGGAGCTTGAAATTCACGGTTCGACGCTCTTTTGACGAAGTTAGCACAACCGATGACAACACATGTCCCTTCGTAATTAATGCTGGAATTTATTCAAGAGGCATCTTTTTAAGGTTGAATGCAGATCCAAACGGGTTCTGCCATAAAATAGTTGTTGAATTATTTGTGCTAATAATTGTAGTTAAATATCCGTATCGTATTCTCTCTCTGTCCCTCTTTTTTTTTGCATTTTTTACATTGATGGCTTTTTAAAATTTTGGGGAATATGCTATTTAGGTTTTCGTTTCATTGCTTTTGACTTTTTGCAATATAATTTTAAACATTTTTGAAATTTGCATGATATTTCCTACGTTGCTTCGAGGAGTTTATTTTAAGCTTAATTTATATTTAGAGCTTAATTAAAAATTCGTGAAAATTCACTAAATTATGTAATTGAAATATTTAGTTTTGATAGGTTCGATAGAAAATAGTTAACGTCATAATATCAATTAAATATAAATATTAGATTCCTTACAAATTATCGTTTAATTACATTTTATTTATAATAAGGCTTCGATCAGAGTACAAGTTTTCTTCACTAAACCATTTATTTTATATTTTTCATATTATTACATTATGTGATGAGCGAATGGTCATAAAGACATTTCATCTGGCGAATTTATTGAATAAAGGGATATTAGAATTAGAAGAAAATGAAACGAAACCTATATCGAAAGAAAAACAGAAATGTAAATAAAGTGTAAATGTAAATAACAGAATGTAAATAAAGTCAATTCGGAATAAAATTTA
Source organism: Dysdera silvatica (assembly GCA_006491805.2). Lineage (NCBI taxonomy): Eukaryota > Metazoa > Arthropoda > Arachnida > Araneae > Dysderidae > Dysdera > Dysdera silvatica. The sequence continues at coordinate 49,995,449 of QLNU02015270.1, read as the reverse complement.
AATGCTAATCATGAACTCACAGTTTTGACATAAATAATTAAATTTTGCGTTAAATAAATTGTTACTGTAAAATCTAGACTATTTTCTCCTAATTCCTGTCAAACTGATCTTTCTTACAATTACATTACAGCCCTAAATCTTACGGGATTGGTAGCTTACTATGGTGTCGCATTAAAGTTTGAAGTTTATTATTGCTTTAAATATATTTCATATTAAATAAAGGGGATGTTGATTAAAATATTTTAATATCACGTACCATTAAATCTGCTGGAAAACTATTTCATTATCGAAAGATCAAACAGAGAATAATATGTTGCAATTATTAAACAACAATATAAGGACGTCGGATGGTTTTATGTCACACTCAGGATCGTTCTTTATATTGCGACACTTTTTCCAGTTTTAATATATTACGATTCTTCTTAATAATCTTTCTCTGAATGTTTTCGAAAAGATCATTTTGACTTGATTAATGGAATTTATCAATTGATATTTCTCAATTAAGAAGGCAGAATATCTCAAAATTTGAAGAAAAGGAAACCTCCTCTTTCATAAATTTTTAAAGGAAGCTATAAAATAATTATATTTGGAGGTTTTATGTAAATTGGGATACAATTCTAGTCGACGTAGGAATAATAAAAATGCATGAATTGTAATATTAGTTTTTCCTAGGAAAGTACGGTGAGAGAGAGAGAGAGAGAGAGAGAGAGAATGGTATTAAAGAGAGCATTTCCCCCTTTAGAGCAAATCGGTTATCTAACGTTTGATTATATATAATCCCACATATACTTGAGAGTAGAATACGAAAAAGGCTGCTTTATTTCCAACATATTTGCAATTTTACTGAAGTGAAAATCATAGTTTCTAAGTCTTATAATGCATATGCTTAGAAATAGGAAATAGATGTTTGAAATGATATCAAATACGTATAATAAGCTTCTCTTTTGAAAACATCCCATTAAAGGAACTACCCTAACGCCGTACAAAGAGAAAGCGGGTGTAAGAAAACAAAAACAAATAATCCGAAACTCGGGTTCTCTTCTAATTCAGTCGGCATATCTTGCACTTTCGCTAAAGCCGAAAAACTAAATTTACGGTAAAAAGTTAAACAAGATAACTATGGAATTAAAGAATATCCATAAAAATTTAATTCCAATAATAATGGTCTAGTGTTCATTGTTATTTCAAGCTGAAATTTATTTGTAAATAAAAACAAGCGACCAAGCACATAATACCTCCCCTCTCCCTAAAAGAAGAAAACGGGAAATAAAATAGTATATACTTTTTTCTCTATCTTAGCACTTTTTATCAGATATCTATTCTCTAACAGAATACTATCACCAAAACTGATTAGCTTTTCTTTATTCCCAACAAGGATATTATTTTCCGGATTCTTGTATTCCGGATAGTACTTTATTAAATTAATCCCCTAGCTTTTAATTTTTTTCGGATGTATAAATGCTTTTCTGCGTTTGCTTTTTTCTTTTCTCTTGTCGGATTTTATGCGATGTTGGGTGAGATATACAGTGTATATTTTTAAAATAGGTTCGTTTTATATCTCTAAATAGGTTCATCTTTTTAATACTCTTTTCCTTAGATTTGCTTTCTTGTGAAGATACACAAAAGCATTTATGAACAGTAGAGTTTATTGGATAGGATTTTAAATATTACTACAATTTTAGTCTTATTTGAGAGATATGTATAGCAATTTTGAGGAAAAATGTTTTTAAACTAACGTAAAATCATTGCTGCATTATGCGTGCAGGGGGTAAAGTAACATACCAAATTAAACTTCTTGTGCATTAGTACTATGCTGGACATACACTGGTCAAGGAAAATAGCATGATAAAATTCGAATCAATCTAATTAAACTTTCATAATAATAATAATAGATATATACAACTTTAGAAAATCTATGGAAAAAAGGCTGTGCCTTGGAAGAAATAAAATTATGGAAATGTGGCTGTCTGGAACACACTGAAGAACAAACTAAGAAACAGTCGGTGGAAGACCCAAGACTAGAATCCCCACAGAAAGGGAAAAAGAGTGAACCAATTAATACAGTGAGAAGAATTGAAAAATGGTACCTGATGGAAAATTAAATTAGAGGTCAAAACATAAAGACAGATCTGGAGATTTGCAAAAGATCGAAATGAAATCTTTTGGGAAGTCCTTATGCTCCCCCTAAAAAAAAAGGAAAACATATTAATGCGACTGTAATGCGTCGCATCTATGACAGCAATTTGGAAATTATGAATATAACTTGTGAATGTCCATACACTAAAATTTAATTACCTAAAATATATATCTATAACCGAGAAAACTATCTTATTTCCCTTTCCAAGTCGACTGTTTGATTCGGACCATCGGGTCTGCAAATCGTTAGGTCCAATCACGGCTGATATAGAAAAAATTTATATTTATGAATTAATATCTAAAACCGTGCTACGCTGTCGGTAAGGATTAGAGGTAATTCTCCGCACTGGACGTTGTTCACCAGAACCCAAATTGGATTCTTCTACCACAGTTCTACTACTTCTACATAGTTAAAGAGAGAATACACCCCTTGAATAAATATATGACGTCTTTTTATAACATTACGGTTAAAGCCATGCAGTGAACGAAAATGATTCATGTTTCGGTGTTCGATATCATTTTCATTCTGCATCTGATGATGGCTGTCCAATGGAACAGCCGAAAGCCTGGCTAATGTAATAAAAATAACTTTTTACCCGCTTTACGTTGTCATATATATCGTATTATTTCTACATAGTTCCTCTACTACTTCTACTTCTACACAGTTCTTCTACTACTTCTACATACTTCTTCTACTACTTCTACTTCGACATGGTTCTTCTACTACTTCTACATAGTTCTACTACTACTTTTACATGGTTCTTCCACTACTTCTACTTCTACATGGTTCTTCTACTACTTCTACATAGTTCTTCTACTACTTGTTAAGAGTTCTGATCTTCAAGTACAGTTTCTACCTCTTCTTTCTTTGCTCATCGCTTCAGATCTATATCCCTCCCTCTTCTGGAAGCAGAGTGCCGCTTGCTCGACCAACATTTTCAGATTATTTATTATTTCTTGCATACAAAATAACAACATTTAATATCTAATTTTTCAATTTGACAATTAATGACTCTTGCTTTCCGTTTTTATTATCTTACTCTGATCCAAGCTCGAACACAAAAAATTAATATTCGTTATATAACATCTCAGAAACAGAGAAGTCTCTTTGAAATTAACAATTTCTTAGCGTTCTCTGATAAAGACTTCTGGAATATAGCACGAAATTTTTTATATCCCTCATATAAAGAAGTATTTTACATCTCTTTAGTTACAATGATGCATTATACGTGTATATTTATGTTTCTTTTCATGTGCATTTCATTGCGTCTTTTTAAACGGTTCATATTGTTTTGAATTTATGCATGTGTAGACGTCTGTGAAAATATGAATGTTTAGTTTGTGCTGCAATCTAATTTGTGTCTTTTCTTATCCTACTCGTCTTCTCAGCTTCTAAGAATAAAATACGAATGTACAGAACTTCAAATAAAATTATTTACTTATAACTAAGTGTTAAATATAAATATCGAACCATTTTCATTATTTTTATATTAAATTCATAGCCGCCATTTGGAAGGGACAAGGGGCCGTGTGCTCATTTTTTTCAGAGACTGGATTAAAATTATAAAATGTTTCCCCCCTTTTTTTTTTGCTGTTTTTAACTGGCGTCAAACTTTGGATTTTTCGTCTTATTTATCCACATCCATTGCATTTATGTCAATTTAGTTTGGGGAAAAACTAAACAATTAGAGGATCGAGCCATCGTCTTCCATGTTTCTCAATTTGATGGATAACAAACAAGCTGATATTTATTTCGCGAAGCCAATTTTAGAGTGTTTTCGTGCAATCTAGAGGTTTTTCTCTAAAATTTTGGAAATATCACAAAAATCTATGAAATTTAGATTTTTCTACTATATGAGCGTTTAAGTATTAACTTAACAATATTTTGGCCATTTTATACCCCTTGATAAGCAAAAATTAACATTGGAAAATAAGCACAACAGCCACCGCCTCCCAAAAATACTTACGTTATACTCCAACTCTCCCTATTGCTTAATTTCCACCCTATTCTCCGTATAAGCAATTAGAAGACTATTCATAGTTTTAAAAAAATCATATCAACACTAGTTGCATTCTGTACAAAATCATTGGTTATTTTCAAGATAGGAATTTAAAAATGAATCAATATCCGTTTAAGATCCATGCGCCCTGGGTTTTCAGGAAACTGACCTCATTTTTATCACAGAAAATTCCCATGCACTTAATAAATAATGATATGTCAGACATTTTTATTGCTGTCCCTAATATCATCTTAAATGGGTTTGAGACGACGATTATGTCAATGAAAAAGCAACTACGTTTCCTTAATATGAAAAAATGCAGAATTACTTTTTGAAAATGCATAAAGATTTTATCAACAAGTCACGATTTTCTTCAAAGTAGTTGATTGCTCGATTCGGAGTAACCCGTGGACCTTTCACATCAAAAATATTTGTTTTTTAGCCGCATTCCTGTGTTTTAAATTTAGGACTAACTAAACTATGAAGTTGTTTCATATAAAGCGAGTTGAAATAATTCGTTGTCAGCACAAATTTACTGTACGTTTGGAATGCGAAATAAGATTGCCTTCCCCAGACTGTATAAAATCGATATCGCTTATCTGTCAGCATCCATGAATAACATCGGTGTCGGACGGTCTATTTCCGAATCTAGACACGTGATACAGAATAAGAGACAGTGCATTAAATAAGAAAATGCGTGTTTGTACAACGTAATGTAGTAAAACATCTAACACGTAAACGGCAATCTTGACTACATGTGACGGCATTGGAAATATTGCCTGAATTTGAATGGCTTAAGAATGTAGCTAACAATTTTAAAAAAAGTATTATGCAGTCAGCCCTGCTTTTGTTGATTATTGATATATTAAAGTTACGCATATATCGAAGTAATTCCGTGACCCTTGAACTTCATATACCCAGCTGATGAAGTTTTCGAAGTTCGCGTGTATATATAGACTATTTTGGCGGCTTTTTTCGGCTTCTATATAAGCGGATTCATCTAAATTATGATCATTTAGTTACGTATTGGATACTAGATTATTCAATCCTAACTTCTAAACATTTTTTTTTAATTTAAAATTTCTAAGATTAAACCTTCAGTTCCGCTCCATGAGAATTTGACTTCTTTTTCCCGCGAAAAACTTCTACCGTAATAATAATTAACTCATATGTCAGAGACTAATATTAGTATTGTTTATTTCGAGGAGCTTGAGCAAGAACAGAAATAAACGAACAATGAATGAAATTGGTGATCGACACATGCTGAAAATCTCAACCTAGAAGTAATTGACCCACCATCACAAGATTTAGTCAGTTGTGAAGAAAATCGCATCGACTAAATCTTGAGTCAAACCGGCGATCTTTCTGTTGTAATCTAAGTATCATGTCAACTAGATTACTAAAACCCTGGAGACAGGGAAGCCTTAAGGTATTCTGGGACTGCGGGTCCTTCCATTTCTTGTGCCATTTTTACGCTAACCTTTAATTTTTGCAGTAAGAAAAGTATAATCTGATTAAATTTCCAACACTTCAATTTTATACAGTCCATGCGGGAATATATATACAAACGAGAAGGGAGCTACGTATGGTATTCTCAGTGGTCAAGTAGTCAAGTAAATGGACTGTAACCCATTGTTCGATATTTCGATTCCAGCCTGAGTGATGGCATATTTTATTTTCTTTGCCTAAAGCAAAAGTTGTTTTATGAATGATGATTATAAACCGTATAAAAGTGGAGTGTTGAAACTATATCATATTGAATAGCCCGTCATGCCCTCCTTTAATTTTTAAGGAGTTTTCCTT
>QLNU02015270.1:49961376-49986192 GCA_006491805.2 Dysdera silvatica | reverse complement strand
AGTCAAACCTCGTTAAGATGAACACGCTTAAGACGAATTACTTTTAATACGAACCGTTGTATGAAGTTCCGTCAAATTGTAAAATACTACAAATATACCATCAATTTCATTTTTATATTTAATTTTAATGTTTAATAATAACAATTTTTATAAGTATTTTTTAATTATTTTTTTAAATAACGACTTATCTCGCGGGCCACCAATTGGGAACCACTATGTTAGAATAATAAGAATTTATTTTACAAATAATATATTTCTACGCCTTTACGCGCTTTACTCCAAAAATGCTAATGATATAATATATTGCTCAATTTTATGTTTCATTTTGAAACAAAAATGCCAAGAATGCTTTAAAAAGAATCCACTCATGCCTGTGATATTCCATTCCGCAAATTCAGCCAAGCGTATTGTGAAACGGCATTCAGCAATTATCCAGATTAATAACACCGCCAAAATTTTTTTCCTATGTCCAATCCGATTACACGTCTAAGTGAAAGGAAGACTTTAAAAGATTATCTCTCTTAATGCTCTCTCTTAATGGACAAGACGTATAAACAATTGGAAAAGGTTCATACTTTCGTTTGTTATAAGCCTTTGGGATACATCTGTTGTATTACATTTAGAGTAATACATGGGTGTCGGCAGAATCTTTTGCAGGGGGGGGCAAAAATACTCAGCAGAAATAAAAATACTTCATGATTACATTAATTGATTAATTAATTAATTTATTTAATTAAATAATTATTTAAATTATTTAATCAAATACTTATTTAAATTATTTAATGAAATACTTATTTAAATTATTTAATGAAATACTTATTTAAATTATTTAATGGAATACTTATTTAAATTATTTGATTAAATAATTATTTAAATTATTAATGAGACTAGTCAAAAATCATTTAACAGAGGGTAAGTCATAGGCATCATGACCCCCAAAATATATTTTTTCACTGTAAAAAATTCCAACTTTCATGATAAATGAAGGGTGTTATTCCAAGACCATGGCAAATTCTGTCCTTGACCCCCCCCCAAAATGAAAGTTTGCGTCGGCCCTTGATCTTGCCTACCAAATTTTTCCAAACTAACCTTCAGACTGGTTGTGTGAAATTTGATGTCACGATTAAATTATTTCAGGTACATAATTTTTAACATACAAGAAACCATTTTTTTAAAATCAGATATGGGAGCAGATATATGCATCTATGGGCAGAGATGCCTGTTCTCTAGGTCATAGTGGACCAGGTTGGGACCCACTGATTTAGATAATGCAGTAAAATTTGTCTAAATCAACCACCACTTGTTCTTATAGAAAACTAACCGTTTCGTGGGGTGGCTAGTGCCATATTTCCCAATAGGCTATACTAGGCTATAGACTAGGGCGACAAAATTTTGTGTATTGAGTCTGATATAACAAAATCAATACCATATGATATAATCAGATGTTTTGCCGAGAAGAAAGCTAGACGTCATGCTTTCCATTTAAATACCAGTGTTCGATAGGCTTTTATTTTTTGCTAAAATTAAAATTTATTTCAATAAAATTGAATTTGATTTATTATATACCAAAAAGAAATAATTCTTTTATGTTTATATTTATCATATACATATCATGTCATATGTATCATGTTTCAATTTATGAGTTTGTTTTTCAACATATTTATTGTCAATACAAAAGTTTTTGACGTATATTGAATGTAAAAATTTCTATGTTCCTATTACTGATTGGGGGGGGGGGTGGCTGAAGGGTAGAACGTGGGGCAAAAAAGTAGCCTTGGGGCGGCAAAGTGATAAATCCGCCCATGGGGTGGCCGCAGAACGTTTCTGATGTTGAACAGTTGAAGATTGTAAAACTAAATTTGAATTTTCATAATATCCCCAATACATTAAAAACATGTATATCAACGTAAAAACATACATAAAACCGTACATACACGTAAGGATATATAAATAAGCTTATGGAATTGATAAATTTTGAAAATAGAAATGTTGCGTTAATTTATTTTACCGAACAATTTATAAAATTTCGGAATTGATAAGGTGTGATATATATATATACGCATGAATATTTATATTGACAAATGTCTAGGGGGTGAGAACTATAATTTGACGCATTTACATACTTTGTCTCTAAAAATTTTCAACGTAAACTTTTCACGGTTAATAAAGGTGAAACATGTATGAAAACATAATTTGTTTAGAAACTGATACATTTAAAAACACGTAAATTTTCACCTTTATAATGTCAATCAAGATGCCTGCTCTTAGCTTTATTCATTATGAATTTCACGGAAAACAAACTTTGCTATTGAAACACAAATATATATATAGCTACTTAAATTTATAATAGAATACAGAAATTTTTAAATTTCTGTATTAATATAAAATGTTACAGTGCGTAAATACTTAACAAATGTTTATACTTAAACAAATTTATAACACTTTCGTATTTATAATATTTAATAAATTCGATTTTGCAAATCCACCCAGAATATACTATCGCATAACTCAGACATTTTAACTATAAAATTTATAAAGGTTTCGTAATTGAACCAGTTAAGATGTTATTTGATAAATTCGATCAACATAAATTCACAATTTATTAAATAAATTTCATCATAATTTTGCTTTAAAGTAGATAGCAATCTACTCACCCCTATTACCTAGATTTGGGTCTCGAAACTGTTATTCTTATAGATATCTATCAGTCTGGACTTCTCAGAAATTCACAACATTAGGCCACGTTGGCCTCACTGACCCCGGAGAGTACTTCGTGAAACCGGCGTCCTGTCCTTACCAGGATCGCCAGGACTCTAGTTACTATTACAATTTCCCCATTCAGGGAGGAGAAGGAGGAGGAGGAGGAAGAAGAAGAAGAATAAAAAAAAACCACATAAACTAAAATGCAATACCGGAAAGGAAGTTCACATATGTTGTGTAAAATGTCTGCTTGATGCTTTTCATACATCGTCCCTGGTGGGGTCGCAAGGGACCTTTTGATCTCCAGTGATCTGAAGAATTTGAGATGTTTGGTTGTTGCGTCCATAAATTTAGTTTTATACTGTTTTCTTGGAAAATGGTCTTATGCTTGTCCAAGTGCAGGGCGTGATTACAATGAATGGCTATTACTGAGAAAGGTTAAAATAGAGCCATAGCCGCATCTGGGTTTCTGGAGATTGCAAAGTGAAGGAAACAAAAAGGGTGAAGGCGAAAAACGGAACGTTACAATGTCAACGGATGGTGGGCATAACTAAGTGCATACCAGGAAAATGCTTCCCAAATCATGATTTGCCGTGACCCGCTTGCACATTTGTTATATGGCATGTCGGATCCATGGCTTTGTGTTGCTTTCGCCACACATGGACTTCGCCATCAACGTCATGGAGATGAAATCCGGACTCGTCAAACCACACAACTTTCTTCCACTTATAAAGTGTTCAATGTTGGCGTTCTTTGGCCCACAAATGCCACTTTTTTCGGTTTTGCAGCGAAAGCAAAGAGATTCTAGTTGATCGCCTGTTATTTAAATCAATTCGTTTTAAGAGCTACCTTGTAGAGCATATGGCTACGCTTTGCGATGATCCTGCGTGTATTGCCCTGAAATTTGCTGCGTTGTAACTTACGTTTCTGACCACAATGCGTGTCAGTCACCTGGCACCTCTTCCGTTCACAAGCGATTTTTGCCCATTATTCTGCTTTTTACTCGAAAGTTTTTGGCTATGCTGTCCTTCGTTGAAGATTCAAGACACTGTTGTACGAGAAAAATCCAGTAGGTTACCGGTTTCGGAGTTTCCGTGCTGGAACTGGCCCTTCTGGTGCCCTCGACTATGCTGTGTTCAAACTCACTCAACTCCCTTTTTTTGCCTATTTGCAGGCAAATTGTAACTTTCACGAGTGCTTCTTATGAAGGAAAGGCTTTTTATTAGCCAATCCAGTTTATTATCTCGACGCATGTACTGCACGAACGTCGAAATTTGAGTGGGGTCTTCCTAATGTTTTGTCCACTTAGTGTACATGCGCACAGCATACACTATATATGCATATACACAGTACATATGCATACACATACACACATAGTACACTATACATACATATACATAGGACACTAAAAAGAAGGAATATACAGATTTAATAAGTATAAATTTAACAAAAGAAATTAGAGTTGTGTGTCTGTTACTATAAAAATATATTTAATTGCCTTATTTCCACTGTCAAACTATTTATTTAAAACATTTTTTAAAAGTTAAAAACTTAGTTTTGCTGGAAGCAATTTAGATCGCTTTTACTTGTGGATTCTTTAACAGCATTATTTTAATCGTTAGATCGTTTAAACTACATTTGCAATTTGCTATTGCAATCATGTTAAACACTAAAAAAAACAAAAAAAAAAATCTTTGCGAAAACTTATTTTGGTTAAGAGAGGCGTCCTCATAAAAAGTGGTCGGATAATAAAGGTTCTATCTTTTGTATATCCGAACATATTTTTTCTTACATAAAACAGTTTTGCAGAAAACGCACACTATGCTAATCATTCCTTCGAAATTTAATTTAAAATTTTATCTTTTTAAAATTATTTTTCTTTTTCCAGTTCATTGTCATTTGCCACGTCGTACGTAAACCATTTCTTAAAGTAAAATTCTTTCTGTTCACTTTAAAGCACTTTAAAATATTATTTAAGTATTGGGTGTAATACGTGTTTATTGCTTCTCAATAAAGATAATATCGCGTGTGTTATGTACCCAGTATGACGTTTCCTAGTGAACAATCGTTCGTATTCGACAATATTTGAAATTTGGGCATCTATACCTTTCCTAAAGTTTCGATTTGGAACTGAGCAAGCAATTTCAATAGACTACTTATTATATTTAAATCTAGCTGTTTTCGAAATGCATCTTTAGGCCTACTTTTTATTTAAAATATTTATGCATTCTGTCTCACTCGTACCAATTATATCAGCTTCATCGTAACATTGTGTTTAAACATTTTTGTATAGCTGCTTACATTTCTCTCAAATATTTATCGTTTTAATCGAAATACTCTAAATTTTAAACTGTACTCTTCCTCCTCTGTTGCCATCATCGTCATGATTATAATTGGCAGGATATAATGATATTTGTAAAAGATTGATGAAGAAAGTGTTGCTTTGACTTTCTTGTCTTAATCTATTCCTCACAAATTTAAATAGATTTATAACATGGTCCCCCACTGAGAAGATACAAAATACTTCGGCAAACTTTAATAATGAAGGATTTTAAGGCGCTATTTACAACACCAATTAGCATATCCAAATGCTGGGCTTCGGGTACAAATGCCCCGGATGTGGAAAATTTCTTGAAAATCTGAATATTATCGGATCTGGGTAACGGATCAACAAGGTTTTAAAAAGCGCTCACATTTATCTTTGCGTTTTAAAACAATCTCTATCACCCAAATTGCCAGCTGTTTGAGCCCTAAACAATACCGAAGTGTTCGACTATGGTCGAACTCTTCTTTTTCTTAGTTTAATGAGTATTGACCGGCTCAAATATTATGCAAGAATGCATGTAGAGTTGAAACATTCTTCAAAGACAGGCCATTAATCCAAAGCTCTTAGAAAGGGGGAATAATAGGGAGTTTTCCTTTAAATTCTTTGCAAGCACCCTGCCAGTTTTCTTCGCACCCTTCCCTTCTCTTTAGTTCTTCATAATGGTGCGAGCCATTAAGAATTCCCCTAAGAGGGAAAAAATAAAAGCGATTGGGGGGAAAAACTTGGCCAGATAGGAAAAAAAAGAATAGTTGATCTAATTCTCCTTTTTCTGGCATATTAGGAATATATCACACTCTGCGCTAATGGTTTATTATAAATTTAAGTATAGCTTTGGTATTGTTTACAAATTCTCGGCTAAGAGAATTTATTTGAATGCTACATTTACTTAGATAGTAAAATATGATGAATTAGAAGTTAGCGAACACGCATATAAATATAATATTATTTATGTATATATGCTTTTATGCTCATTATTCATATGTTTGTCATATATTCATAGTAATATTAAATATATTCTGTATCATGTAAATATATTAAAATTTTTTGAGCATATATAATATATGTCATTATCATTTTTCTTTTTACCTCTGTAGCACACCTATGTCAATAATATCGTACGAAAACAGATAAAATCAAAATATCGAGATACCATATATCTAAATATTTACAAGTTTTAAATAAAACTAACAAACTGCTAAGTAAATTATGCGCAAGACTTCTATCTTATAATAAACGTACTTTCAACACAGAACGTCGATAATATATCTGAATGATGTTCTGTCGTGTATTCAGTTTTGAAAAGTAGGCAAATTATATAATATGTAACACTCATAATTAATTAAGTTTGGTCTAATCGTTTGTTTCGTGGATGGATCGGATAGTATTCTGAATGAATAATAAAACATTCCTATTAATTCTTATATTAATATATAGTTTTAACAAAAGAATAGAAAGAGTGTCCAGGGCTTACCGTATGTATGTGTTATATGATATTATTACCCTTCACAGGGATAACACAATTGCCAAATAATGGTCAACACAGAAAAGCCTCCGGGGCGAGATTTTTGTGAGTTTTGTCGTGGGGGAATTTATTATACAATACACACATATAAATATATATTTTTTAAAATTATTGTATACTATATATTTGTTCTATAAAACAATTTTTTCGCCTCCATTTCATTACGATGGTCAGTTACACCACGCTTTTCAGATCTTGGGGTACGGGTCTCCCACTTCCTAAGTTTAAGGTCAGTAGCTTTAGGTTTAACATCAGTAGTTTTAGGTTTAGGGGCAGTAGCAGTTTCTGCCTTATAAATTACATAACTTTACCATTTTTAGTGACCTATAATATTCAATTTTTAGTGACTGTGAAGTTTTTTTCTCTCCACGATACATTTAACAATTTCACTGTAATTTTTCACTTTATAACTTAACTTCAATCACCGCTTGATAGATGGCGATGCATGACTGTCACAATTTGGGACATCATCTGTTTCAGATCTGGTTGCAATGATTCAGTTTGGAAAAAGTTCGGAAGAAGATAGGACGGCTTATCCCTGTCGAAACAATTGTAAACGTCGTTGCAGCCAATAAAAAACTGCTATTTTGAAAATTTCGTTTTTAAATTTCACTTTCATTCAACTAAGCTACGTATTTTATGATGAATTCTTTTATTGACGGAACACGAAGTTTCTATCTGAATGAGTACTTCTAAAAAATGATGTTCTTAAGATGGATTCGAAGTGGTTTTGGTCAATAGGAGTTTATCTCTTTAAGTTTAGCTGAATATTCATCGCCCGAATAACCACCTTCCACAAAACACTGACTGGCTGCGGTCCTGTTTTTAAATTATATTCAGTTCTTAATAAAATTTATAAAGAATTATCAAATGAGGGTATTTTACACAAACGTGGAACCATTAACATCAAATCCCCTTCCTAGCGGTAAATATTGAGTACCAAAATTATATAATTAGATCAAATTTAAATCAGATTTCATACCGGAAATCGCTTCACCGCACAGTGAGGGCAAATCGCGATCTAGGAGTGCAAAAGTCTGAAGTGATTACGGTGATCAACCTTCTAGGATGGAAAAGTCTTTTAATAGTTGTAAATCAAGTAAAATATGATAAAAAAATTGACTACGTTAGTGCAATTGCCAAGGAAAATTATCGTTTATATATGTATGTGTCTGAGAAAAAGTAAAATGTAAGTAAATTTTAGAAGGTTTATAATTTGCGGTTTTAATATTATTATTAATTTGTTCAAAATATGCATTCAAACAAAAGCACTGTTTACAAGGGTGGAAGAGACAAAGATGTTAAAGTAATACAAGGTATACGTGTGACTTGACTCTCTAGCATTCTAATCTTCCTTGGAATCTTCTAGTGGCTCTGAAAGTGGAATTCAAATGTCTTTATCAAATCTTGATTTCTTATAGAAGTTAGTTTGTCTTCGCAGATTTGAAATTGTAGACATAACGGAGTCTGAAGGCAATAGTACCGAATGGAAGAAATTAGTAATTCCAGGAGTACGAGAACATTTCCTTGTATTTCGATCACGTTATCTCCTTAGACATTTGTTGCGGGACTTAAGGGCTTTTTGGACAACACGTCTCTATTGGTAAATTTGTCTGAACAATGTCTGCTGCGTGAATTAAAATATGGTGTACACTGGAAGGCCTGTAGTAGCAGGGATAGAGTTCGATATAAAGTTTAGCTATTTCAGTTAAATAAATAATAAAAGATTTATAATTTAAAAACTTAGATTCTAATAAGCGATGTTTAATCCATTTTTCTCTAATTTTGCTACTACACTTCCCAATTTTGTTTTTTAGTGAAACACAAACTGATGTCTTGCTTTTATCTCTATCCATTCAGCCTCAGTCTATTGAACTCATAGTTCTTGACTGCGAAATTTTTCTTTTTTAAGTTACTTTTTTTGTTTCCAAACGTCGAAAAGCTCCATTCGAGAAATCACGACTGCTCCTAAAAAAATTAAAAGTCTTAAAAAGTATTACCTGGTAGCAGCTAATTCTTGCGGTAGTAAAAAGTATGCATTCAGCAGCTTGTATTTACACTAAAATAATCGCGTGACTTCGTAGAACTTAAAAATTTACTTACAGCTAACTTAAAAAATCAATTTTTTAAAGTTCTTTTATTAAAAATTATAAGAAAATAAATAAAAATATATGGCGATTATAAACTATAAATATATATGGTGGTTATAAAATAAAAATATGGAGATTATATATATATCTTACCTTTGGTGGACGGATTCATTACGATTTAATCAATCTAAATTGTTTCGATAAAAATGTATTCTAATAACAGTACACTATGCTTTTTTATATCAAATATCATTGACAGTAAAATATCAGAGAATGTTCATCCATGCTTGAAGCAGGAATTAATCTGCCAAAAATATTTTTGTAGCTTTTCAGTGAACTTGCAGCTAAAAGTTCTGGCCGAATTGGAAAAGTTTTAGCCGAAGCAGAAAAGCTGTTTACAAAATTTACAAGAAATTTTGGTTAGAAACAATCAACTCCTCGAAATGGCATTTAATTATTTGTACACTTCGACGATTTGTCGATGCCAGTGCATACACCAGGTAAGATATGCAGCCTTAAAATCAAATTCCTTTCTATCTGGCGCATTGATTAACATTTTCATCAAATGGCTCGCATTGGTGACGTGGAGTCTATTACGAATATCTGTTTTTATATTCATTTCACTAAATATCCTCTCAAAATCTACAGTATGTACTAGAATTTACAATTCAAATTTACATATTATAGATATAGCAGTGTTCTCACATAGTAAACTTTATTCAGCAGCACAGTACTATTATGTGGCTTGTTACTTGGAGTTACAGCAAACTGAGATTGGACAAGCGGTACCCTTACTAAGAGTCGACGCGTTGTATCTTCTGAGAATACAATATTTCTAGGAGATTTTAAGCAGCTCTCTGTCCCCAGTAAGGATGCGTTTCACCTCCAATGTGGACGGCGGCATGATAAGCCTTTTCCTGAAGGTACCGTTCCATAAAGTCGAGTGATTTCGCCATCACTACCTTTCCAGTATTAGTTAGCGATTTTCGGCTAATTGTTTAGCAGTTTTTCTAGCCGTTTCTCTCTGTTAAGTTTCTCTTTGTTAAGGTCGCCTTTCGAAGAAAAAGCTAGTGACAGGTTAATCCCTGGTTTGAAGTTCTATCGCTTACTTGTAATCATCATACACCGAAAAAATAAAAATGAATTTAGCTTCGTTCCAAAAAAATACTTCAATTTTCCAATAACCCATTTTCAACTGCCAAACCTCACTTTGGATGTTTGACGTTTGCACTCCCAGATCACGATTTATCCCGCTGTGTGCCGTACCATAGTTACGGTACATTAACATATAACCGTTCGCATTCAGTTAAGGTACCATTGACCTGGATGATGTTCCTGACGGTGGAAAAAACGAGGATGCCTACTGAATGACTGCTCAGTATAGCCTTAGATTTAGTTCCCTGGAACCGAAGAGATTCGGTGTTCTCAAAACGATGCTGGACCAATGGCCCATTACCTCTATCATGCGACCAGCCGAGGTTTGGCAGCCGATGTTGTTGCAGACAATTGAAGTTTATCTGTTCAACATAATCCGTTATTAAGTACCCTTGATGGCAGAGTTTCGGATACGTCAGAAAACTGTAGGCCCTTGGGCAATGCGCAGCATGACCTTTGCTATCCTTGCGCTATATTAAATCAACAAATTATACGAAAAACTAATTCCCATAAAACCATGTACATTATTCGAATACCGAAGTGATATGAAATGACAAAACGGTGAACCTCTTTGCTTTACTTGAAAACATTCTGCAAACACGAGAAAGAAGCCAAAATTAGAGGTTGTTTGAAGCAGATTACACTTAGTTCTTGCGATATGCAAAAATGCAGCCAACCAACAAAAGTCAGAGGAAAATCCACGACATTGTCCAAAACGTATCGTCAGTCCGCTTTGTTCCCATTACAAAAATCACGTGTTGCTTCTACATCGATGAAACTAGTGATGACTGAAATAAGACTTTCCACATTTTTCATTATCGCTTATTATTCTTGTTACTTGCACGGATTGCAAATTGTGTGGGCATATAAAATAATACATTATGAATTTGGTATGTGTTCTACAGCGCAAAGACGGCTAAAAAAAATGCTATGTCTGTAACTGTAGGTTTGCGAGGAATTTAAACCTCCGTTTACAAGAGAGAGAGCCGGACTACAACATGTGTTGTTCGTTACCCTTGCAATAGACCTTTTATTAATCACGTAGTAGACGAACGCTTAGTTACTACGCCACCGTTCCTTGATTAGCGCAAAATGTCCCCTGGTCTCCTTGCGCCATAAAAATACGAGCAACCAACCAACTACACCACCGTAGAACCGTCACACGTCTTGGGAGGATTGTTTGAGAATCAAAACTATATCTTTTAAGGGCTTCCATCGATATTTTACTTCCGAAGTCAGGATGTTCCGCATTATGTGGCGTTCCATTAACCTGTTAACTGGGTATGACGACATTTTTCGTCATGCCCGGAAGACTACCAAAATGCGAATGACGACATTTTTTGTCATTGAAATTAAATATATTTAATATCACTGAAATTAATTAAATATAATAAATATATTTAATATCACTGAAATTAATTAAATATAATGAATATAGTTAATATCACTTAAATTAATTAAATATCACTGAGAAAAAAAATTGTCCCCAGTGTGAAACGAGTTTCACAAAATTTTATTCCCCGGTTAACAGGTTAATATATACGTATATGGCACTAACTTCCGTTGCTTACTCTATAGCCATATATGTGTAATAGTCCATGGTTATGTTTGATTTGATAGAAGAATAATTGTCAAAATTTTCGTAAAATAAAAACTTGTTTTGCAAGGTCGGGTCAGAAGAACTGATTTGTTGTTATGTCGTAATCATAGGACCAAAGTTCAAAAAACTTTTGCCACCTTTCAACAATTAATCTTTCAGAAAAAAATGAACTTTTAGGATTTTTTGAGTCTAGAATAAAACACACAAAAGCAAGGCTTTTACACATTACAGGTGCATCTGACAGTTTAATTAAATAACCTCAAAAGAGAAGCTTGGAGAGAATGGATTTGTTTTAGTCGAGGATAATCGGTTTGCTATCCAATACAACTTTGCCCTCGAAGTTATTTTGTGGACTGTGTGAGATTTCAACAAAATTTTGTTCAAAAATTTGTCTTCACTGCTTCTCCAAAATTTTCATCTTCATAGTTATCAATGAAATTTTAGCTACCAAATTTCAGTTGATGGTGATTTTTGACAAGTCCATATCTCATTTTAACGACACTGCAGAAGTGATTGTGTTCCGATATTTCCGTAAATTCCGGGATTTTCAAATTGCCTCTTCCTGGATTTTTTTTCAAAAAATGACACAAGTTTCATTTTATTTCTTATAATTTTCTATATTCCTTCGGAAATCAGTGTTTTTACCAAAAATATTACGCAACTTTTCAGGGAATTTTCTGGTATGTTCAGGGAATCTGGTTTGGACTTAAAAACACCCATGTGGATAGTATGGAATGTCGGGGTGATTATTCCAGAAGTAGTGTTAGTCGGCTTCGGTGTACGACTGGCAAGAATACTTTTGATCGCTTGGTCCATCCTTGCCCTGCGTAACCTCCCTTTCGCGGCGACTTTTTTTTTGTGGGGGACAACTTAATCCACTGTATTGTTGTAATTCACGTGTTACCATCACCGTAGAGGTTTCAAAATTATTGGTGGGTCTCAAGCACATATTCGGTAAATTTATACATTACAGTGTATATATATACATATATATATAAAATCGCAATTTATTTCAAATTTTTGGGGGCCACAGGCCCCATGTAACTCTACGCCTATGGGTGTTACTTCATTTTCTTAATTGCCCTGTAGTGGTTTAATGCGTACTGCCACGGCTCTTGAGCACGTTAGGTTATGTTTGATTCCAATTGTACCTCAGATGTGTGTAAACGAATCGTGGTACGAAAGCCATGTCGATTCTATTACAGATGACTCGTCATGCAATTTCGAGGCGCAAAAATGCATAAACGATGCAGATGCTTTCACAATTCTCTCGAGTTTTATCATGGTGATTATGTTCGGGGATTTCTGTAAATTTCGAGATTTCTTTTTAGAAATTACAAAAATTTCGTTTTGTTTCCTATATTTCTTTCATATTCTTTCAGAAATCAGTGTCCTTACAAAAATATTACTTTTCAGGTAGTTTTTTGGTATGTTTAAGCAATCTGGTTTGGACTTACAATCACCCCTGCGATACTTGTTGAAGTATGATTTACATTTAAAGGATTGGATTAAAGAGAAGAGAATATTGAATATGATATGAGATAAATGAAAGTAAATATTTATCTTTGAAGATTAATATATTTATCGATTATATCTTAGAAAGTTTTCAAAGACCATGAACTTGTGAATATGTTTATTGGTGGTTCAAAGATTGCCAAAGGTCCATCACTCCGGATCAGAAAGCTTTTCTTCCGTATGACCTTCTGTTCCTTGAATATGTACCCCAGTCTATGTTTGCGTGGAAAGCGATGACGAAAATTTTAATAACAAGATTTTATTAAACTTTAAAATAACTAGATTATATTAAAGCGTAACAAACATAAGGTTGGAGTTGATGAACTAGTCCTGTGTGAGGCTGGATCGAGAGTAACAGTGTGACACCATGAAAGCCAAGACATGACCAAAAATACTGCAGGCGGAAGAAGAAAGGAATGCTTCTCCTGCTGGCCTTTTAACAGTACTTGGCTCACTTGCCGATGAAAATGGCGATCTTGGCAAGCATGAGAAAATGACGTCAGCATCAATACATATTCAGTAGGGTGACATTAACCGCATATTACGAACAAAGGCCTATTTTATTTGGCACATTTTATGTCTTAATATTTTCATTCTTTACACATAATTCTGACATGGATTACAATTCAGTTAAAATTTATGGTATAATTTTAAATATATGAATCTTTAGCAATATGGAATAATTTTAAATATATTAATTTTTTAAAATAATCGTCGCTATCATTATATATATATATATATTATACATCTAATGATGTGTGTATGTGAATACTTTAAATTTATCCGATAATGAAAACATAGCTCGTGTTGTATAAATACAATGCATACGTATACACACAATGTACAAGATATGTGTCTACAATGTTAAAACTTTTGGTTTTATATAATAAATCTTTATATTTTTTTCCATACATTTGCATGTTATGAACACATTGAAAAGTTTATCTTGCTGTATTTATTTATGAAATTTTGTTTTAATTAATACTAATAATAATTAATCAACGAAAGGTTCACATTAAATGACACATAGTAAAAAAATGTGAGGGTTTTATTTAAGGATTATGATCTTGAAGAATTCTTGAAGAATATTTGGGTTAGAAATGGAAAAGAACCCTAGAAAAAAAGCCCTAGATTTTTTTTGCCAAATTTCTGAACATAGTATGTGATGCAAAAAGTCACATATTTTCATTGTAATTACAATTCTTCTATCCTCAATCCCCACTACATTACTTTAAAAATTTCTCAAGTGTCTTTTAAACGTTGATATATATTTTATATTTTTCGGTATTTTAATGATTTTAGAACGCATTCGCGAAAATTGCGATAATGTATAATTTTGTCTTAATATAAATTTGCTTACTTGAAACAAAATTGAAACTTTTAAAATGTCTACATTGCAAAGAACAATGAAAATGAAGTGGATAGATAAAATTCATAAAGAAATTCTTAGCAAATCTGGAACAAAAAAAAAAAAGAAAAGAAATATACATAATATTTATAAGAATATAATATTGATCATTATGATGTTCATATATAGCGAAGATTAAAAAATACGAATATTAGAATTCGCTCCGGAAGGCGACATCCTGAAAAAAAATATAAATGCAGAAAATCATAGTAATGGGCTGTTGATTTGTTAGTTCACCTATTTAAAACTTAAACATGGATTAATATAGAAAAAAATTATTCATGAATGCAGAGGCAAAGAATAGTGTTTATTCATGTCAGCAGCTGCCAACATGACTCACGCACAGTTTCTTATTTCTGCATTTATGAACAATTTTTTCCATACTCTCTTACCACTAAATCAGAGACGGCATTTGAATAATAAGAAGAAGAGTAGATAAAGCCTCACACTTTAAATTCAGAATGAAGCAGTTACAAACGCTTTAATTCATCTTAAAATTGTTATATTTATCGTATAATAATGTGACTGATTAAAAAAAATCCATTTTATTAAACTTTTCACAAATCTCAGCCACATGTACAAAATACTTCAGTTACGATGAAAGTGAAATGTCATTTCATAGAAAACTAATCTTTCTTCATATGAATGATAGATAATTGTAAAACTCATTACGAGAAAGTGAAAAAAAAGTAATAAATACTTTCATTTTACGTACAGAAGGTTAGGATTGTAGGGGTACTGTTGTCCTTAGAATAGAGATAATTTATGGTAATTTTAATCAACCAATCAATATTTATTTCACCAAGACGCATAGTTATACACAAATGAATACAGTGTAGTTAGTGTATCAACACCATAAATTGTGTCTTGGCAGAAGACACGAGAAATTGACAAGTCTCGAGACCCCTCTGTATTCCTTCACGAATCTCGGCCCCTATACTCCGCCTCATGTACCAATTTTCGCCAAAGAATTATGTTCCATTCTAAATGAAGTCAAATATCGATAGTCGACTCGTCTGAGCACATTTAATGATGCAAGGTTCTTCGTTGGAGATCTTCGAATAAATCTGAATTCGAAACAATCTTGTCAAAAGCACGAGGAATAAGCTTCTTCCAATAAAATACACATGCTGAACGACGTCGTGGAACCACAAATTTGGAACCAGGAAAATCTGCTTGTGAAGAGGCATTGAACTATTACGATTTTGAGAAGGAATGACTGAAAGTGAAGCAGTTGAATATAAATTTGCGTGAGGGAATTAAAAAGCCAACGTTCATATAAAAATTTCTATTGACCCGGATGACTAATGGAAGTTCTAACGAGACCGTATGTATATATTCATAAAATAAAAAAAACGTAAATGCTAATTAGAAGCTCCTTCATTTAAAATCATTATTACTTAGAATTTGATCGGTTTTTTTTTTATATTGAATGTAATATGAAATAATATACGTGTTTTAAGGCAGATATATATGTTGTTTCTTCCGCTTCAGTATCTTTCAGTTTTACATATTCTAAAAGGTAGATAAATGGAGTATTTTAATTTATTTGTAGCCTGCAACAGTGGGTATTGTTTTCTGTATATTTGTTTGCAATATATTATTACTCTGGGATGACAACTGCAAAATGATCACAGCATAAAGCCATTGGACCAGGATTTTGCAATTTTTAGTGGAGAATTGAGATGGCTACTAATTTGTTTCTAATAATTTTTAACACTTGCACCATAAACTGAAATTAGAGCTTCTTATTTGGAAAGAAGAAACAGGGACACAGTCGTAGCTCGGAATCGAACCAGGGAGTCTCTGTGTGAATTGGGTTATCCTAACCTACTCGGCAACCAAGAAATGGGAACGATGCTTTCTTCTTCGAGTTTAAGGTTCGTAAGGTATTATTACCTTTTTAGTTTACTTTGAACTTGTGGCGTTGGGTGTAGAAAATTTATTAGAGCTACATTTACTAAATTTGCATTTAATGCTATTTTCTAGACGCAGAGAAATTGTCAAATCTTTCCATAAGGTTGACAAAGCGTTTAAATTTTATAGTTCTTCTTTGGTTAAATAAAAGACTAGATTTTTTTTTAAATTATCACTGTCTTTTAAAATTCTTTTTGCAGAAAAAGTCATTATATTAAAAAATAATCTTATTTCTGTAAAAAGGATGTGGGAAGGTGAAGTGTTTGTTTAAATGGACACGTGTTCTTTGAGTTGCCAAATTTTGTTTCACAACCTCCTATTTTGTTTCGCTTTATGCACGTTACATTTTTTATATAGATTCACAGTAGTCAGTTTAGATCTCCAACTCCGACTTCAAACGTAAAAATAAATGGTCCTACGAAAGCATTTTAAGTAAATGCAATAAAAATTTTATTATTTGCCTAAAGAAAAATTTACACTTTGAGATATGAAAGCCCAATGAAAAGAGTAAGGGCTGTAAAATGGAAGGACAAAATCACTGCGTCAATTTCATCTCCATACACTTGTGAAACCTGTCTGAGTATTAGAAATATTGAAATGAGAAAATGACGTAAATAATGCTTTCTTTTTATCGCTCTCTTGGTTGGAAGAGGAAAAGGAATAAAAGATTTATGATAAAATGTCCGCGCTTATGTTAGCTGTCTGCTTTTCTCTCCTTTGCATATTAGTTGGCATTTGTTGATCGAATAAATCCATTTCTTTCGCTGAAGCATTTGTTTACTCACCACTGTTTATATTCAATTAATTGGAAAAGAGCAGCTTAGATTAAGCTGTCGCAGAACACATTGTTTCTCGAAGAATAAAATCTCTATTTTTCCATAGAAGTTAAACAGATTCCAAACTTTGGATTTACATATGAAAAGACGAGAGTTCTCTACAAGAAGTATTAAATCACGATTTCCCAAATGCTAGCCGGTAATTGTGCTGTTTATGAAAAGAGTTAAATGTGTCCGAAAAAAATACTGGAAGATAACACCATCTTTTCCCGGGGTTCAATAGTATAGTTGGCATTGCCAGGGCTGTCCACGAAGGACACGCGCTGTGTACTTTCAAGTAATTTTAAAAAGTATCGAGTACAAGCCATATACACTTAAGGTATCAAGAAAGTTTTTGCATTCGCGGCTTTTGGGCAACTTTCAACGGAGTTCAGCTTTTTGTTGCTACGGTAGTCATTTACAAACTTAAAACGTAACGAATGAGGAAAACCCCCTGAACCCCCCAAGCCTCAAAATAATATCCTGCGTACGACCAGGAGAGGAATGGAAAAGGGAATTGCCATCTTAGGCTTGGATAGACTATAAACTTGCAGTACAATGCCAGTCAGCGCGGTACTGTGACGTCACCAAGTCCATTAACCATTCAATTACAATATTCTTTAATTATGACAGCACAGAATACTCTCAATAATTTTCTACAAAACAACCCTGTATATTCCTCTTCGGTTCATATGAAGTAGTCGCTAGATCGACGCCAGTCCGGAGAGAGATACGTTTATATTTATTCTTTAAAATCAACGAAACCTTTCGCTGATAGGTTAAATGTATAGTTCAAGTTTGTGCATCTGACGCAGGTTAATCGGCACATCATATCGTATTTAATTGTCCCGCGAATTATAAATTGTTATAAAATAACAAAATGCTGCCCCTTGGACATTGGATCTTGAACAATATTCAGAATCCCCGAGAAGGGTCAAAATATCTGGAAAGAGGCATGTATGCCAAGATGAAAGTATCGTCGCCCGTGTTTTGGTGGTCTAGAGGTTATGACTTTCGGGTCCCAAGATAATCACTAGTTTGACTCTCTCTCTCGGAAGATGACGTTTATTGACATTTTATATAATATTGCGATTCTGCTATTTATACAGAGCTTTTGTTTGAGCATCAGACGTCGGAATCATTGGTCGGAATATATTAACACAAGCCAGGTATATGAATTAATTCTACACTCAATAAAGAAACAGTTCCTTATATTAAAATATTTTTTCTTAGTTTTAGAGGATTTGCTTAATATGTTAAAAACACTTTTTATTTTATCAAACAACAACATTAATCAGCGTTTATTGGCCTAGTGGTACCAGCGCCGATTTATATTGTTGTTTGATTTAATCTGCGTAGTGTTCGATTTATATAAATACTTTTTATTTTATTGAAATTAAATTGTGATTTTTTAAATAAATCATATTGTTCTTCTATTACAGTAGTAGCATATTCAATGGCTTAGTTTTGTATCTATTGAGAAATTTGCGTTATATTTTTAGTTATATCGAGATTTTGCACGGCATGGGTGTTCCATTTCTCGTGGTACGTGAATCTCATACATACTACGACAAAAGCTTTTAAATAAATGAGCAAATGCTGTCATCAAATGATAAGCTGTTGTCAGTTCAACAAAAACCTTGAAACCTTTGTCATTTTTAGTGCCTTATTATTTAGATCACTCCCAAGTGATTAATACCTTATGAAATCACACCAAGACCGAAAAATACGTTTCTTATTTTTGTAAAAGCTTTTTCAACAAACAGCAGATTGATTGATTTTAAAAGCCGAAACGTTAGACCTGTTGATCCTAATATTTATCGCCGTTGTCATAAAATTTACTAGTTCAAAGACATTTGGTACGTTATATAATCAGGACCGAGGATGGGAGGAAGCAAAGGGGAAATTTAGGGGAAATTTACCTGGGACCCGGGAGAATAATGGTCCCGTAGTATTTGTATTAATTATTTACGAAAATTATTGAAAAAAAAAAGATTCAAGCTTGATTACCTATTAGCTTTCAGTTCTTGAAAATGAGTTGTGGGTCTGAAGGATTAAGACTAGTTGGAAGCAAGAATCAACTAAACTGCTTAACGGCCAATTTAATCCTATCAATGTATATAAATTTTAGTTCATTGTTATTTAATCTCGAAATGAAAGGAATGACTTGATACTATTTCAGTTTTGAAAAAGTATTTTGAGGTATTTTAACCGTTTGAACTCCATTATTATGGCGCCAGGGTAAGTATGGTTGCTCCTACCGAACAAATACTTTGGAGTGCGAAGGATTAAAATTTAATTTAAAGGGTACTGAATTACCAACGCTTATTTTATCATTCTTTTACAGGTTTAGTCGCAAACATATCATCTGTTGTTTATACAAAATATATTGAACAATATGTTAAAATAAAATCCTATTGATTAAAATCTGTATAACTTAATAACGTTATTAAATTTATGACCAAACATACAAGCCCTGGAAAAAAGTTTGGAATCAATATCTATGGTCTAAAATATTTCAGCAAAATCGATAAGGTATTCTAAAGAAAGTAAATTTATTAATCCGCATTGGTGTATTTCCAAAAATAGACATGGTTTATGAAATTTATATGTAAAAAGAACATTTAAATTAGCAGTATTTTTTAAACTATTTAATTTTAACTAACAATACCGTGAGAAAAAAGTATGAAATCATGTGAAGTAGGGGAAAAAATATGGAATCATAGTTGAGTTTATTTGATTAATAGCTCGTATGTTCTCCACGGGTCTGGATTACAGTCCAGATTCTCTTTGGCATTGACCCCACAAGTTTTCTATAGCGATCTCGATCAATTTTGTTCCATGTGTTCTTAATAGAAATTTTTGATGTTTCTTCATCCGTTGGCTTCTGCTTCATGACATGTTATTTAAGTTTCCACCACAGATTTTAAATTAGGTTTAAGTCTGGCCTGCCAGTCCAAAGCCTTTGTGTTTGTCTCCGAAAAGTAATTTTTAACAAAACGAGACCTATGACACGAGGCATTGTCGTCCATGAAGGTGACTTCTGCATCCTCAACCCGGTCTTCGATTGTTGGAACGGGAAAAGCGTTTAAAATCTCAATGCAGGCTTCCGAATTCATAGTTCCATTTGCTATATATAATTTACTTGGACCTTCGGACGACATACTCCCCCCTCCCCTCCGCACTCTAGATCATAAAAGATATAGGAATCTTTATTCATATTTATATCAAACCAATGTTCCACTCTCATCACCACTACCAGTGCATATTCTTGACTCATTACTATCACTGCGCTTCAGCCCAGACGAGCCCAATTTTTCCTTCGTTTTGTCCATTTTAATCTAGTTTGTTTATTTTTTTTGTAAGTTTAAGTTTAACCTTGGCCTTACGAACTAGAAAATCCTTACTCCATAAACGTTTTCCTATCCATTTTAGATCACAAACGTTAGCTTTAGATACTTTTTCCATTAATCATTTATTGGTTTTGACGTCAAAAATATCATACCTTTGCATATTTTCCTTGGAGTTTGATCCTGACGAGTTGAAGTTGCACTAGGCCTACCACAACGGTGAATGGTCATCACGCTTTTCGATTCTTTACAGTTTTTACAAATTTTTGAAATGGCGGATTGAGAACAGGAAAACGTCTTTACAACTTCTCGCTAAGTTTCTCCTTTTGCTAACCACTTAATTATTCTGTTCTTAACTTGAGCATTGATCTCTTTTATCGGTACCATTTTTCTTTGCTCGTTAACGACATGGAGGCAATTTGGTTCAGTATAGCCCAGATGCTCTTGCGCCATAAAAATCCAACATATAGACATATATAGACAACCAGCATGTCTATATATATATTTACCTCCACTCAGAATTCAACCATGCATATTACATAATCATAACATCATTTGCTCACTTAGAATTTGCATAAACAAGCCTTTGATTCCATACTTTTTTCTCACGGTGTTGTGAGTTAAAATTAAATAATTTAAAAAATACTGCTAATTTAAATGACCTTTTTACATACAAATTTCAGAAACGATGTATATTTTTGTAAATACACCAATTCGGTTTAATAAATTTATTTTCTTTAAAATACTTATCAATTTTTGTGAAATTTTGTAGACTATAGGTGTTGATTCCAAACTTTTTCCAAGGATTGTATAGTGCGGTCATAATATGATCTCTGAATTCACTACTCAAACAAGAAATGACAATTAGTATTAAAGTAGGAAAAGAAATTTGTTTTATTGCTAATAACTTTAAATTCTACCAAGATGTTAAATTTAGCCTCATGAGTATGTATTGTCTATTGTGCAGCCTATTTTTGATGAATATGTATTTACTTTTTTCGTTATTTTTAACTTGAAAGAAGGTTTTAACTCTACTATATTTTCCAAAACGCAGAAAGAAACAAAATTTAAAATTTTCAATTTCTTTATTGACCTCTTGAGACCTTATGGCGATACAGTAGTAATGCATTTGCCGAGAGGTATCCTGGGTTTGGCTCCCATTAGTGCCAAAGAAATACTTACCGATTGATCCATGTAGCCCTGGAGTTGGTTTCCTTGGCTCTAAGAGGTTCGAATTCCTCAGAAAACTGTAGGTCCCGACCCTGCACAACCACCATTCTCCAGGCGCCTTAAAACTCACAAATGAACAAAAACTGATGTTACCTTCTTCTATATTTTGTCTTTGGAGATTATTGTAGATTTCAACCAAAAGTTTTATATAGTTTTGAAGTTATTTCTTTAGATATATGAAAAATGGTATTGGTTATATCCAAGATATAGCTATGAATTTCAAATTCTGATTTATAATTTACAATGCATCATAAGCGATGTGCATGTACGAAAAATTATACTCCATTCGGTATAGTTAGAATACAAGTATATGAACACAACTCATATCATAATTTCAAAAATTGAATGTTGTTTTAAATTTATATTTTAAACATATATGTTCCAATTTTATTTATGATAAGCTTAATTCCCTATGAGGTCAGGTTATTATGTATCGACACATATTGGCGATTGCATGTTTTGTGTGCAAATACTTGGGCTATATCTATTCTTGTAAAACTACAAAATACTTTCACCTCCATTACTGCTTTTAAGAATTTCTCGGGTGGAGTAAACAGTATCAAATTAATTCTTTTTTTTTACTCTTATAATGAAGTGCATAGCTGGGCTCCATAACTTTACTCCGAGTTTTTTACGAATTCTATAAAGTTGAGAGAAATAAACAGAAATAGAAGGTTTCTTCTCCCAAAGGTAACACTTACTCAAAGGGCAGCAGGCACTTTCGCTACGGATACTTAAATACTTCTAGGATTTCTCTAAGACTTTGCGAACGATGGGATATTTCGAAAAAGGGAGCTTATTTAGAAAAAATACTGGAAACCGTATTTCTGGTGGCCTTTTCTGCCTCTAGAAATAGAGAACTTTTCTGCTACAGGTTTTCTTCGCATCTTTCAAGATATTTACTTTAATAGTGCATCGGGGAATTCGAAAAGCTCTCGCTGCCGAACGATTTATATATTGTTTAGCGAAGTCATGTTCACAGGCGTAAAACAGTTATTCTGAGGATTTTCACTTTTAGATAGCTTATCTCTTCTCGCTTACTAACATAGTTTTAACCGTGAGATACCCGTCTATTTTTTAATAAGAGAAAATAATTTTAAAATGTATTTAAGGTTGTTTGTTAGTTTATGATTGAAAATAACTAGTGATTTGATAATACAGGGAGAAAAGTACATATTTTGTACATTTCTTTTGGGAAAGTAAAGCAAGAAAAGGGGAAAAGAAATGCAGTGTTTTTGTACCTTGCACGTGTAGCAGTGCGGGAGGTAAAAAATTAATTATTAAATCACACAAGATAAAAGTGTGTACAAATAACATTTAACGTATAAAATTCCAACTTGTTTAATTCGTGGATAATATAAACTTCTTCACCGGTTGGAAGAATCTAAAACGATTTACAAAAATCCTTTCTAATTGGACGTTTTGGATAATTCAAACTAAATTAAATATTCCTTCAGCTCCGAATTGTCCAAGTTCGATTTTATATGATCTTGTGGACAACTTTAATATCTTGAAACTAAGGAAAGTCTATTTAATTTAAAAGAGAGAAATATTTCGATACAATAAAGTGTGATACAATATATCTTTTATATATATCATACTTTTATGTGTCAAACTTATTTATATATATCGAGGTTTTGATGAATATCGTGGCATTCTGCATGCAAAAAATTGTTTATATAAAATATAAGTTTATGCACATATTAATATTTTATATTGAACCTTTGACTTCGGTATATTGTGGTCCTACCTACCCTATGTGTAGATCCTGTGAAGTAATTGCCAGCCATATAAGACCAGTCCTTAAGACTGTATTATTGAATTTTCTAAAGGTCTCACAGTGAACTTGTTTCTGGGTATTTGATGTAGGACATGCAGGATAAGCTTTCAGCATGCAACGTTCACAGAATACAGAGTCGGATGGAGTAGGATATAATGTCTTGTTTCAAATGTCTCCGGGCTGCAAATTGGTAACTTTATCTGGTTCAGCTTCAGGCCGACACGATACTCTTAGGAGGAAATAATTATTATATAGTTGAGGGAATATGGAAACTTAATTGCATAAAACCTGATACGGAATTTATGTACCTTGTTCAGAGAAGACAGTAGCATCCAATTTACCTTTAGCATCTGATTATGAAGGTTATCGTTCTACTTTAACATTAACAGTACCTATAAATGTATCTTTAACACTTTTAATGGTTATTTCATTTTAATTAAAATTTTTTTAAACGAAGTTGTTTGCTTTATGCTCTATCTCCTCCTTAATGTTTTGTTAATTTTTCAATACTGCGTTAGAAAATCAGGATATGCATGGTGCATACAAAAAAAAATAAAGTGGTCTCCAAAAACACTTCTGTTAATGATCTCCAAGAAATAATAAAGCAATACTCACTCCATTTGTTGATTGACATTCTTTTTGAGAGAAATAATATTCTATAAATATAAGAGTATGATTCTCCTGGTCACGGTGGTCTAGTAGGTATTACGCTTCCGTCTTTAGGAAGTTGTCGCTATGTCAACTCCAGCCGGAACGATGATTATTTTTTCTTATCGACATACCAAACCTCACAGTGCAGGATAATATATAGATCTACTGTGAGCTTAAATGAGTTTAAAACACTCAAGTACTCTCTTAATATGCTACAAAATTAGTTTCCTTTTCAAATTTTCGAAGAAAAAAAATCAATGCATCAAGTTCATGGGAATACGGTCTAAGGTCTTGACTGGTTTCAACACTGCAATACAATAGAAGGTAAAGATGCGAATGTTTGGATATATATATATATATCATCATCATCATATTCAACCATTATCTATCCACTGCTGGATGAAGGTCTCTCCAAATGCTTTCCACACAAGTCTATCCTGGGCCATTCGTTTCCACGTCACCCCAACCTCTTTTCTTATTTCATCCACCCATCTAGTTTGAGGACGTTTTCTAGGTCTTCGGTGGTCTCTTGGAATCCAGTTCAGAATTTCTGTTGTCCATCGTTGATCAGTTCTTCTTGCAATATGCCCAGCCCATCGCCATTTCAGCCCTTTTACTTTAACAATGATGTCCTCTACTCTAGTTTGCTCTCTCACCCAAGTGTTTCTTTTTCGATCTCTCCTAGTTATTCCAAGCATGCACCTCTCCATGCTCCTTTGCGTTGTCTGTAACTTTCGTATTGCTCCAACTGTTAGAC
>QLNU02015270.1:49949669-49961276 GCA_006491805.2 Dysdera silvatica | reverse complement strand
ACACACACATATATATATATATATATATATATATATATGTGTGTGTGTGTGTGTCAATAATGTGTGTGTGTATAAAAGCATGTATCATAAATGAACCACAAAATTTTCTGCTTTCTTCCTAAATATCTCCACGATTTCGCTTCTGATGGATAGCGTGCTAAATTAAGTGAGGAAGAATTAAAAGCGGAGAAATTCCATCATCTAAAGTGGAAAAGTTCCGAGATAGTTCTCAAATTAACATGCTGATTAGTGATCAATTAAAGAATCTCATTTGCATATTAAAGGATCTTCTGTCGCTTCAGAGAGATTAACTACCGCACAATGGTCATTCCTTTTCAATGAAATAAGGGGAAAATCTATATCTATTCCGCATTTTCTTATTAAACGAAATATTCTGAGTTCTCATGTACTTCATTATAATATTTTGTATGTATGTGTAGAAGCAGACTTCAGTTTGTATTGTCAGATGACATTTTAAAATCGATTGCGCACATAAGAATGTATAGGTAATATTTTAGAAGTGGCTCTGTTTCAATTGCTTATTTTAAAAATGTTATTTTACACTGTTTTCGTATGAAGTTGACCATTTTTCAAAATGACCGATTCATTTTCAGACTGATGAAATCAAAATGTCCCGAAATTAATAATTATCTCAGTTGGTGAATTCGTTTGAAAAATTACTGACGGTTTCTCATTCGAAAATTTTCAATTTCCTACTTTCTATATGACTGATGATAACCATCTCATCAACTTTTACATTCATGATTTTTCAAAGATGTAAATTACTATTTTTTAATGATTTCTATTCATATATTTTTCAGCGATTTAAATTCATGATTGCTTAAGTACTTAAATTCGTGATCGTTTATTTAAATGCATGATTTTTAAAGATTTAAGTTTGTTTCTTAAATATTTAATTTAATGTTTTGTCCTTCCAGGTGAGATATGTTTTCTTCCATCTTTGAAAATGAACATCATGATGTGTCAACAGAAAAGTATTTATCTATATATGTCCGGGTAAGTAAAATTTTTAAAGTAATTATGGCTTTATGGCGAACCCTTAGTAAACTATTGAAGATAAAATGGACTGAAAAGATCTCAAATCAAGAATTCCTGAATAGATGTAATACAAAAAGTACTATCTTCACTTCAGTTTTGAGAAGGAAGCATATTATGATCACATAGTGAGAAGATAAAATTAAAAACTACTCCAATTGGCGCTGGAAGTCAACACCATGGGGTAGAGATCTAGAGGCAAAAAAAGAGAAGAGGATGAATGGATGACTTCAAGGCTTCGACCAGACTAACCACGAAGGATATTATCCATGCCAATGGAGACAGGGAAATTTGGTCCATATTGGCCGCGTAACTTCCGAATCGGAGAAAGCACTTGATGGTGATGATGATGATAAATTATGGCTTTACTTTTTTGCATAATATTATTTAAATGCAATCTAGCTTGCATGCAAATTACTCTTAAAAAGTTCATCCTAATATAACTGGCGATAAATTCATTATTATAGGAGCTGCACTTAAGGGTTTGGGATTAGTTAATAATAGAAAGTAAAGAATTTTATTTTAACTAAATGGAATATGACGGTCCTGTTAATCTGCTTAACGCAAATATTTCAGAATCATGCAAAAATATAAGATTTAGTTTATTGATCCAATTAAATCTTACGTTAAATCTAGGTGAACCATAAACCAATCAAGATGAGTAAAACTACAGTAAATGATATTGTATATGAAAAGTGCACAATGTAATATATCTCTACAATAGAAAACGCACAAACATCAGAAAATCACGTGTAGAAATTTGAAGCAAAAAGAATCAGGTTATGACTGGTAATTTTAAAGCTCCTTTGTATGCGTTAAAATCATTAAAGCGCTGTCATAAATTTCACAACAGATGAGGAAATTGTTCTTGATGCTTTGGCTCTCGAAAGATTTAGAAAATTGATATTTTCAGACCATTTTGAGGTGGAAATTTCCAGTTATTTTATCAACATCTTTTGTTATTATCTCGAAAAGTCTTCATTAATCGTGGTATATTATTCAGAACATGAAAGGTCTGCTGTCATCTTCTTAGATAATCTACTGAACTTTTCGAAGTTGACCAAAGAGATATAAATATTACTCTGGAACCGTTTGGCCAAGCTGAAATTCTAAACGATGTTTTACGCTTTTTTTTCGCTTTCTTTTTGGTTTTACGGCTCAAAGACTACAGTGGTCATGCTGCGCCGGGACCTACTGTTTTCCGAGGAATCCGAACCTCTTAAGGCCTAGGGAACCAAACCCCGGACTACAGTGAGCAGTGCGATCTTTATGAGATCTCTGAGTAAGCGTTCTTTTTGCACTGCTGGGAGTCGAACCCGGATTAGCCGCGCAATAGGAGAACGCGTTACCACACTGCGCCACCGCAGGGCAAACGATGTTTTATAAATGCAACGGAAATCTGACTTTCTTCACAAACAGGTGTATATATCATAATCGGTCATTATAAAATTCAGGAGTTTGAAAATTTCTTTTACGCGGGTCGTAGTTGTAATTACAGTACCCATCTTGGCCATATAAAGTAAATAGAATTTTTTCAGAAACTACAAAACTGTTCAATATGTAGTCATTTTCCCGTCCAATCGAATAGTATTATCTTTTTCTAAATGTAAATGCTTACATAGACTTTTCAGTAAACTATGCGTTATTTTAATGAATTTTATATTATTTTGTGGCATATAGGCATCAATGTTAAAAGTGAGGGACTTCTAATTAGTATATCCTTTTAAATTATGGGGCCAACTTTTCTTTTTTCTCTCACTTCAATATACTGCTGCATTATTTTTTCAGAAAGAACATAATTTCGTCTACAAAATCTTAGCAATGTCTATTTGAAACCTACGAGTGGATGTCAAAGATTTTATTTATGTCAAATTATTTTTGCCTGCACAATAAAAATCAAGCGGATTTCAGTAATTTCCGTGACAACTTATTTATAATTGTGTCTTAAAATTACGGATTACATTCTAATGCACTATGCTAGACTTTATACGGTTTCACCAAATTTGCGTAAATGGAACTGAGTTACTTGCTGTCTTAAGCAATGGTCTTGTGATTGTTACATATTATTAAGTTTCGTTTTTAATTGCTTGAAAGCTTTTGTAAATATTTTCACCTTAACGTAAGTCCGCATATAATTTCCTCCCTCTGCAATGTCTAATGAATCATGTACGAATCGTGTTGATTTTCAAAGGATTTTGTATTTAAATTTTTAAATACAAGGGGGAGAGAGAGAGAAAGAGAGAGCAGCTTTTAGTTTTGTTACACACTCCGGTGTCAGACCTTTATTTTTCGATTACTATTTTTTTTCTCCACAGATGGATTGATCTATATATGAATCTTAACAAAAGGTATGTGTTCATAGTAATAACTTACAGTTCCCTGCATTTGTATTTGCAATAACTTTAAGTGTATTATAAAGCAAGAGTATCTCATGAAAGTAGATTTAGTTGGAAATATTTATAAAATTACATTTTCAAAATAATGTGAGACTCTGTAAAACTTACTTTATACATAAGTGCTCGGTGGTTAATATATGAATCAAACATCAATAATTAAAAAAAAATACCAAAACAAAAGAAAATATGTTTCTAATATTTTTCTCTATATAAATACATCACTAGCATTAAGAAAAACTATTTTATGAAAATAAAAACATAATCATGCATTATGGGACTAATGTGCCGCACAGAATTAATTATATTGCATCATAGTATGGTTTCACAATTAAACGATAGAAAATAAAGTAGTAGATTTGCATTTTTTAGATGGGCCGAAATCACGGCCATGTTTAGCCATAGGCGAATCCGGACCCTCGGCAAGGATCTCAGACCAGAGAGAACTGTAGAATAAAGAGAGTTGCATCTACAGATTTCTATTTTTTATTGACTTCTCTTGATCAAGTAGCCCGAGGGTAGCCGATAAACGAATCTACAGCCCTTGTCATCAGTTTCCCAAAATTTTATGCTGTTTCACATATTCTAACATCTTTCTTTGATATTCAGTTGCTTGCAAATGCTGTTTGTTTGTTCTTGTGTTCACACTCTAGCGTGACCAGAATCATGTAAGTAGATACAGAATGAAAGGTTATTAAGTTACTGAATCTTGTTTTTAATATAAAAGTTTTGCAAAATTAATGTAATCGTTCTTCCAGTATAAGATTAGGCCCCCCATGCATACATCTATGCCCTTACACAACAACATGGTGGCAATCTCTATTTTGGGGCACCAGATATTTAAAGCTAGCCATGGTTCTACTTTTGATGTTTCTACTTGAAAATACATAGTTAGCAGCAAGTAGAACATCAAGACAACAGTCGAATTTGAGTTTTGTAGCACTAGGAACAGCGCGGGTTGGGCTTTGAAAATTTCAGAGAAATACGCAATTCTGTGGCCATGGGCTAAACCAAGAACATTGATCGACAGAAGAAACGTTGAACTCAGTACCACCAGAAGCAAGCCCAGATAGTTCGCATAGTAGCCAATTGTTTTACTTCTACGCCACTTTGACGTTAACGTTACAGTCGATTACTTATCAAACGTTTAGTAGCCACTTTCTCTTGTATGATATCCAATACGTCGTTTCAACATCTCCAAAACACCGTGAATTATGGAATTAATAAGCAAATTAAATTAGTTATAGAAGTAAATCCTTCAGTAAGCGATTAATAAGGGGCATATGGAATTTTGACAATAAGTAGAGTTGTTTGCACTACGGTTGCTTCAACTCGTTCACTAAAAGAGCCAATGAAGAGTTTTGCCCATCTGTCACAAACGGTCAGACGCGTTCTGCAATTTAGCCATTGAATACTTTGACACACCGCTGGTGGCACCTTGTACACATATGCAAATCAAACTTTTAATTGCGTATCTACCGCAAGTGAATAATTATATTTATCCCACATTAAGAGCACGTTACTAAAATGCTAATTGTATATTTTCTGTAGATTATTATAATTATTATATTGATGTTAAGTGTAACCGTTTTGCGTCATTTAAGTAGTTCAAATATTTCAAGTGTTTGTAGGAACACAGCGTTCAAACTATTAAATAACTTAAGCGTTTTCTATAATATTTTTTATTCTAGATACAAACTCTTAATATCTATCTTGGTCCTCACTTCTGTAGATTGAAGACTCCCACAAAGATTAATGGATTCTGACTATTTATGTGGACGGTTATAAAATGGTGAACGAAGACATAAAACCCGATCGGCATAAAATTTTCATTGATAGTGCATTACATTTGAATGTTTAAAAAGCACTGGAACCCTTTATCATTATTTTATAGGTAACTAGGAAAGGGACCTTGATTGCCCGTTTAGAACTGACTTTAGGACGCTTGAAATAAATGCATTCAAGACTTTTAAATAAAAAGAATATTGAATGTTTTTTTCAATACCTCTACCAAAGACTTCAGTTTTAGACTCTAGTTTGTTCCAACAATATATCCATCATAAAAGAAAACTTTTTCTTCCGCATAGTGATGATGTTCGTGGTAGAAAATAGCATTGCGAGGAAATATTGGTATCAAATTCACGTGTTATTCCATTACTGGTAGGTTAGGGATTCCTTCCGTGGTGAAGAAGAAAATGCGTAGGGATTCCATCTCCTTATTGCTATTTCTTCTTTGTAGGTTCTCTTTAGGTCTCCCAAAAGTTCACATGCGCGTACTTTATCCCATATTTACTAGAAAAATAATATCTTTCGTTCTTTTCGATTCAAAATGTCAGAGTCATTATTTGTGTCAAATATTTATTATGTGTTTAAATGGTTTCGTATAGTGTTTGTGTAAAATTTTGTCTGTGTTATTTTGCCATGAATAACTGTGTTCGGTTTAAAATATGAAAAGAGTAAGTGTAAAAGGTAAGAACAGAGAAAATTTAAAGGTCTAACCTTCTGTGGATAGTAAAAACTTTTCTACTACGAAGAAGAAGAAGTAAAGCAAGCGAGCAAGGGAGAAATAGGTGCGAAGGCCCTAAATGGCATGATCAACGTTGACTTGACAAGCAGCAATGTCCTAAACGGGAAACGATGGAAACGTCGATGATAGATCTCGAACTCTAATAGGAAAACAGAGAGAAAAAATATCCGTTTTGTTCAAAATACGTAATAATGTTTCCCATATTTAGCCAGTTTATAAATATGCTTGTTATAGAACGAATTAGAGGAAACAAACACAGCATTTTTTAAATATACTTTTAGTTTACTCGTAACTCATATAAAGCTATGCCTATGGTTTAGGGCATTGAATATAACATCTATAAAAATATTAATAGGGTTCAAAAAACTGCGGAGTACCGATTCGTTGGAAGAGAGTACAGCCTGGGTTCGACTCCCAATTGCATGGTAGAAAGCACGATCTTCTTTCTGCCTAGGGTAGCGCAGGATTGGTTTTCTTGGTGACAGAGATTATGATTCTACGAACAGCTGTAGATCCCAATGCAAAAGGCCTATGATGCTGTTCTTGCTTCCTAAAATCATAAATAAACAATTAGAACGGATTAATTTAACTAATAAAATAAATAACTTTTATGTTAATCGGGTTAAGGTAATATTTAAATTAATAGAAACAGAAAAATAAGATGTAATCAGTTTCACAAGGCAAGTATTTTTAAAAATGATAACCGAATGTCTATCCTAGATTAAATTAATTCCTAAATAATGCTTTCAAACTACTGCAGTAATTGTATTTTTAATTTAATTTAAGTATATTACCTAAGAAAAAAATATTTCTGTTCAAACTATGAAAGAGTTAAAATTTTGATGTTTTTTAAAAATATACAATAGCAGAAGTTGCTTGATCGGTGTGGTTCATAAAACATACTTCAAAGGAAAGCTTCATTTGCGGAAGGGTATGCAGTATGTTTTATAAAATACTGCATTTAGTTTATGCACATGTTTAGTGCATATGTTTAGTTTAGTTTAGTGCATGTTTAGTTTATGCATATGTTTAGTTCATTTACAACATTTAGTTTACTAGGAAGATATCTTCCAGCAGAAAACGCAATCTTGAATAAAAAACTGTTGACTGCGGATATAGTATATAAAGTTATTGAATTTTTTAATAAAGCTGTGTTTAAATGTAGATGAATTTATCTTTCAAAAAATGCCATGATCTTCGAGGCCATGTTTTCTTCATATGCTGCATATTAAGCCATATCTCCACCACATGCCGTATATAAAATCAATGTTAACAATTTCGCTTTTTGAGAACGAAACTTGGAACTCAAAAGTTCCATTCTTATTCATTCCATTCTTAAACCATTTCATTTTAAACCCTTCTTTTACTAATTCCATTAATTTCCTTTTACACAAATGATCTAAAAGGGACTAGGTGCTTATAAATTTTGCTCAACACATATTTATGAAATATTTTAGTAAAATAAAGTACAACCTAAGGGTGAGCATAATATAAGGAAGTTTTGAAATTAGAATATACTCTTTTGCAAACAAAAATAAAAAAGTATCACCCCTAAAAATTAATTCGATCATCTCGACATTTCGCATTCAAATTCCTTTAGGCCGTGCATGCAAATGATTGAATTATCAAAGCTAATGAGCGTTAACTTCGAGCATAACGCGCATTTCTACTGCGCAACTGGCATCGTATAAAAGTGGTAAAAATTGCGAACGGTTTATTTTTTCTCGTTTTCGGCGAGACGCCACCACGAACTTATCGGCGGAATGAAGTTTCTGGAAATCAATGGTGCGCGAATGCGAAGCAAGATCGATTGCTTGTGCGACAGGCCCGAGCTGACCCAACGTTATCATTGTTCGCCATCCAACGTACTATAGTCTCTTCCATACCAATCGCGACACCTTCCACCATCTCACGACGCTTGGCTGAGGTGGGGGTTACGCTCACAGCGGCCTTTAAGACGTCTGCCTTTAACCCCACACCATCGACAGAGTCGTCTGGAGTGGTGTCGTAGCCGATCATCATAGCTGCCAGCAGATTGGTATCGCATAGTGTTCAGCGATGAATCCCGCTTCAGTCTTGGAGCAGATGACCATCGGATAAATGTGTGGAGGTGACAGGGTCAGCGGTCCCAACCACCCTTTGTTTTACAAAGGCGACCAGCCACCCCCACTGGTGTGAGGGTGTGGCCTGCTATCTCATATGACAGCAGAACGCTCCAACGCACCCTGCGTACAACTTTAACAGCTCAACGATATGTTGATGACATCCTGCAGCCGTTTGCGTTACCCTTCATGACACAACAGCATGGGGGCATTCTCCAACAAGATAATGCCAGGCCCCTTAGTGTTGGCATATCTATGAGCTGCTTCCGTGCTGTTAATAATCTTTCTTGAAAGGCAAGGTTACTAGGCCTTTCCTTAATCGACATTTATGGGGCATTTTTGTCCGCCAGATTCGGACACCGCAAAATGTCTCATATCTGGAACAACAGGTAAGTTACAGGTAAGTCCGGGAAAACGCGCTGCAGGATGGCATTAGGAACCTTTATAACTCCTTACTTAGATGTATAGGAGCATGCATCGCCGCCAGCGGGTGGGTTTCGCCAACTATTTATTTGAACATTCAATGTGCAATTCTTGACCATTGATTGGTCCTAGGACCTCGAATATTTTTGCCATTGTGTATGGCACGATGTATGCACATTTAATTTCAATAAAAACAGACAATTTCTTCATGGTGCTTCGTTTTTCCTTTTCTTTTTTTTTCTGCAAAAGCGTGTAAAACAAAATATTTTTCCTACAGCATGTCTACAGATGGTTAAATATGAAAATATAATTAGCGAATAAACCGTAAAAGTGCAACTAACCCATGAAGCTCTATTTGTCGTAGATTCTATTGTTGTTTGAAGTTCTGGGAGGGCAATATTGGTTATGTTGGTAATTACCAGGGCGCAAAAGTAACATTTAAAATTTTGCTTTGAAATTTTATTTCAAATTCTCGGGCTTACGAAGTGTCAGGATGACCCTTGCGGTCTTTGCGCCATATAAATCCAACAAATGAACCTCACGCCAGGAATTGCATTCCAGTCAAACGATTGATACTGCTTCTGTAAAATTATTAATAATTTTATAAATTGCGGCCAGAATCGTTAAAGCATAAATGCTGTTGCAGGTGGCTTACGAAATAATGTCTGACACAGTCCCAAACACTTTTAACCTAAATTTACGTCTGCCATTCTCAAGCGGCAACGCGTGTCCTACTAAAAGCCCGCTAACTCCACCATCATTTTACCATGAAATATTAACGAGGCACTTTCGATCACACTGTCGTAATTTCGTGTTACAACAGATATTACATCACCTATTAGCATACCCCACAAACCGTGAAAAATCACTTTAGAAAATCCGTTAACCTCGCCTTTTGTAGCCCAAATTACTGGAATGGATTTCGGCAAATTTCTCTGCTCGAAGAGGTTTTATATCTAAATAGTTGGTTTAGAATGACTGGCTGAATTACTCGTATGCACATAGCAGGATATTTATAATAGTTTTAGTAAATTTAAGCTTTTTATAAATGTAAATCAATAGCTCACTCTTTTTAAAACAGAGGTTTATGGGGGATATTAATCAATGAAATAAAAGTTCAACAGCCTCATTTTCCGGCTTAGACAGAGCGTATTTGCTCATTAATGACAAATTTAGATAGTAGTTTTGTAAACGTACTCATAACTGATTTCAAATATACACAGGGTTTTAAGGATACCTTTAGTTTATAACCTTCCTTCCAACAATCAAAATATTTAAATTTTAAAAATATATTTCAAATTAAACAGTTTCTACAGAAGTTTTGACAAATTCTTACAGAAAATTTTGAATAGCTGAAAACGAATGAAACAGTTAAAAATTAAAGCCCAAACTTTTCTCATTACAAACCGAGAAGCAAAAGTAACAAGTCTTAATACAGAATGTCCACAATTCGATTTCCAATACTTAGAGCAATATAGAGATCAGTCTGACAGATAGGGTGTCGCAATTTTAGTAGGTAGACAATTTAAGACCCGAGAAGAAAGAACGTGAAACAAAATTTGTTCAAAAGGTTACCAATAAGGCGAATGGTGATGCTTTTATAGCGGGAATCTTGTCATACGGCAACTTCAATAACAAAGTTGCTTGGAAGAGATAATTTTTCAAGATCGAGTGAGCCTCCACATATAATAAGATCGTTATAATAAGTTATACGGAAGCCCTCCGCAGAACAAAAAATAATTAGTCATTTTTGTCTAATTGTTGATATATATCCATCGTTTTCCATTGATTTTATACCAGCACCCCGTGGGGCTCAGTGGTAATGCTATGTTGAACTCCCGACTATGCCAAAGAAAACGCTTATCGGTAAACTACTCACACCGTGGTCTGGCGGTTGGTTATCTAGTGCTTAAGAGGTTCGAATGCCTCTGAAACTGTAGGTTCCGGCGCACGTAATCTTTGTATACTTGCGCCTTAAAACTCAAACAACCAAAAACGATATCATTCTATGCAAGTGTGAATTGTGGGGTTATTTCAAGGTCGATGTATATCGTGGAGTTGTATGTATCGACTTTGACAATCTTAAAGGAAAGCTATAACAAATGGTGTAAATAAATACATGCTTGGCAGCATCAATGCATTGATTGGCGTATATCTTCGAATATGCTAATCGTATCTCCAAAAGTTGTAGCAGCCATAACAAAATGAGGTCCTAAACGGAGGCAAAGGGAGACTTCTATACAAGGCACTTCAAATTTCCCCATGGGAAGAAATCCAAAATTGATAAATAGATCCAACATTGTGGTCGAGTTACGAATTCCCTGCGCCAAGCCATTACCCGCAACCACACCAATCTGGAAGTAGCATCAAAATAATTAAGAATGATTTTCTAGCGTCGAACAGCGCCCTCTAGCGCTTGAACTCTAAAATTGCGTACATGCAATGCTTAACAAAGGATGTTTTTGTGTGCCCTATCACCCAATATAGTTTGTGCTGTGGATTTAGAAACACCCTATATATGCAGCTAAATTCTTGCTTCAGGCGAGGAATTGTCGTAAAATAAACGATTGAAATTGCGAAAGAAAACTATACGAAAATAAAAAAAATTACTCATCATAAATTATTGATTATATATATATATATATATATATATGGCCTGCAAAAGGGTTGCTGGTATCTAACTGGAAGGAGACCCACACGCTGAACGTATGTGACGATGTGTGGAACCGGCCAGGCCAGTAACCTAGTGTCCTACCCCGCCTTCAAGTGGTGCAGGCTGAGCTTTCTATTTATGTGGCAAATTAATATTTGCTGCACGGATAGAAAGGCGGAAGGGGAGGGCTAATTCACCAACCCGTCTAGCCAGCGTGGTGAAATTATGGCTAATTCCTCCATTATGTTGACACACCAGAAACCATGGCCCCTAGTCTCCAGGTGCTGGAGTGCTCCTGATCAAGGCAGCGGTCAGTGTGGCATGAAAGCAGGGGGTGCTAAGAATCACTGGAATGGCCCAGGCTGCCGTTTGTTATTGACCTTGGCTACGTTTAATGGACGATCCCTTGCTTCTGAAGCAAAACTTCAGGAATTGGAAGAAGAACTTGACAAG
>QLNU02015270.1:49930414-49949569 GCA_006491805.2 Dysdera silvatica | reverse complement strand
GACATGGTACAGGAGCTCTCAACTAGAAGTAAAGAAGTTGGACTCAAGATGAACCTACAAAAAACTAAGATCATGTTCAATAATTTTGTAGAGGAAACAAAAATACAAGTTGACAACACTGAGCTAGAAATTGCTGATTCATATATTTACCTTGGCCAGCTGATTTCAATGGATGGCAACATTATGAAAGAACTCAACAGACGTATTAAACTTGGCTGGAGTGCATTTGGAAGAAACAGTTTTATCCTGAAGGGGAAATTGCCTTTGTGTCTAAAAAGAAAGGTCTTCAACCAGTGTGTATTGCCAGTCCTCTCTTATGGATCAGAGACATGGAGTCTAACAGTTGGAGCAATACGAAAGTTACAGACAACGCAAAGGAGCATGGAGAGGTGCATGCTTGGAATAACTAGGAGAGATCGAAAAAGAAACACTTGGGTGAGAGAGCAAACTAGAGTAGAGGACATCATTGTTAAAGTAAAAGGGCTGAAATGGCGATGGGCTGGGCATATTGCAAGAAGAACTGATCAACGATGGACAACAGAAATTCTGAACTGGATTCCAAGAGACCACCGAAGACCTAGAAAACGTCCTCAAACTAGATGGGTGGATGAAATAAGAAAACAGGTTGGGGTGACGTGGAAGCGAATTGCTCAGGATAGACTTGTGTGGAAAGCATTTGGAGAGACCTTCATCCAGCAGTGGATAGATAATGGTTGAATATGATGATGATGATATAATAAGTGGTGAAAAAATAACACTGAATTATTATTTTTAGTAC
Source organism: Dysdera silvatica (assembly GCA_006491805.2). Classification (NCBI taxonomy): domain Eukaryota; kingdom Metazoa; phylum Arthropoda; class Arachnida; order Araneae; family Dysderidae; genus Dysdera; species Dysdera silvatica. The sequence goes on along the minus strand of QLNU02015270.1, from coordinate 49,948,791 downwards.
TATCTGATGAATAACCCAAATACAATATAAAATAAAATTATTGTGTCATAATATAGCAAACCTGCACTGCAAAAATTGTATTTGCAAATTATTTACAAAGCGAAAAATGTTTTTATGCACTGCAAAATAATAATATACCTTCTATAACCTATATAAAAAACCTTCTCGAAATTTATGAACAATTGCTATATTTCAGATGGTAATATAGTAAATTTGGAATGAAATATACAAAAAGTAGAATATAGAATGGAAAGTAGGAACGAAATATGAAATGGACAATGGAAAACTCATAGGACAGCATTTTTTCAAGAGAGAGACGCTTGTCGCAATGAGTTTAATATTGGCCATTTCTGTTTGAGGCCTTGCATATGCAAAATTTAGGATCTCAAGTCTCTCGACATCCGATAGGGGAAACACTCAGACTAGAAATTTTGAAAAAATTGAAAGAAACTTTCGCAAACAGAATGAATACTTTGCAAACTTGAACAAAATACGAATCTTGTTAGGACTAGTCGTTCTAGGGAAAGTAAAAGTTCATTAAAATGTAAATGAATGCCCCTTACTCAAAATACAAAAAATGCAGTAAAATATGAAGAAACATTCTACTCAGGAAAATTATAATTTATATAAAAATGTTCGAAACAAATTTTTATTGCAATATAAGCACGCTAGACATGAAAAATCTGTACGATTCTGAAGGTTGCATTCTTTCTCATGAGCTTGAAATGATACATATGAAGTTTTATTAAATGGTTAGGAAGAAATATCAGTATATTTTTGCAAAGTGACTGGGCATATTTTAGAATAGATTTATATTCTTCCTACTGAAGTTAATCATAAGCTAGGAAATATGTTTCAGTATTTCATCACTTTCAGTTACATCAGAAGTTCCCAACTCAGGCCGCAGTCCTAATCATGGTCGCGGAGGGTTGATGCAAGATCACCTATGTGCTATGGGTGACCCGATAATTATTATTAAAAAAGGGTTTTTAATTACGATTTGTATATATATATAAGACCACGTACTTAATCGACATAGCAGTACCCAACACCAATAACATACAGACAACCTACACAACGAAAATCACCAAGTACCAAGATCTCAGACATGAAGTACGAGATATATGGGGTATGGAAAAGATCTTCATCATCCCGTTAGTCATCTCAGCAACAGGGATAGTACCAAAAACGCTTGCGACGAATTTGGAGATACTCAACATTGACCCAAACACCTACATTGAAATACAAAAAGCCACAATCCTAAACACGTGTCACATTGTCAGGAAGTTTCTAGACATGGCACATTAAGAAGTGATGTAAAAAGAGGCTTGGGAACATGGCGCTCTGCCCGTCCCAAAGCCTGTTTCCGCCAAGAATGGGCGAGGAAAACTTTTATATATATATATAGTATGGGGGCAAAACCATTTTTTAAAATTTGGAAATATGCTAAAATATGTTAAAATATTATATATATTCCCTAAAAATTTTCAAAAACTGCTACTAGTAAAACATTGCAGTCAGACTGCATGTCAAAAACATGAGTCATTTCATAAATAAGCGATTTAGGCATTTCCAATCACTGCATTTCTTTTGCAGTGTCGCTTAAGTAGTGAACAATATCGATATAAAAGAATTAAGAAATTTATCGATATATATCGATTAAATTTTCGGAACATCCATATTCTATAAATATCGATTCCAACCTTAGAGTAAAGTGACGGATTACATCCACATTGCTATTTAGTGTCCGGGCAATAGAAGGTCGAGAACCGTTGAGTTAGATTGATTGAGATTTCGTTTACGGTAGCGTAGTTTATGCTTTTTTTAAAAACAAAATTATACTGGTAAAAAAATGTGAGGGCTGTATGGTAGCTGTTGTATCTGGAGTAATCTGCAGTTTGGCACAATTATTTGCTAAATCACTACACGTAAACGGATTGGTTGACCAAGTCCAAGAATCTAAAAGAATGCACGAAGACGGATTTAGAGTGTGCATAAGATAATTTGTGATTCATTCTTTCATAGCTATTTTGGTCATTTTGACAGATGTTAAGCATTTAACATAAACGTCAGTAGGACGAAAATTTCTATGGTGAATATTTTGTCAAAAAATACCTGAGTGCTTACGTAAACATATTAATAATTTATATTATAATTATACATTCGCAAATACTGATATTAAAGTTAAATTTACTTGATTAAACATTTTTCTTGTAAATTTTTATTTTATATAGAACAAAGAAATCCATGTCTCCCAACGTTCCAGAATGTCAGAAGGCATGGATTGCTTTTGACTTAGGCTGATTTCTATACAGAAACATTCGTTGCTTAGGGCAAACGTAGAGCCTCTCTTGAGAACGTTGCTACACGTGTTGTCCTGTTTTCAATTATTAATCCTTCCATATTCTATATTCTCTCATATTTTCTTTCAAATTCACTCCGGTTTTGATCTTAACTTATTAATAATTAGTTACCTTATGTATTTTTGTGTATCTCGTGAAGTTACTGAGCTTATTGGTATGTGGCTTTTTCGTTAGTTTACTATTATTCTTTTGTTTTTCATCGTTTTTGCTGTTATTTCTGCCATGTTTATTTCAATAAATTTCCAGTCATTTCATTTCATTTATACATAATTTTTCTTACATTTTCGAATGGATATATATATATATATAATTTATTCAACCCGATATACAATATATAGTGATACATAGCTTGAGCAGTATAAAAGTTACAGCAGTGTTAGAGAAGATCTATATTAAATTATTTAGGTTTTGGGTTAGAGATGGAAGAGAATATAAAGCCGAAGCTTGTTACAAGATTCTCTTTCAGAAATGCGGTGATGTTGAGAAAAGAAAAGAAAAGTATAGATATTTATGATTCTGAATTATGCTTATTTTAAAGAGTTCAGTTGTTGTATATCTTTAGCAGAGGGACGTGGAAAACTTGTAATAACTTAAGAACAGGCTAAGCGTCGTTTTTACGAATTGGTGGATAGTAAGTATTAGTGTTATTTAGGACTTTTGATGGGCCTCATTTGAGAAAATTGTGATACACACATGGATAAAACTTGTGAAATTATCTGTTTATCAAAATGCTAGCCAAAAGGATATCTGAGAGCCAGCATGTGTAATCAGAATTTTTGATTAAAAATTAAAAAGTTAATTGCACTATTAAGAGTTATGTATACGAAATTAAGCCACTATAGAAGAGATTATAGATTAAAAACATAATAGGACTTAGATTCAAAATACAGAATAGCTTAAGGAGGAATAGGAGACGTAGAGATTCCATCCAGCTTTCGATAATAAAGTTTTATTATTTGATTTTAAAATAATAATTTAAAACTAAAAGCATTTTATTAAAATGGAATAGTACTTATTGTGTTCACTTTTTGTTTTTAAATTAATTTGCACAATTTCTTTAAAATTAGTTAATTTATCAACGTAAAATTATTGTGCAGTAGTTCGGTAATTCTTTAAATTTGTATATAGATACAAAATAAATAAATGCAATTTTAATACGCATGGGTGGTTGGTTATTTTATGAGTTAAGATTTTGAAGGTGGACGAAAATTCTGCATTCCATAGTCGAGGTCAATGCTTTAGGAAAAACAAATAGTTTTTACTATAAACTAGAGTTCAAAAATAAATTTTCCCAGAAGATAGATTTCAAAACTTTTTGACTTTTGGCCACGGTTCCGAGTTCTACGTATAGTTGCATTTTATTTATTTCTTCCCGTTCTTATGTATCTGTGAACCCATGGCTTCCATCTGTTCGTTTGCACAACCGATCAGAATTTTTCGGCTGAAAAACCACATTTTTTTTGCTTGGCGTTTCACTTGCAGCTGAACAACTATCATATTTCTTTCCATAAAACTTAAAGATATTGCACATATGAAGCTCGAGAGAGAAGAATATCTAAATTAATATTAAAAATAATTATTGCATGCTTTCAATTTGATTACAATATTCTCTCGCTGCAGCTTAATTATCTATATATTAAATACCATTTACAAATACTGTCTGCACTTAAGCTGTGAATAATAGTTTTAATCATTCAAGCTATTTTACACAATTACAATAGCAAACTGTACTAAGCTGTTAAACTATCAATCTCTGTTAAGCTATGGTTTCTTCTGAAAGGGGAATTCCTTAATTGAAGACGGTAGATTCTGGAAGAATCATTTAACGTCAAACTTTTTTAAAAATATATTTGTATTTCAAGCTGTCATATCACTTAAGTTACACTGCCCACAAAGAAAATGCAACACCCTGAATAAGTGTTTAGAACAAAACAAACCCTCGTACACAGGTAGGAAAGTATATTTTAAAAAAAGTTATCTTCGATTCAAACGATCACATGACCCAGCAGGTAAATATACGGGATATCCAGAAATTAGTGCATAGATTCACCATTTTAAGAAATATATTCTATTAAGAGGTGTGGCATCAAATCAAAAAATACTCGAATACTATCAAATGATAGTATTTTTGACCCTACAATGTTCTCCAAAATTAAAAATTCGCCATATTTCTTGATTATTGCAGATCATTTATTTGACATTATTTCACGCCCAATAGATTCAGGATTGGGAAGAACTTTGGAGATTATTTTTGGTCAAGTAATCAACAGGACATCAGGTAACCATACCTGCTGATGCTTGAAATGGCATTTAGTATGCCCTTTAGTTTGGCAGAATAACGTCCTGCAGCATCTCGTCAACATACCACTATCCTAACAGTGGTATGTTGACGAGATACCACTGTCCTAACAATGTGCCCGTTATGCGTACTAGAGCTGAAGGACTATATTTTGGTTGGCTGCTGACACGCTAAACCATGACTGTACGTCGACGAGCGATGCGGCATTCCAAAATGGTAGTAGTTGGTAGCTTTCTTTGCTCAGATTGAATAATTGAAATTCTTTGCTGAACACTACACTAGAATATCCCTTATGCCAGATAATTCGAGTACACATCACTGCAAGCGTGTACGACTCTGGTTCGATGTTAAGAATAGTTTTGGCAAAGGAAGCGTTATTTGTCAAATTGTCTCAGGCAATCTCAGATTGTAAAGATATTCCTAGGAACGTTCTGCGGATGTCGAAAACGTCTTCAGGACGTCCCAAGGATGATCTTTACTATCTGGGATCTACCACCCTCTCTGTCGATATTGGGATATCCAATATTCCCTCTACGCCCCGCAAAATGCAGGCAGCTCCGGATTATGGACCTGCTAGGAAAATGCTATGACGATGATGCTAGACCTGCTATGCATAGATCTGTGCTTTGTTACGTTTTTCTAGGTCCTCCAGTCCCACTATGGTGGCTCTTATCCCCTTCTTCAGTATACTGTCTCCAAATTGACTCACGAATAATGAACTTTGGTCAGTTTCTGCTACAATACGACACATAAACCTGCCACCTCTGCACAACCCTATTATTAAAGCCCGAAAGAATTCATCCATTTGCCGCAAATATCATCTATTGGAGGCACCATGAGAGTATTTTTACTCAATAACCTTTATTTTACACAAATATTTGCGCAAATAATTGCTTTTTGTGTCTGAGAAAAGCTATAAATTGTGAGCTTAACAGACTGGCTTTTACTTTTAATATGGCTTACTAATCGCGTGATCAACTTGAAATTTTGATCTTTGGTTAAACTCTTCTACTTGTGTTTACCCTGTTATATGCATAGCTCTAGTTAAGTTTTCATAGTGTTTCATTTTTAAAGCCTAGACACTGGAAGTTTAAAAAAAGGTGCGATACTGTTATAAGGTTGATATACTAGGTAAAGAATTTTCTTACGTTGCCAATCAAGTAGCATTCGTCTTGTTAAATCAAATTATTTGGATTTAGAATACACTCCATTATTCCAATTATACTCAAACTTTCTGGGCAATCGACTCTATCCCAAGGACCTTAGCGCCTGGCTAGCTTGTATATGTAAAACTGTTATCAATGTGATTGAAATCCCATGTAAATAAAGCTCGCTATTTTATAACCGATCATTGTCCGCAGTGTGGTTCTCTAAATGAGAATGGTTCGGATTTCTTGGAAAACTGTCGAGTATGGCAAAACGTTTCTTCAGATATCCTTGAACCATTGAACTAAAGCAAGAAATGGGCTCAACAAATAAAGATTATTAGATCAGTGACATAAGTGAATGGGTGTGATAACATTAATCATAAAAGAGTTACTTTATATGTTAGAATAAATTGCTGTTCCTATGAAAGGTAGCTAAAGCATCGTTAAAGAAATAGCTTATACTGTTGAGGTTTCTAAAGTTGGAAAAGTAAAAAGGTGCAATCTATTTACAAAAAATTTCATTTTTATACAACAAATGTCAATCAGAATGGAAGGAACAAATTCTTATTCAAATTTACTTTATTAAAGACCAGATTTTATATTGCGTTCCGGTAATAAACAAAACGGAAGCGAGGAATTAAAAGTAAAATTCTTTTTTTAAAATATACTTCTCCATCTATATACGAGGTTTTTGCTGAATTATGTAGACATGCATGCTTTACTAATTTTCATCTTTTGATAGAATAGACGAAACACATTTCCGTGTGTGCAAGGAACCATTAACTGTTTTACGTGTTTTCTCTTTTTACAAAAAGTTTGGTTGGCAAAGTTTGTCTGCTCTTGAATCTTCTTATTCTTCTTTCACTTTGTCATTTTCCCATATATTATATGAGGTCGGCCTTATGGTCTTTTAATCTTCCCTTCCACAATTTTCTATCCAATGCCTCTTCTCTACTACATCCATACTCCTCCAGATCTTCCCTTGTCTGCACTTGAATGAACTGACTTAAACTTGAAGCACATTTTATGTGATTGTTTTGATCGCACTCTCGTTTCCATTTGATGATAAAAATTGTGCATTTAATATACTGGCTCAATTTTACATTCAAGATGTTTCTGGTTTTATACATTTATTTTATCGATTAGGAAAACAGGGGGCTATCGCAAACGTTGATTTTAAATTACCGAAATGCACTAATCATTCCCAATATTTTTCTTGCCTATAAAAAAGGTTGGGGAAATACGATTTCTTAAAATTCCTGTTTTCATTTCCTTCTGGGAATAGCATCTGAAAAGAATGAAGCTCGGCGAAATGAAAACATAAGAGGAAAATCTGATTTTGGCGAGAGGGAGTAAAGTCGTGCAGCTCCCGTGGCCGCCTGAGGGACTGCGGTGTACCGCATTTATTTTTCTGCGCGCAGATATAACATAGAATTTTTTTCACTTCTGTTGGAGACGTTTCCAAAATTTTACATTCATACCCTCGTATTCTTTTCTTCTCTTCAACAGCTCTCATCAATAAGGTCTGACAACGTCTATCCTCATATCCATTTTCTTTTTTGTTTATCATACATATGCTGCTCTAAAGGATCTTTGAGAAAATATGTTTGAATATTTTACAACGATCATCATCTTGTAAACGTGTTTGTTCCCTTTCAAAATATCAAAAATGAAACTTGGCTCTTCTTTAGTTATGCTTGCATTTGACTAATGCATATTCTGATAAAAATAGAGGAAAACATAAGTCAATTTTAAAGATGCATGTGGCATGTAATTTTTAAGTTGTCACATTACTTTTGTTTCTAAAACATAATCTGAAAGGACAAGATATAAACTGTAAATTCCACGTTCAAACCTTACCACTACACCAGGATGGGTATTTACCAAAATTGTAAAAATGGGAACAAACCAGATTTTTTCATAACGGAACATATTTAAAGCAACCTTCATAAATAGATTCATAATAAGTACTATTGTTTTAAAATCTCTATCTTTGTTGAATATCTTTTAGTATGAATTCACGCTAAGCACAAAAATTACAAGTAATTTATGCAATATACATGATTAAAAATAATTTCATTAAAATACGAAAATGGCTGAACAGCAGTAAAGAACATTTTTAATCAACTGAAAAATTCAATTACGATGGAGCATAGAAAAGTAAGCAAACATGGCGGTATTTTCAAACGGCCTGTTTAAATCTTTGGTTGCAAGGTAAAAAATAAATCTGAGAGGGTCAGATTAAGCTTGCTTAGGGCCATAGACACATATTTTTCGAGCATCTTGTAGAATAGATTGCTTCTGCGTAATCAGAGTGGAACACGTATATAACAAGGATCTTAGGACCATCGTAATTGCTCGCTATATTCGATTGCTCGATAAATATATTCTGGAATTTAAATTTTAATCTTAAAAAATAAAATCGGTACAAGTAATATATTGGCAAACAACGTACACACAAAATAATCTAAAATTCTCAGAAAACGTCGCGGAAATTTGCGCCGGGGGGTAATATTATACTTCCCTAGTGATAAGGTCTGATTGACAATGATTTTGAAGTAGCATCATGTCTTCAACGTACCAAATCCCTCAAAAAATTAGGGTTCTAAACATTTTTCCTGCTTGTCTATTCGACATAATCCGGTACTGAATATCATGCAAACCAAAAGGGCATTAGGAAAACGAAAATTCTGTAATAATAACACATTAAATACACAGTAATTGAATATAAAACGTACTTTTATCATGTATTTTCGCCATTTACAGCTCTACTGAAAGAAAAAATAGACATGTAATAATATATATATTTAAAAAATATATTATTAAATTTATTTATGTGAGGTGTAGGCCTGTAATGGTAATTTGCCATTACTTGTCAGATAATCATCCAACTAAGCATTCTGAAATACATTTGTATAGAACGTAAATAAGCTCTGAGGTACTTCGCTCTCCTGGGAAGTCTTACGTGGTAATAGTCGTGATATTGACTTCATGTAACGGTATAAAACCGTTTCAGTGAATGTTTATGGCGTTCGGGATCAGCTAAGGATCGGCAGGCTTGTTCCCACCGTAACCTAGGGCAGCCCTGATATTATTATTATTATACTCGTCAGTACTCCAAAGAAATTAATCGTGGCTACGTATGGAGTTTCGCTAATTCTTATGTACTCCGAATAATTTGTCGTTTGGCATCTTGTGAAATTTTGATAATCTCGTTAACACTTTTGTTATGAGCTTGTGGTCGGTTGCCTGACTTGAAGTGAACCCGCTGAACATCGTGCTATAACGTGCAACAGTTTTCTCATGACCAGTTGGCTAAAGAAGTCTTAAGAACCACGCTGAGGGATCCTTCTATGTGCTTCATGGTGGAGAAGTGGTGATTACTTATACGCTCAAAATTTGCTGAACGCTCGACTAAGGTGAACGAGTATCAGTTGAACTATTCGACGAATTGAAGTGCTATATAGGTTCGAAGGTGCCGTTGCTATTCTTGGAATGATAAGTTCTTTGTTTTCTATTTTAAATTTTGCAATATGGGGTTACTTACGAACAATGTTGTACTGACGGTTTAATGGGTGTCCTAGTGTTGGGTATTTTATGTCGGCTTGCTAGATTTAAACTAATAATTTTAAATGTTAACTTGAAATAGGAAGTTATTATTTAACTACTATGTGTTTTAGTAAACTTATTGACTAACCTTGAGTTTCAGCGACGTACGTTGAGGTTAAAGTGTATTGAGTGAGTAAGGGTTTTTCCTTAATACGTGTATCTGTTCTTATTTTGAGGAAATACGTAGTGTAATTACAAGTGGTCGTTGGGAGCTGTTGGATTGAGTGGACGGCTTAACACTTACACGTGACCTCTTCGTATATACATGATTAGTTATGGGCCTGGGAACCAAGGTTAGGAAATTCAATTAACCTTCAATGTACTGTTGTTAACACTAGAAGCGCCGTTGGGGTCATTTTTACCATATTTTCCAATTTTCCATCCCTTATTCGAACATAGAGTTGAGCATCGAAGCTTATAATTTTTACTTTTCCTAAAATACTTCAAGCTATACTCAGACAATTTTTCATATTTATATGTTAATTATTAAAATTAATAATTATAGAAATACCCAGAACAGTCAACAGAGCCATTTTGACCCTCATAAGAAAAGTGACCGATTTTCAAATGAATAACTGTTTTCGTATTCCCGATGTTTCATTTTTGTTTTTCATAAAGTTTTCCACACTTTTTCAAAGAAACAATGTCGCGCAATTGGTTCCGTGAAATCATGCGGTATCTCAGATTTCAATGTCCGAAGCAGCAGAGCTGAGCTTCTGGCCAGTAACAAATTTTCTCTCGCTTCTGATACCTGGTACAAGCTGATAGAAAACTGTTATTTATGCTATAATCTTGAACAAGAAATAACTGTTGATGAACAGTTGTTGCAATGTAAATAAAGATGCAGATTTATCCAATACATGGCAAATAAGCCGGACAAGTTTGGCATCAAGTTCTGGGTAAAAACTGATGTAAAATCCGAATAGGCTTCGAATGGCTATCTGTATTTGGACAAGGATGAAGAGCGATCAACTGATTTACAACTCGTGTAGAATGTAGTACTCAAATTACTGCAACCACATCTAAACTCCAGACTTAACTTCACTACTGACAATTTTTTTTACTTCTGTGAAACTTGCAAATGAACTTTCTGCAAAGAAAACCACAATTGTTGGGACACCGTGTCTGAATAAGCGAGAAGTACCTCCTATTGCACGCGGCCCTTCTTCGCTACGATATTTATCTGTGCACTGAAAAATGGAAACAAAATTCTCACCATATATATGTACCAGTACGAAAAGAACGTCGTGATTCTTAGCTAGCGCCACGTACACGAGTGTGCTTGCAGACAACTGCGAAAAGAAGAAGCCCAACACCGTTACTCATTAAAATCATACTAAATGTACCACAGATGTAGCAGATCAGATACTAAGGAAATATACTACAAGATGTAGAACTTGCAGGTGGCCTGTTCATGATTTTTACAACGTCTTTGGCATTGCTGCACTCAATGCTTGAATAATTTTCAAGAAATCCTGGAGATCCAAAATTTCACGTCGAAGATTTGTTCTTGCACTCGTGGAAGAATAACGAATTAGTGCTTTGAATAACAGATGCCCCCCCAATTGTTCGAGTACAGATCACAAAACGAAAGAAATGTGCCTTTCAAGTTTTCAAGGGACAGAATATGACGTATGCCAACTGTGAGGGATGCCAGAAACCAATATGTGGTAAACGTGTTGCTGTCATTGTCAAGCATTCATATTGTTCCACCTGCTCTATTATCTAACGAACTTAAGAACACACTGTATGTTTATCCATAATTTACGTATTTTGTAAACTCAATTTGAAGCATGTTGCGTGCTAATTTATATTATTTTCGTTTATAACTTTCGTTTGTTTCCTTATCACTTGTACTCCTGCGAAATAATATTGTGTAATATTAAATATTACATTATATATTGTCATTTACAAAAAACGCAATGAGGAAAAACGAACTCTAAAAACTAAACAAAAAACTATAAAAGCTCTTATATATTTGCATTGCAACATCATTTATCAATAAAAAAAGTCATTTATTTTGATATGACTCACATTCAGAGGGTCTACCCAAATTCTGTTTCAAACTTCCCTGACTTTTCCAGGTTTTCCAGACCAAATCTTAATCGATTTTCAGTCACTAATTACAGTAAATAACACACAACGCATTAAAATTTGTGTAATCAAAATAAGTTTCATAAGACCATAAAATCCATTAATGACACCTCAAAGCCATTTATAACTCAATTACAGTGAATTTACAAATTCAAAAGCTGTATTAAAAAGTGTATTTCTTTACACTAAAAACTTGCATTAATTAAATATTTATAACACTTTCATTTGGCCCTTTTTGAGTTCATTATAAAAGAGTTTAACTATATAATTGCAAAGCTGATGCTTCATCTTCTATTCCGTTTAAATTGTGCATGACTATAAGGCAAAGGAGGTTGGTATAATAAAAATCCCTTACAGATTAGATAATTTAGTTAAAAACACTTTTTTTTCCAAGTTTTAGTTATATATTTGGCAAACATTTTCTTCTGAAAAATATATGGGCTTAATAATTTTATATAAATTATATTAGTTTTGGTGCAAAATGGTAACTTTTGGAAGTTTAGTCAAAAGTACAAGTTTTTCTAATTTTCCAGTAGGCAATGTGGTACGAAAAGCACGGTTCAGGAAAATTATTTTAATAAGTTATTTATTATAACAATGAATTTCAAATTTCCCTGACTTTGGCCTGAGTGTTTTAAATTTCCATGCCTTTTCCCTGATATTTCCAGTCAGAAAAAACTTTTCTGACTTTTCCAGGTTTACCATGTTTTCCAGGTCGGTAGACATCCTGCATATTTCTTATGAGGGTCAATTTGACCATCAATGGCGGTTTTGGGTTAGTCTAAAATCTGGTTGTTTTAGTGTTAATATTTGTTTAGATATTGTCACTTTTTATAGTTTTAAGAGAATTTCTTAATCATTTCAGCCGCTTACTTCAAAGGAAAACTCCACTCAGAGATAAGCCTAAATGTTCTTTTGAAGAAATCTTATCAGAAATTATATGACTGTTGGTGAAACTTAAATTGCTGTATTTCGTGAACTCGCTGTAAAACCTAGTGATATCACCAATTGCTTTGATTGTTGATTTGTGTTCGATTATTGGCCTGTAATGATGCCATTTATGTAATGTTTTATGACTTAATTGAATGCTAAGTCGAGGTAGGAAACCATTACACGCCTGTTTAATTTTGAAAGGTTTAATTGTCATTGAATTCCGATTCACATGCATTAGAGATGATCGATTATAATTATAGGTACTTACTGCTCATATAATTTTATCAAGTAGAAGTATAAACATATTAACAAGAATCTTTTAGAATATGGTTAGTTTAATAATGGTGCTCACAGTTTATATAATGCAAATATGATAAAAAGACATTAGCACAATAGGTGCATTTGTAACACACTAATGTAATTCAACTTTATAACGTTTCTCGATGGCGTTAAGCAATCTTCCAGGAAGCTTTTGAGTAAGAAGCTTTGAGCGTGGGAGGTGGTACACTCTTTAAAGTTAGAGGCGTTATCCGTGGGATTGCTGCCCTCTACTGGCCGATAACAGAAGTTGATTTGAGAAAGGTTAATAGCATACGGTATGATTGTAGCTCATTGAGGACAAAGAATAGAAAGATAGATTAAGAAAGGTGATGAGGGAAGAAAATTGACGTGGATAAAACGTGACCATGTCCGGTGGATGTTAGTCATACTAGCTATGTCATTGATCAAGTTCTCAGTGTTTTCATGAATGAGAAAAACTTCAAAAAATTTGTCTGCTCGAAAAGATCATTTGAATATTAATCTGGCTTGATCGAGATTAAATTTGTGATCAGAAGACCAGCAACGAATAGCAATATATGAATTAGATGATTCTTGTCTTTTACTATAAGCTTGGTGTTCTTTAATCGGGAACCGGAATGCGTGACAAGTTTGACCAATGTACGATTTAAGACATGAGTATGGGATTTTACTAGTTTGGTCACTTTTTTTTTTTCCAGATAAATTTGCTTCCTTAATTTTCTTTTTTTTTAAACTTATTTTTCTATTTCTTATTCTCAATTTTCCACCGTATTCCATTTTGCTGTTTACTATCTTCAAATTACTTCCTTTGTCGGCCAATAGACGGCACCAACTTCACGGGCAACACCCACAATCTTATCGGTTGTACCTCCTCTCATGCTCATTGTTACGGAAGCGTCCTTGAAGATATCTTAGAGCCATCGAGGAACGTTTTAAAGCTTAATTTAATTAATTTATTACAAATGTGCCTATCGTGTTCACGTATTTTTATCATGTGTATAGCACAGTGAGTCGATCTCCAATTCCATAATGTAAATATTCAATACATATTTGGGATATATACATTAATTTTTTTAATTACGAACTCGCCAAATACTCGCATTCGTTACATGCAGATACACCGTTGCCCTTTTGATAATGAACAGAGAATACTCAACAAGTAACCACCGAAATACGCACTTGTAAGATAATCTCACGAAAAGTAATTTATGTTAGCGAACAGCGTGATTTCTGTGGTTAAGTGAGTAACTATCAAATTTGATATGAAGCTGCAGAGAAATTAGGGCTTCTTGAGAACCTATATTTCATATTTAATGAGGAAACTTGGTTTCACCCCTGCAAAGGCGAAATATAGCATGTAGAGTGTGTATGAACAAATATGGCTCTCTTCTTACCTACTTATTAATTTTCTTGTTTTGCTTCATGATCGTTCCTTTCTTATTCGATTCAGATACCAACTCTTTACTATTCTGAATGTTTATTATCAATTGTCAATCTGCAGCACCATCCTTGTGAAATAAAATTACATTGGAACCTGAAAGTAATAGCAACTCGCCGTCATCAGTTATCAAGATATAACAAATGACGGAAATTTCTTCATCTCTTTCTTAGGCATTTTGCCCATCATGCATAAATTTTAATATCATCATCACTGATATTGAATGTCTAGTGAAAATCTACGACTTCATGACCTATTTTGATTCGTCAATGTTTTCTTGAGTTGCTGGAGTGAAATGGTGAGGCCACCTGGCAAGGCCACCTGGCAAGGCCACTTTCTGGATATCCAAAAATTTTGGGGTACCCATTTATGCAAAAGCCCCTTTAAAATTTATGGAAATCACGTAAGTTTCTGGGTAGAGATTTCTGAATATACTATACATATCAAACTTTCGTTTGGAAAACCATATCTCATCAGCCAAAACTCCACCATCATTTTAATATCTATATTCTTTCTCTATAATAATGGTCATCAGATGTTTTTGCGTCGTCCAATAAAAAGCATGATTCGATTAATATTCAAAACCGAAGATATTGATTTCCATATCGCTGTGACATGAAATATTTTTCCAATCTGCTTACCGAAAACAGTCATACTGTTATTTCCTAGTCAGCAAAAATTTCTTACCTCTGTTAAAGCAAATTAATCAAATACAGAAGATTTTGTTTTAGTTGGAATGTTTAAACATTACTAAGTTTTTGTGATATAAACTGAGCACAGTTTTCAACTCATTCTACTTATTGTATCTTAAAGATCTTATTCAATAGAAAAAATTAGTATTAATAAAATAGTATAAAATCAGTGTCAATATTTCTGAGAATGGTTCTGCAAACCTCGAGCATTTCACACATTCTCCATAATAATATAGATTACGTAATGTTATTTCTCGTGTAATCCTCGTTGTTGGCCTTGATTTCTTCTATGTTTTATTTTCCAGAGAAACTTACAATTTCATGAAATATAAATTGATAAAAGACTACTTTAAAAAATAATAAATAATAAAACTAGAGTTAACAAATCAATACTTTTAATATAGCTATAACATTTCATATACCATTATTCCGTTAAGTCCTTATAGTCTTACCGATTCTCAATGATTATACTAAAATTTAAATTTTAATATAAAACTCCTATGTGGAATGTTCAACGATAATTCATATATTTTAAGAGAATGTGTAACGAACCCCATATTTGATTTTTATAGTGAAAACAAATATATTTGCATGTATAGAAAGATACTGGCAAGTAATATACAAATTGACAAAAAAAAATTATATTTTTGTGTTCAAATTTCATCACTTCTATTTTATGAGAGTTATATTACATATAAATTATAATGATTTACAATACTATGCCTGTCAGGATATTTATGACATTATATCTATCAATGTAGTTTAGTTGAAACTATCGTACATAATTAATTTGTTTCCCACATTATACATAACCAATTCAGTCAGTTAGAATTTTATGAAATATTGTTAATATAAATAATCTTTATCTGCAGATACTATTTTGTTACAAATAAATACAATTACTTTCATATGACTAATTATGATTTTGATAATTGTAAACTCCGATGATCTACGTTTTAACATGGGATTTTAATGGTAAAATTGCCTCGAAAAATTCTTATGAGAGCAATTTGTGTTTCCATATTTGCTACAACGCATAAACTAATGCCTTTTTGTTTGTTATTACTTATTAATAATGTATAAGTATGATAAAAAATTACATATTTAGATTTTAATCTTGTGCGACAACTTCTCTAAAATATTGAGAATCAAACATGAATTTCATGCTTCGGTCTAGACCAGAACCTGGAATTTTTTTATAAGCCAATTTCTACTAAATTGATATTAAAGCCTAGTTAATAATAAAATTACTATGGTTTTCGATATCCTGTCCAGAAAGTATTTTCGTCCACTGTAATTAATTCCAATTCCACTTTATCCGACAGCGTTGAGGACATCATTAATAAAAATAAGAAACTGGATTAGCCCAGTTGTAGATCTCTGGGGAATTCCAAGCTGCGTAGCAAAGAAAAAAACACACAGGCTGCAAGGTAATCTGGTTCCGTTTGGTCTAGGACCTCGTCAATTTCTAAAAGAGTTCCAAAATAAGTGAAATATTAGGTCAGCTATATAATCGATTTCCTCTTAAAATAATTGTTGTTAATCACATTTCTACCCTTACCTTAAACTTTAAAACAAAGAGTAATTAAGAAATTCTTGAAAATAGCAAAAAAAAAGAAACAATTTATTAACATTCCAGTCCTATACTCCTGTTCAACTTAACCTGACAGTGGAGGAAAGGCTATGCCTTGTAACCTTCCGCCCTTACAAAATAATTCGTCAGTTAAGTACTGCATTTTTGTGTTAAATTCATCGTCAAATGCAAACAACATGTTTATATAATTAATCTAGAATTTTATATATAATGTGTACCCAGTAATATTACATTTCGTCTTTATTTAGGGAAAGATGTGTTTATTACGTCATCGCTTTGATATCCAATAGGGTCAAAGCATGTTTTGGCACAATTTCGAGAAAGTGAATGTTGCAGCAAACCTTCCCCCACCCCAGAACTGGAGGACTATTCATTATCTGTTCTTTCTTACGGACTTCGCATTTTCGCATGAACGTAATAATGGCTACTGCTCCTATGTAAATAGTGATTCTTTGACGCCCGGTGCCGAAGTAATTTTGGCGCCCCTTGCTACTAAATATGAGTTTTATAATGTAACGAGTAAATATTTTATTTCATTTTTACAGTGTACACATTTCAAATTTTTTTGCACATGTAAAAAAATTGCGAAGGCATAATTTTTGATAATGATCGTTGAGGAGAGCCTTCGGCACTTTTCCATGATGATTAGGCGGGGCCACGGCCCCTCCCGTGCGACCGCCTATGACAATGATGCCATAGAGATTCATAGGCGTACGCAGAAAGGGAGGTTATGGGTAGTTAATGGGGTTATAGGCTTAATGGGAGGGGTTACAGAGCTACAACTCATATATTCCTATGTTAAATATACAAAATTTCATTACAATGAGGGGCTACGATCCCATCAACACCCTCCACTACGCACACCAGTGTAGCGATTGTTTCCGGTTTAACAGATGTTTCTCCTTATAGTATATACAGAATGAAGGGTCCGGTTCATTTCACCGAGACGTCATTTCGCCGACACATCATTAGGCAGACAATTTACTACACTGTTTTTAGTGCTGCAATTTATACTTATTGAATATTAATTGAACTGAATGGAACTGTTGGAACTGAATGGAATAATTCAGTTCCAACCTTTTCTCCAATATTCACATTGCTACTGACGCGTCCGAAAGCTTGAGTGATCTTTTTCATTGCTATTTTACCAGTGTTTAACCTTTTTATGTAATTTCCTCCCTGGTACCCTGTATTTTATTTCTAAGGTAAGGGGAATGTTATCGGCGCTTTTGCAATCGTGGCGATTGATAGAATTACCGTCGTTTTGGCGATCACTGCTACAGCACACCTTACCCGCCCTCAGCAGCACCTGTTTCAGATTTAGCCCTTCGGTTTCTCGTAAGTGTTGTATCAAATTTATGGAAGTTATTTAATTTGACTATAATATTACGTTTACTATCATGTTAAACAAATTATTGTATCATATTACGTACATACACGGAGTATAAATCACAACAATTGAAATGAGAGGAGGAGTAATAAATCGCATTCAATTATAACTTAATTGATTCCAAAATATAATAATGTATGTGTATATTAACTACAATTCTATTAACGTAAAAACGTATGTGTATAATGCTAAAAATAAAATCCAAATTGCGTTTTTAGTTCAAAACTGAAAAATACATAAATCTAAATTGCTTTAAAAAATATTATAAGCAAAGATTATATGAATCATAAATACACAAATAATAATTAAAATGGATAATATTAAATAGAATATTAGGAACAAATAAATTTGCTATGTAACCCTCAGTGCGCATCGTTTGTAAATATCTGTTGCAAGTAATTAAAGACTGTAAATGCTTAACTGAATTACCTTCATTTCATGAAGGAAGAATCCACGATTTCATCAACCGCGGATATAGGATGGGTCACAGGGGTCATGACCCCCAAAACTATATTTT
>QLNU02015270.1:49897579-49921165 GCA_006491805.2 Dysdera silvatica | reverse complement strand
CATTGAAGTGCCAGAAAAACTGGTACAGGCGTGCGTATGCAAATAACGGAGCTTTGCAACCAATCAGCGTAACGCGATGCGGTCGGCAGCGCCTATATAAGACAAGAGATGTCTGGCAAAGCTGTTAGATCGGTTCTTGCCGCTACAATGGCAGGTTATCAAGATTTAAGTGATTTTGAACGTGGCGTTATAGTCGGCACAAGAGAGATGGGACATAGCATCTCCGAGATAGCGACAAAATTTGGATTTTCGCGTACGACCATTTCACGGGTATACCGTGAATATCAGGAATCCGGTAAAACATCAAATCTCCGACAGCGGTGTGGCCGGAAAAAGACCTTGAAAGAACGGGACATTCGACGACTGACGAGAATCGTTAAACGAGATAGACGTGCAACACTTCCTCAAATTGCCGCGGATTTCAATGCTGGGGCATCAACAAGTGTCAGCGTGCGAACCATCATTGATATGGGCTTTCGGAGCCGAAGGCCCACTCGTGTACCATTGTTGACTGCACGGCACAAAGCTTTACGCCTCGTCTGGGCATGCCAACACCGCCATTGGACTGTTGATGACTGGAAACACGTTGCCTGGTCTGACGAGTCTCGTTTCCAATTGCATCAGGCGGATGGACGTGTACGGGTATGGAGACAACCTCATGAATCCATGGACCCTACATGTCAACAGGGGACTGTTCAAGCTGGTGGAGCTTCTGTGATGGTATGGGGCGTGTGCAGTTGGCGTGATATGGGACCCCTGATACGTCTAGAGACAACTCTGACAGGTACGTAAGCATCATGTCCGATCACCTACACCCATTCATGTCCATTGTGCATTCCGACGGACTTGGACAATTTCAGCATGATAATGCGACACCCCACACATCGAGAGTTGCTACCGAGTGGCTCCAGGAACACTCTTCTGACTTTAGACACTTCCATTGGCCACCTAAATCGCCAGACATGAACATTATCGAGCATATCTGGGATGCCTTGCAACGTGCTGTTCAGAAGAGATCTCCAACACCTCGCACTCCTATGGATTTGTGGACTGCCCTGCAGGATTCCTGGTGTGAATTGTCTCCAGGATACCTTCAGACATTAGTCGAGTCCATGTCACGTCGTGTTGTGGCACTTCTGCGTGCATGCGTGGGGTTGGGGGCTACACAATATTACGTAGGTGTACCAGTTTTTCTGGCACTTCAGTGTATATGTATACACACAGGTTTACATTTGAAAACGAATTGCTATAGTTAGTGAGTAATATGTCATATGAGATATGCATTTACAAAGAAATATCCAAGTTCTTCACTTTTACAATCTGCCAGCTTTCTTATTGACAACCAATAAACGAGCGTAAAAATTCCCAAAAAAGAATATAAAGTTTCAAGTTGAAAAATTTGTGGTCCGCAAATTTATTACATCATTAACATTAGGCTTTGTGGAGGTGGTGGTGCAGTTGTTACGCATTCAGCTAACATGCCGTTATTCTGGGTTGGAGTCCTAACTGTGGCAAAAAATCACGATTCTTGCGGTTCTCTTGGCCAGTGTTCCTCGAAGTGTGAACCATATGGTTCCGCGGAACTAGATTCCACGACGGCCCTCCAGGTGTTTCGCAAGTATTTTGTAAAATATTGCCGAAAATTTCGAAAAGAGCTGCAAACTTTATCACTTTTCTCCGTGGCAACCACTTAGAGTTAACTAACAACAACCAATATCAATCAACAACAGAAAAGTATTACTTACCTTTTATGCTTATGTATTCATTGCTTATTTGTTTAGTATTTATGTTTACCAGTAGTGATAAATAACATTTCTTTAGATATTCCTTTGATATTTATGGAGAGGTGTCGCGGCTAGGCATGTGATAAGAAAAGGGTTCCGCAGCTATGTATGTATGTAGTAAGAAAAGGGTGACGTGGCAAGGCATGTGGTAAGAAAAGATTTCCGGAATTAGGCATGTGGCAACAAAGGGGTTCCCTGGCTGGGAAAGGCATGTGGTAAGAAAAGGGTTCCGGGACAAGGCATGTAGTAAGAAAAGGTTTCCGCGGCTATGCATGTGGTAAGAAAAGGGTAACGTGGCAAAGCATGTGGTAAGAAAAGATTTCCGGAATTAGGCATATGGCAAGAAAAGGGTTCCCTGGCTGGGCAAGGCATGTGATAAGAAAAGAGTTTCGTTGCTAGGCATGTGGTAAGGAAAGGTTTTCGCGGCTAGGCATGTGGCAAGAAAAGAGTTTCGCGGCTAAGCATGCGGTAAGAAAAGAGTTCCGGGATTAGACATGTGGCAAAAAAAGGGTTCCCTGGCTGGGCAAGGCATGTGGTAAGAAAAAGGTTCCGTGGCTGTGCATGAAGTAAGAAAAGGGTTCTCTGGAAAAAAAGGCTTGAGAAACATTGCCTTGCGCATTAAGTGGTTTGGTTTCCTCGAATAACTGCAGGTTCAAGAGCAGCATTTCCCTTATTATCCAAGCGCCGTAAAAGTTGCACACGAAAAATATTAATTAAATGTAAACAAATGTTTACATTTGGTTCTCGAAAGCTCTTAAAAAGAATTCTAATTGATGTATAAATGAACAAAATAAAATGGACGTCGATTTTATTGTGATTGTTGGAGAAAAAAAATTCAGTTCTTATCTACATACTTTCATTTTAGTTATATGCAAAACTGCAGAAAATAGATGGTGCTCAAAATTTAATTTTCGTAATTGCTTTGGAAATCCTCGAACGTATTTCATCACAGCATCTATATAATCGGAATCCCAGTGAATATATAAATTACAATAATGGAAGAGGGAAATTTTAGTGTTTAGTTTTTTAGTCTCGTGATAAGTTTTCGAAAAATAATTTGATTCTTCATTTTGTAGAGAGAGAATGATCTTATCAGCCAACTTCCAATGAAGAACTGCTTATCTTTTACAGGATTAATAGAGGCTTCTTTTAAATAGATAGGCATCGAATAAGCACATTTATAAATAGATCCGCGGTTTGTTTATCAGCTACTACTTTATTATGATTAAAAACTTCCGCGAGAAATGTGAGTTTTCTTTTTAAATCAGTATTGAATTGGAAC
Source organism: Dysdera silvatica (assembly GCA_006491805.2). Taxonomy (NCBI): domain Eukaryota; kingdom Metazoa; phylum Arthropoda; class Arachnida; order Araneae; family Dysderidae; genus Dysdera; species Dysdera silvatica. The sequence goes on along the minus strand of QLNU02015270.1, from coordinate 49,918,099 downwards.
GAAAAATTAAAAGTATCTTTCCATAATAATTCGATTAAAATTCATATTTTTAATTTTGTTAAAATTTTAATAGTTTAGCACTTTTTATCAACTTCAGAATTATAATACCTTTATGAATAAAAATAAATGAAATGATTAAAATTTGTGGTTAACTTCCCATAAATGCTTAAGGTAATCAACCTGGTTCGGAGGGCTTTTTCTTAAAAAAAATATACATTTCTTAATTTCTTTTATTTATTACTATAGCTAAACTTCGTACTGTCTCTAAGATATATTCATTGATAAAATGTACAAAAATATTTTGGGAAATATGTGCAAAAAAATACCTGAAATCTTAACCCGAAATTAGCAAATACGGTAAATATAACTGAAACAATACCAACGATAGAGAACTATTTTTGATTTGATTTTATATATATATATAAACTATATATCTACCACTAACTAGGAGAGTCAAGACTTTTTTTACAGCGTTGGTAAAATATGCCAAAAAATATCAAGTAATCCCCCGAAATTATAGAAAAACACATACTGTCAAAGAAAAAAGTGTGTAACTTGAGTTCTCTGAAATTTTTTTGAACTTCCAGACTAATGTTTTTGCAATAAGGTTTAAGATCTATATGAAGAGATTCACATGATTCTATTCACAACATTTCGGTTACCATGTTTGACGTAAATGCGAATCATGTAAAATACAATTCTTCAGAAATCACATTTAAAGTTTTCAACTTGACTATTGTTCTATTGTACTGTTGCAAAAATTGCTGATCAACATATCAAGGAAAAAATGGTTTTTAATAACTAAGGACGTGAACACTGAAAAAGTGAAAAAAAAAAACATTGGCCGAAATCTGTAATTTGAACAGAGTCGATTACTTTAACCAAACTTGATTTTTATTTTTTAATGCGCAATTAATTGAAAACTTTGTTTTCGGTAATAGACTTCAATTCTTTTGAGGACTTTCCCATCCTTTACAATGTCAATACCATAGTTGATAACCAGCTAACAGTCAATAATATTTCACCCTTTTGGATAAACTTCCTTGGTCCTACTAAAGGAAACGTCACCACTATCGAACATATTTCTTCTCCTCTCTTCCAACAAACGCATTTATGATTAGCATGATGGCAACATCGACCGGCGTCGTGTTGAACAGAATTAGTACGGTTCTGACGATGATGGCAAATGGCCACCGAAACAGCTGTTAAAATATTAAAGGTTTTAACTGCGATAATTCGTGAATATTTAATGTTTAATTTAAATGCAGTGCATGGTATAAATACGAGTCCCAATCAGTAACCAAAAACATTTTTCTAAACTAGGTATACAGAAATCTTTTCTTCCCCACATTGCATCCGTTATAAATAGATATTAGTGGGGATTTCAGAAGATATTTTTTACTATTGTAGATCAATTTTGTAAGTTATTTTCACTGTTGAACATTTAACACACTGCCGTTGCATAAACTGCTGTTATTGTTAGCTAAGTAAAAAGTTGTGTAAGGAAAAGGAATTGCATAAAAATAAACCATTTAGCAAGAACTAAAATATTACAATACTGCAAGTGTACAACGTGTGCAATATTTCGGAACCTGAACAGGCCATGGTCATCTCTGGATCTTGTGTAGATCATCAGCCTTGCGGGAAAGAGGTGTGGTACTCTCGTCATTTCATCGGACTAATATGTGGATGGCTGTAAATTTTATTATCTTGCTAACTTTTTCAGAAAAAATATTTTTTACTGTTTCAGGCAGGAACATAGCAACACACAAATTAAAGGAATACAAAAGACTTTAATGTATATCTCATGTCTTTGGCATTAAAGGAAAAATGTATAATGGCATTCAATGCTAGCAACCTGAATTCCCTTGCCATGTCACTGTTTGCATAGGCGTAAAATATTACAAAGAAAAAACGTTAGTTTCTAGATCTAAGATGGAATGTGACGTGGAAAATTTTTGAAGGTAATTTTACAAATGGTTAAATTAAATAAATTTAATTTTAGTTTTTGAAATGGAAGTTTGTTAGCTGCAGAAATATTTTTCTATATTCATAATTATTTTAAATTCACTCTGAGCAAAACCTCGAAAATATGTCGTAATTTCCTAATTGTGTTATTCCCTGAAACTTATCAACCATGTTTGTCCTTGTTATTTCATTTGATTTTGTTCATTTTCTCGAAATTTGCATATATATTTTGCTTTGTGAGTGAATTCAGGCAGATATATTTAAAGGTGCGCCAGAATTATGTTTTTTTGTTTTGAAGTTTAAATATTTGATTTTATATCGATAACATTCTGTTTGTTCTAAAAGTAAGTGATACCAATTCATTTCAGTTTTGCGAAAAATTTCCAAAAATAAGCATTATTTACAATTTATTCTGATCGGTTTAGCGAGGGAAAAGAACAAGTAATGTATCTATACTTTATACTTTTCATCAGAAAAATAGAAATTTGTGTTCGGGCGAAATGAATAATTTTTGTTTGGAAGCTTCTAAGCTTCTGAACTTCTTCCTGAAGGAATAACAGTTCAAATCAAATGCAATTAAATATATTGAATATTAAGATCATAAATCATAAACATTTTGTGCAAAATATAACAAACAGTTATTTTGACACTGGCGTAAGGTTTAAAAACACGACGTTTCGGGAGCCAACTGCTCCCTTTGTCAAGTGAAGGCAGAATGAAGAGTTCGTGAAAGTCCTAAGCTTATATACCCGCATGTTGGGAATCCCCATCTGACGCCATTTGGTGCGGAGCATTTCCAGCTGGGGAAACCCCAATCGGGGAAACCCTCGCCGGGAAAGCCCCCGCACCCGACGATGTCAGATGAACACCCCCAACTCGAGGTTTTGCAAAAATCCTGTAAGGTTCTGGTAGAGGTTTTGCGATGTTTATTGCACGACTCCTCAAACCGTAGGTTTCCCATGATTCCAGAAAAAGTCTACTCCCCAGATTCGTCACATTCTGATGTAATATTTTCATCGAATGCCAATCTGGTTCGTGACCCTCCCTGAAGACATGTTCAGCCAACTGGTTTGAATCGTCTCCCCTAGCTACCGCACGCATATGCTCCTTCCCTCGTAGACGTATCGATCTTCCCGTCTGTCCAACATACACCTTGTCACAGTCTCCACACGGTATTTGGTAAATAGCACCAGATTTTTCCTCCTCAGGGACGCGATCCTTAACTTTAAGTAATAGATCACGCAGGGTGTAGACAGGTTTGTAGTAGGTCTTAACATTCACACAACTGAGAATTCGAGACAGCTTTTCTGAGACACCCGCCACATATGGCAAAACCACTGATGTCTTCCTAGTCTCATCCTCTACATTCCTGTTTCCACCACTAACACCACATTGGTTACGAGCGATAAATTTAGTCGGGTAACCGTTCTTTTTCAACACGCTTTTGTTGCGTCGTAATTCAACATTGCGAAGGTCATCATTACAACAATGTGTAAAGGCTCGTCGGTGCAAGGCTCTAATGACAGATGCTTTGTGTGATGCCGGGTAATGAGAACGAAAGTCAAGATACCTATCAGTATGTGTTGGTTTCCTAAACAAAATATTAAATACATTATTGCAAACTTATAAAATGTTAAATATTGTTGGTAGTTTGTAGTATAGTTTCACGTAGACTTTCACAGCGCATTATAACAATCAACAACGAATTTTTAGGTAGTCAGCTGTGTAGCAAAAGTTTTAGCAATAAATAATCGTTTTGCTACACAGCTGACTACCTGAAAATTTGTTGTTGATTATTAGTTTGTAGTATATTTCTCAAAAATACCATATACGTATTAGACTTTTCGCAATAATATTATGGGTTTTATTATGATGTTATAGATTTCATTATAGAATTATAGATTTTATTATAGTGTCATAGATTTCATCATAGTATTATAGATTCCATTATAGTATTATAGATTTCATTGTGGTATTGAGGGCATTATTGTAAAATGTTTTTAAGATCATTATTACATAAAATTATATCAGAGACTTAAAATATATTTTAATACATGGTTCCAAAATCGAAGTTAGTTAACATTCATTACTTATATCGAGACTTTTAAGTTTAAAATATCTTAAAAAATATTCCCTAAATATCTTAATATACTGGCGTTCGGTTTTACGGAAGGTCTACATTTATTTATTTTTCTTTGGCATTTAGAATATTAGTAAATAGGGAGATTTTGCTTTATTTCGCATAATAAGAAACGTTTTCTGCTAAAAGTATGTTTATGCTTTTCCTTCAAATTTTTATAAAAAGTGATATGTTTTAGGATAAATGTATAAATATTTTAATTTCGAAACGAATATAATAAATTTACTATTAATTTCTGAATATTTTCAACAAAAATTGTACTTTTCATAACTGACACAAGTTCCTTACCATCAAAATTATATTATAGATAATTTAATTTGTATGGAATTATAGTTTATTCAGATAATTATTTCATCCTTTACTGGCCCATACTTCATCTGTTTTACTATTTTTTAAATATTCCATATAAGGATTATTCGTTTATTGCAATCGAACCAAAACGCCTCACGAAAATATTAAACGACCAATTATCAAATAATTTATGATGAGTTAATTATCATTTCCTCCGAAAAACACTGGCTAATCCTATCAAGCAAATAAAACTGTAAAACTTAAAAAATTTTCATTTGCGACAGCTATTTCTCTTCCCAAATTAAGCAGGAGAAAACTCCTGATTTTCCAGAAAAAAAACTGAAGACGGAGGAAGGGGATTTGGATTATAGGAACACCTGTAGTGGTCACCCTATCCTGAATTATTCAATATAAAATAAAGTCCGAAGTGTTTCAAACATATCCTGTACTGAACGCCACCTAGCGTTACCTAACCGAATCTTCGAGATCGATGTCCCAAGCGGGAAACTAGAAGATGCTCTGTAGGTCTGACAGACAGTGCTTGCTTGTCTGGCGGAACACCGCAACTGGAAATTTAGCGAGAAGTTTTCAAGTGCACTTTATTTTTGATTATCCCATTTATATAGTATCGTTCGAAAAAGAGTCAGAGACTGACGAACAAATTTAAATTGCGTTCAATATGTTCTCGAGCCAGAAAAAAATTTGTGCGAAAATTTTAGTATACAGGAATTTTTGTGATGGAAGTGTTTCGATGATATGTAATTGATCTCTCTCGATTTATTTTTAAGGATCAATTTGCTCTTGCGCTTCCCAAGACTCCACGAGACATCCATTCCAAGAAATTATTTGTATATTCAAATGTACGTGTATATATGTTATTTGCACCTTTAAGGAGTGTGCGTATGGTAAGAAATGTTAAAGCTTTTAAACACGCCGTGATCTAATCGGCATTCAATGAAACGACGGATCGTAGGCCCATAGACTTGCCACGTGACAAGTAAAGATTAATTTAGGATTTAGACAACTCAAGGTCCATTAAAGTGCAGCAACGTGCTATCGGATCTAATTGTGATTTACATATTGTCATGTAGGTAGTACTTCTGGAAAGATGCTTATTTGAAATACTGTAAATATGTGGACACAGTGGGCAAGTGTTAAGAATAACTGAACTGGCTGTTAAGAATAAATGAACCTGTTCTGGATTTCCCGTGGATATTTTGCGTGTGGTTTCAGCTAAAACTTGTTGCTTTGTGTTTCATCATTGACATCATGGTTCCAGTTTTAATTTTCTTGTGTGAACTTCTTGGAAGTTTTTGGGTGGCTGTATTAGGTATACGGGCACAATCACCTGCGACTAACGAGCAGCCTTGGGGTAAGTGTAATTCCTTAGCTTTCGTGAGCCTATTCAAACTTTCACAAATAATCTTATCACGGATAAATTAAATATGAATGGCAGTCTCAAAACATCTATATCGTTTAAAACTATGATTGACGGGAATTCATAAGCTAATGCAGAAGGGGTTTTTTTCCTTTTTTTTTTTTTTTTTGATATTTTAAAAAAGTTTCCAAAGTAATTTTTAGTTAAAGACACTACTTCCATAAACAAATTGAACGGGGGTTTTCATCAAATACGAAAACTCTATGCTAAACTTGCATTATCGTTGACGAATTCAATTTTGAAAACAAGCGGGTGCCCTTTATGTTTTCCTGTCTCACCTTAAGCAAATTCAGAACACGAGAAACATTTGAGATTAAACCACTAATAAACATTCGACAACATTGAAACAAAAGGCGCTTCTCATAACTTTTAAAGTTTTATTGATTCCTATGAATCTTACCCTGTTACTAGAGTAAAATTGATTAATCATTAAATATTGGATGCATACCACTATAATGAATGAAATATACTCAATTTTTCTAACTTTATTCCTATTTTGGGAACATCAACAATTTTATAGTTGATCTTAACTTTAATTTAAAGAAACGCAGGGGTTTAGAATTGCATAAATGTTTTTTGTATTGATTTTAAAAAAAGAAGTTAATAGTAAGTGAATAATCAAATGTACGCAGCAAATATACAGCCCAAAGAAAAGGACCTTTGAACGAACTGCAAATATGAACTTTTTATGTAAACCTTCGCCTATTAAATTTTGAAATTCAATGACATTCTTGGAAACAGGGATTTATCCACATTCTTAGCTGCTTCAAAACTTCATTATTTCTATTACCAAAAATTGTTTCATGAGCACATTGTTTAACTCATTAAACTGTCTATGATTTAATATAAATTTTAACAATATATTACGGATACCATAGGAATGTTTAAATGCTGCACCTGTATTATGTTACAGTTTAAATCGGTAGTTCCCAACCTGGGGGGATCGCGACCCTTGAGAAGGCTGCGAACTGATTTCTTGCGGTTCGCCGAAACTATTTTTAACTGCAATTAACTTTATAAAAAATTTCACACTAAATGTTTCCAACACTCCCATATTTCAAAATTACCATATTGAAGTATCCTACTAATGGTGGATGTTAACTTTATATTTATAATGTACTTTGATTTGATAATTATTATTATTATATATTATACGTAATTTATATACAATACTTTTATATTTAATGTTTGCTTTATTCTGTTATAAATGCCTTTATTATACGCAAATGTGGCGGCGCCGGCCAGGTAGGTCGCAGGATATTTGTTTACTATAAAAGTGGTCGCGGATTATTTGGCTGTTAAAAAAGGAGTCGCAGTTTATTTGGTTACCATAAAAGGATATCGCGACTTGAAGAATGTTGGGAAACATTAGTTTAAATAATTACTGGAAATTAAAGTATAGAATGATGTAATCTTTTTATTTCTAAACAATCCTCTCCGTTTAGATTTCCCTCTTCATCCTCTCATACCTGTTTCCCGAAGTTCATTTATATAGCGATTATTCATATATTTTCGCTATAACCTTTGATAATACAACAATATTGCCACTTCATGTAGCATACTGTGGAAATACTTGTTCAAAATATGCCTATGTCCTTTAAGAATTTTTTTTTCCACTACAGAGGGCGTTTACACATTTTTAGAACGATTTCAATAGAGGATTAAAAAATGAAAATATTTTGTGCAAAATGGTTCTGGCAACTGTTTCGAATTAAGATTATCGTCTGCTACTTTCAAATTCATTTTTCATTCAAAATGGCGCCTGTAAACAAGCTGTGGATCGAAAGATGTTTTCGCGCTTTCAGAGGAGAAATATTCTTATTCCATTATTAAAAAACGTGTGAAACGCATGGTATAAAGATTTCTAAGTGCAAAATAAGCAACATTATTAATAGAAAAGGGAAAGACCGTCAATCAGAACTTCTACATAAAAAGAGGACTCCAAATGAATATCCGAACAAGGTATGTACTGTTGCAAATATTTCTAAATTGAGACCACTGGTAACCAGAGAATATCCACCGACGCAGAAATCAATTGCAAACTCTTTAAGAACTTCTGTAGCAACAGCAAATAAAATAATAAACCAAGATTTATAACTTAAAAAAGCTAAAAAGCATAATCTTCACCGTCTTTTGTCGAGGCATGTGGTTCAACGCAAAACATGTTGCAGAGTCCTGTATGAAAATTACTTAGAAGGAGATAAATGGAAATACGTTGTTACCCTTGATGAAGCAGGGGTTTATCTAAATGATTGTAACAAAAAAAGGTCCATTTACTATCGCAAGCGCGGAGAAAAAAATGTCCAAACTTGGTTCCGAGAATGCAAAGAAAGCTTCAGTAAAGGCTTTATGATTGTCGCAGGTTTCTCTTACAATGGGAAATTAAAAATAAAAAAGTGGAAAACAACGTTAAAATCAACTCATGATATTATCAGGAGAATGTTTTACATCCGATATTTACAGAAGAAATTCCATTTTTTTTATTCCAACAATTTTCAGAGTATAAAACTGCAATGAGACAAAGCCAGCAGTCATACCTCGAAAACTACCACTGCATTCCTTGAAAAAATGAAAACTGATACAGATATTGCATATATACCTTTTCACCATATTCTTGCAAAGTCTCCTGATGATTCTCCTATGAACTATTGTGCCTTTGGTCCGCTGAAAAGAGCTTTCTCTAAGCGCAAACCCACTACCATCGATGGACTTTGGAAAGTTGTGGAACAACAATGGCAAGCAGTACCTCTGGAAACGTTGCAAAAAGCCCTTCTATCATGGAAAGCATGATGCAGACTTACAGCTCAGAAACAAGGTTATCAGATGGAATATTTAAAAAAATAATCTTTACATTTTAAACATTAAGAAAATGGCTCCGAAATCGTTCTAAAAATGTGTAAACACCCTTTGTATTTCGAAAAAATAAAACATAGCATCATTTCCGGTTACATCATTCGTTATAGCAAAATTATCAAAGCATAAACCTGCAGTGAAATATTTTTATGTTGTAGGAAATTGCGGTATTTTGTTTTACCATTCACAACTATTTCAGAGAAAATTTTTGGAAAACTTTTGTAATCAACCCTCCCCACAATATCTGTGCGCTATTCTTTAAGCTGTCTTCCGTTTCCGCTCCGGTGTTGGGCGCTATATACCGGCTCAGACTCCATTTCTGTTATAACTTCTGCCCTCTTGGATGAACTATCACTGTTAAGATAGCAGTTAATGAGACACTGCTGGATCGCAGTCCTTCATCAGGAGCAATAATGACATTATCTCCTGATGAAGGACTGCTGCTGATGCGTCCGAAAGCTTGAGTGATCTTTTTCATTGCTATTTTACCAGTGTTTAACCTTTTTATGTAATTTCCTCCCTGGTACCCTGTATTTTATTTCTATATCACTGTGTTTATAATCTGTCGGATGCTTCATACTATACCTCATCTCTCAATGAAGATAACAGTAACTTGGCCCGAAAATATCGCCGTCCTTGGCTAAATCCCGTCCACAAATTTTGGCCTTCCAGAAATTCCCCTTCTTCAAACGTTCTACGCTATCGGTGTGAATTCAGAGGTGTTTCTCCACACTGGACCTTGTTTACTAAAACCCAACTTGGGTTCTTCCACCACATCTCGTTAAGAGCTCTGATCCCCAAATGGAGATTCCATCTCTTCTTTATTTCCTCATCTCTCGGACTCTACGTCCTTCCCTCTCCTGGAACACAGTGCCGCTTGCTCGGCCAACATTTCCAGATTATTTATTATTTCTTGCATAGGAAACCACAATAAATTTTTTCATTAAAGCTCTTCAGCTTCTAGATTTCGCTACTTTTGAAAAAAGGACCGGAAAAGGGTATAGAAGCTAGACTCGAACAACTCGAACAATATTAATCAATTAATATTTACATATAATTTGTTTACCTTGTAGTGAACTCTTCAGTTTACAGGCTTTAATACACTAGCTACTGGATAACGGCAAAAATATAACTGTTGTGGGTAGGCACATTTTTATGAATCAACAACAAATCAAATTTTGGTTGTTGTTGTTGTTTATTAAAAATGTAACTATGAAAATTATAGTGCTGTGGTGATCCAGTGGCAAGGGTATTAAAGCCTGAAAATTTCCTGAAAGGAAAGTGAAAATTCACTACAATCTCATAGCATATTTGTCTGTTTTGTTACATATAATTTTATTACTTTTTCTTAAAACATGTTTATAAATTAATTCCTATTACATGAACATCTATTCTTAGTTATAACTACGTGTTTTTCCATATTTAATGAGCTTCTGTTTCTCCTAAATAACCTGGGATTTTAGAATAAAATATTTTCCATAGAGATTTAATTGCAAATTTTGAAATACGGCCATTTTCATTTTGGTGGTTTAGTTTCAATGGAAAAATAACGTACAACAAATTTGGTTTTATTTCATCTATAAACTACATGCATATTTCCTTTGCACTAGGTAAGAATGCAAAATGTTGCTAAAACTGAAATGCTGATACTACTTTTTTGCAATAAATTAAACGAGATAACAAGGTGTCTCAAAAGCTAGTTAATTACAGTATGAACAGAAATTAACGACCTAAAGGGTAAATTAAAATAACTATCACGATTTGAAAGTTTTCAAAAATTTAAAAATTTGGCTAAAGGCATTAGAATTCGTAAATCTTATTCTGGTTTTTGTAATTCCTCTGATCAGTATATTTAAAAATATATTTTCACTCTCTCAAAGATATCATCATTTTTTATGAAACACTCCGTCTGTTGATGTGTATATATATATTAGTATCTACTAATTAAGATTCCTTGTTTAGATTCACTTCAAAGACTACTCGTAGAGGACGTGAATATTTAAACTAATAATGAGAGGTAATGTATACAAGTAAGAGAACAATATTTATGCAAATTAAAAAATATTTAATTTCTATCGAAGAAATTCTTAAAACTCCAAACTTACATTACAGAAAATACATGAAAATTGCGATTTGGATACCACTAAATATATTTTACCGAATTGTTTTAATGCTCAGAGGTATAATTTAGATAATTATTTCAAAGTATATAAAAGTTTGCTTACATATATTCCTAATTTTTTAAATATGGGGAGGTCATAATTTATTTTCCAATTCATGTCTCTCTCTAAATTGAATTTGCAGGTGACCTTTTTTGCATCGAAAATTGTATAAATACTTTTCAAGGTATCGACAAAAGAAAACTAGGTCCATGATTTGCCGATATATAAAAATTCGACGCTAAAAGCAAAAAAATTTTAAATAATTGAAACAAAAAAATACTTTTTATACTTGTCTTCTTCTCCTCCTTCTGCCACTTTGTCATTTTCCCACTTTTATGTGGGATCGGCGTTATGCTCTTTTAATCTTTCCGCAATCTTCTATGGAAAACCTCTTCTCTACTCTATCCATACTCTTCCAGATCTTCCGTCACTTTATCCTTCCATCTCAACCATGGTCTTCCCCTGTTCCTCTTACCTATTATCACCATTTTTAATCTTGTTCTCGTTTCAAAATCAGACAAAAATTAAGCTAACAAACAAAAATTGTAAATGGTTTCACAACTTCAAATTCATTCGTTGTTTATCACGATGGCTGTAAATGTCACTATCGAAGAAGTGAGTTTCGACATGACTACCGTTATTAGTAAGTAAAACATAATCATCCACAGTCAAAATTCGTTTATAATTATTTCAAATGATATATCCCTTTTCTTCAGAACAAATACGTGTAAACAGTTGTAGCAAATAGCTAGAACTATTAGAGTTCTGCTTGAATTCTAGATTTTTGCTTCAACAGTTTACACGTATTTGTCCCGAAGAAGAGCAATATAATCCTTCAAACAATTGTACATGAATTCTGAATGTATAATAGAAATTAATTCAGTTTTACTTAGTAATATACTTGGCACAGTGTTTTTGCCAGCCATTTTCGAGATGATTATCGTTGCATTGAACAAGAAATTGCATTGATATAATAGTTTCTTTATTTTTGTGAGATGTAAAAATAAAACGCAAAATTTCATTTTAGATTGTCTTAATTATTTACTTTCGTTTGCTGGTTTAATGCTTTTCCTGTTATATAAATATCTATGCTCCTGTACTAGTAACGTTTAGAAAAACAAATCAGATCCTTTTGTCACACATCCCTTGAGTAATATATATGCACAAGTTTTCTGGCATTCCTTTTGTGCTGCAGAAAGCTCTGAAAAGGAAAAATCTACTTAAAACCAAGTTTATTAGATGCATGCATACATTTAGAATTAAATAACAAATCCCTAATTCATAGATTCACATGTAATTTAATTTCCTTGACAAATATACTCGCATGTAATGGAACAGAAAAATATTATTTGATTTCTCCAAGTTAATCTTTAGATTAGTAAAAATTGGCAGAAATTTATACGGTTACTTAATATTATGCAAGGTTTGTGAGTAATCTTTAAAATAAAGCTCTTCACAATTCATAAAAGATTAAATATTTTATCCCAAAAATTAATGTCCGTGCTTTTATTTCAGCACATATGCTAGTTATGGCATCCTAAACATAGAACCATATAATTAATCAAATATATGATTATATATGTATGTATTTAATAGATTGTTTTTGAGAACTTATGGTATCTGAGGCATATAGAATACCCTCTTGACTATGCATAAAAGTTACGCTATATATACAAGTAAATTAAAGAATTGAAATTTACAATAGACACGGATAATACTTTATTTAACTTTGAGCTTTTCAGTGAAATCGTACCCATTTTCTTCGAAAGTACAGCATAAAAATGAATTTTTTTTCGTATTTTTCGTTGTCATACAAGAATAAATGACACGGAATGCGTGTTACGGATTATATCTGTCCAACCATCATGTTTCTGTATTTCCATTCGTGCATTGCATTTTCCGAAATAAATAATTTTGTAGGATGCAATTTTTTGCTATAGTAAATCATCAGGACATATATCCATGTTTTGAATAAGTTTTAAAGAAATGTTTCAAATGTTCTCGTAGTCAATTTCCGTTCAATGGGTTGGATTAGTTTATTTTCTTATGGTCGAAGTATTACGTAGTTAAGAGATTATACGCATGCATGCTTCCGGTATGTGTCCAGTTTCGTTTTTCATTATCTTTCGTAGAAAAAGTTGTCCGCTCGAAAAAATAGTGGATGAGTTAGATATCTACCGGCAGGCAGGCAGGCATTTCTGTGTACCCTGTGAAAACACAAATATAGAGAAATGTCTATGTTTCAAGAATAAAATAATGTTTATTGACACAGAAATCTGCATACTCCCAGGATTTACCGTACAAGCTTGAATTTTTGAGTAGATATTTGGGTGGTATGTCATAAGAAAAAGAACTCCAGTGGTTCATTTCTCCTTCGATATTTGCCGATATTTGTTTGTTTGGATTTTTATGGCGCAAGAGCATCTGGGCTATACTGCGCCATTTTAAGGCTTCTTCCCGACATGTCATAGGGGAAAATCTTATTGTTTTTGATCAAACACGGCGTTGCAGCACTCCTACGGCAATTTTATTGACTACAATACATGTGGCACTAAATATCTGCAAATTAAGTAAAAGCACCTTGTTTAATTATGACCAGCAATGTTTCTGATAACAAGGTATCTTTTTTTGGTGAGATCTTTCTGCAATACGCCCTAAACATTGCTATATATCATCATTTTACTTTACTGATAATATTTTCTATACTTATTTTCTCTAGCATCTAAATCCATATATTTATTCTTACGCCCATTATATTTACTCTGAGCTTGTACATCTCCATAAGCGTTTTGATTGTCTGCAATTTCCGTATTTCTATTTACGTTATTCTCCATGTATGTTTACAACGCTCTCTTACCCAAAAAAGAAGTTGCGTCAATCAACACCAAAAGCTAGCGTTTCCTGCCTGTACTTAAGCGAAGCAAAAATAAAAGAATAGATTGGAACAGCAAGTAATAAAGTTAGACGTAAATTCGCGTTCTCTTGTGTATATTACTCGACATGAAATTTGGTCTAACCTGAAATAATGAAGATATGGGGGAAGAAATTAAGAATAGAAATAGAAATACCTAAGTGTTCAGAGTCATCTTATTTTCAGCTACATACAGTGTTTAAAAGACAGGGTAATGCGGCAGATAGTAAACGTTTTAGGAAGTGTTTGCACTTCAGTAAACGCCAATACAAGCATGAATATGAGGCGGAATGGAGTCATGTAGACGGTTGAGGAATTAAATACTAAGCACGATTGATTTATGTCACAATTGATCGAGATCGAACGTTAGCCGGTTCGATCGTAGAAACTGTCCAATACAGTCTTATAGATCTTCGATTAAAAATAAAACTGTAGATCATTCTTAGCACAGCAATACAGAGCAAATATTTGGAGACAGTAGTAGTGGTATGGATCAGGGTGTTAGATAATGCAAGAAATTCAGGAATGTAGACAAAATGGTCTAGAAAACTTTCCTGGCATATCATGCAGATGTCAGTATATCCGTGCTGCAGAAAAGAAGTAACTTGCTGTCATACTCATATGCAATAATAAACTCACACCGTGCTCTCCACCTGGCAGAAGACATAGCGGCCATGAAAAAAACTAGGACCTGCTCTCTCACCAAGATGTTACCAGACACTAACCGTTGATTGCCAGTACGCAGACAAAAACGAGATTCATCACCGAAGATAATAGTAGTCCATTCGTGATCCCAGTTTGCGTGATTTCGGCATCAAGCCACACTAGCGCTGCAATGCCTTGCAGTCAATGACAATTGAGTAAACGATTGCCTGCTGCGCAGGTTTACCTCTTGTAGCCATTGGTTTATAGTTGAGATTATTATGGAGACGTCCATGAACGATAACACAGCACGTCGAATATTGCCTGTAATGTTTTGCATGACAACTGAGCGTGTTGAGCCACCCGCCTGTCGTCAAGGCGCGTGGACGCTTATTGGACTGGATCACTGCCTCTGCAACGCACGTAAGAACTTCCGTGTTGCCAGTGGTACGAACAGCATACAGCAATACACCTAACCTGTTGCATTTTGGCAGCGACACAACGTGTACCTTTTCATTTCATGTATGTCTCTAATTTTGCCTCCCTGAAAAGCATCCAAATGGCAATAAACTTTCCAACGACTTACATTCAGTATTCTTGACCTTCGCTAAAGAGGTTCCAAGCATTATGTCTGAAAGATGAGCAAGGAAAACACATCACCACTTAGTCGCTTATTTCAGTCTTTATATCACGAATGTGTAAGTCATTTATTCCGAGATAACATCAGTGGCTTATCTCCAGTCGGTACACTCATTCTGTGATTTGTGTGTTTTTAATACGCTTCCTTCTGGGTAGGGCAAATTTTATATCAAGCGGTCTACATGTAAATGTAGCAAAAATTCTATTATCCAACTCTCCGTTGTCCGATACCCATTTTTATAAAGATTATTATTTTGCTTTAGGCTTAGCGTGGCTGGAGTAGCAAAACGAGTGTTATTCAACGGAACTCCTGTCGTCAAAGTAGCTCCTTAATGAAGCTACGCAGCAGAGACAATCGAAATTGAGTCAAACAGAACTTCATTTTGAAACTATATGGGGTGGTTTGATTAACCTGTTAACCGGGGAATAAAATTTTGTGAAACTCGTTTCACACTGGGGACTTTTTTTTGGGGAGACATTTTGGTAGTCTTCCGGGCATGACGAAAAATGTCGTCATACCCAGTTAACAGGTTAAGGAGATACTTTTTGTTAAAAATGTGTAATCTTCCGGGCATGACGAAAAATGTCGTCATTCGCATTTTGGTAGTCTTCCTGGTATGACGAAAAATGTCGTCATACCCAGTTAACAGGTTAAATATTTTTACGGTAAAAAATCAGGCGATTGTATTTATTTTTAAAATCACAACATCCATGCCTTGTTAAATCTACACTTATTATAGACTCTAATTAAAGACTTTCAAATACTGTCGAAAGAACGTCGTTTGAATGAAAGAAGCGTTAATCGTAATGTATATAATTCTAGGATATATTTGCCTCGCGAGATCGCAAAATACCAACTATAGTCGTTAATTAGAAAATTGTTATTTGAAGTGATAACTATATGAAAATCTGTGCTTCTAATTAGTACTATGACTGGTGCTGAACCTCTGAATTCATGAAATTTCCTGTCATCCGAAATATTCGATTAACCGACGCAGACTTTGTCCAAAATGAATCGGAAAATAGAGGTGTTACTACATAAATATTTATATATATATATGTGAGTCTGTGCCCATTTTAATAGTCACTTTTAAAAGACAATGACATGAACAAGAAAACGAGCAATTGTTAGAATACTCGTGCATCATCGTCTCAATCGAACATGTATCGAAACGCCTCAGGGAAAATTATTTATGGGTCCAGCATCGCAGTCTTCGTCATCAATCCTTTCATCATAATGGGAGCCAGGACCATCACTCAATCACCACGTCTTTTGTATTCTCGCAAGACACAAATGGTGGCGACATTCCTCAATAAAACGATATAATGGCTTGAAGCAAAATGCTTTTGCCAACCCCAATAATTGCTAGATAGATGCAATATTATTCTGCTGATGCAGTTTACGCTAATCATTGTTAATTATAAGCAATAATTAGATTTAAAGCTATTAAATACAATAGCGATTTACGGAAAGGTGATTCGTGTCGTAATACTATTTTCAACTTAGTGGAGGATAATTCGACAATTGTGAAAACTATAATTAAAATTCTGAGAGTACTATTAATTACATTCTCTGTTTTCTCTGATGTATTATACGTTTCCGCGGATACAGTCCAAGTAACATATAAACTAACAAACTAATGGGAATATAATTTTTTGACCATCACGGAATTGGAAGGAAGATGCCCAATTATTCTTTTTCAGTCATTGCTCGTTCAATATATCACTCTATATCCAATTGAGTTGTTCAGCTTACTATGAAGCCATCACTGTAAGATCGAATGAAGCAAGTGGATCGTTTTTGCTAAATGAAATTGGAAATAAACATGAACGTTTCAGAGAAGCGAGTTTCTTTAAAAACATTGGTAATTACATTTGCTGTGCAAATTGCCGGCCACGAAGAAAAGAATGTGGAAACCAGATCGCAGAAACATACTTCCTATGCAAGTTTTTTTCCACTTAGCATTTTATCAACATCTAATCTGAGAAAACTTAAAAAATCTTTAAATCACTTTAATTCCTTCCCAGTTGAGTTTAATTAATATTCTTAGATTTCTACTGGTTATTTAAAAAAATCAGCTTTCGAGAAAAACATCACAATCCTGTTAAAATTCTTGCTAATGAGCCGCCACTTTTTTCTCCGTTTAAAAAATTCGAAACTTTCAGTTTGGTATTTTTAAAACTGTGGCATTCCAATTATTTTAAGTTTTTTTTATGTTAAGTCCTAAAGAATTTCATTGAAAAATAGCTCAGTAATCATTGCTTTTCTGAGCCAAATACACTTATTTCTCATAAAAGCAAATGACAGAGAAATTACATTTAGACTTTTCACATTTTTCATGAAAATATATCATTTCTAAAAATTTCATAAGATTGCTAAATATATTTTAATCTCTCTACGAAAAGCTGAAATAAATTTATTTCCAAAGTTATTAGAATGTAATGGATCATTGCGAATAAAATACAGAAATAAGCTTAAGTGCAATATATCAGGAGTTTCTAATACAACTAATGTCATAATTTTGGAAAGGTTTAATCACACTAAAATCAAACTAATCATTGCGGCCATATTTTACAATATTTATAAAAGAAATTTTACATTCATTTATCGTAATATATATAAAAATATAATAAAAATCAACTAGACTTTTCGTAATTGAAAATACGCAACTTCGATAATTAACTATTTTCCAGATAACAAATCATATTTTTTTTAAGTTAATCGTTTGTATTTCTGTATTTATCTACCATTCAATTCATTCCTTAATTTATTATATATTGTTTTCCTTCCTTCCTTCCTTCATTTTTCTCCTCCTCTTTATTTTTTCATTCTCATTCATTTATTCAATTGTAAATTCGTTACTTTGTTCAAACTAAATTATCTTTGGACAAAAATGTTTCAAGAAATCGAAATAAACAATAAATTTCTAAACGACTTTAATTTGTATTTGAAGTTTACAATTAAGATTTCAAACCGCAATTGTGAATATTAAATTTCAGTTGTTTTCTTCTCCCAGTTCCATTTCAGGCGGCACCACAATATTTGCAAATTCAATTTTTCTCGAAAACTTTTCCAGTTACTTAGGATTGAAGAACATCAACGTGGGATTCTTGGGGAAAAACGAATACATTTGAAATCATTTCCATAGAAAAGAAATATAAAATACGTGTTAAAGCATTGAAACACAATTCTACCCATGGCACAACGCCCAAATTTGAAGTGCCAAATGTAATGAAGAAATAATGATATAAAACAAGCTTCGTAACATTTACCTCTTTTTTCCTATGTGGGACAAAAAAGCATGGCAAAGATGGTTTCAAATATTCTTACATTTTCATGAAAAGATAAAAAAGATTAAAATGTGCTAAAAATGTTATTCAATACCCTAAATTTTCAAAATTGTGAAACGTTAATGTATTAGGAATTTAGAAACTTGTAATTGGCAACATATTTTGTTTCATAAAGAACTCTTTCTCTTCCCGTTTTCCTAGAAAAAAGAGCAAAATTCCATTTCGTCTTTTGAAAAGTAAATAAAAAAATAATCTTCATTTTCGCTAAAAATCTGTGAGTCGGAAACAATTAACTTTGCAGATCATTTGGGATTTAAATGCAAGTGGAATTCCTCAAACCTAAATATTTTATCAACATTTGGGTCTCAGAAAAAGTCTCGTAAATAAATTGAAGATAATTTAATTCCAAAAATTCTTAAAACATATAATCTTCCTTCAAAATGAATTGACATATCGTTTAGTTACTTACCCTAGGTATGTAAATTTCATGTCCTTTTCACATTTAATTATTAATTAAATATTCTTAACTTACAAGTACTTCAATTAGAATGTTTACACAACTAATATTTTTTAATTTCTTTTCCCAAACATATATTTTTCATTAGAAAGGCATGTTATGTTTATCACAAAGAATTTTATATATATATTTATGTGTAAAAAAGACAACACCTGAATATAGAACAACAAAAGAATATAGAAGGATAACCCCATAAAAAACACCAAACAACATAAAAAAGAAGCAAGACCAAATATGAAAAATTAAAAAGAAAAGATATTGAAAATTTCCCAAATGAGCAGAATTTCGTCAGGGCCGAATCCGCATCAGAGATAATAAATAAATAGGAGCGCTTCTATTAACAATGCCAGCATGTGCTAAAATGGCATGCATTCTCTCAACGCCCCTAAAAATTAGAATTTTAAAAGAAATAAAAAAAAATATAAATATACAATTTAAAGAATAAAATGAAAAAGGAATAGGAAAATTAATTTCTTCTCGGCATGGGCCTGCTCATGCTTAATAAATATCGGCCTAACAAAAATAAAAAAGTAATTAAGTTAGAAAACTTAAAGAAAAAAAATATGTGAACCGCCCACCAAAACAGAAGGAGAAGAATTGTTGCTATACCAAAGAATTTCCTCAATCTAAACCTGTTGCGAAACTAAATAATAAATTGAATTCAATGTAAACTATACAACCTATTTAAAACTTACTAGAACAAAATCTAAATCTGCTGAAACCCCAGGAATAAAATTAATTGGAACCTGATTATGAACAAATATATTTCCTAATAATTTACCAGCCCTATAAAAATGCCCATCTTTCTAGCAAATTCTATCAAACCTATTAATTTGTGTAATAATAATATTTCGCTGTACCCCAAAACTAATATTAGACAAAAAATTAGAAAGTGTTGAAACTTTAAATTCAAATTTCTTTCTCTTATCAAATAAATCAGTAACAATGTTAGAAGTACTTTCGAAATTAATATATATATCCAAAAAATTAGTATCAGTTAGTGTACACATTTCTTTAATTTTAAGAGACATTCCAGAATAAATATATAAACTCAAAAGACCTGCAAAAGGGTTGCTGGTATCTAACTGGAAGGAGACCCACACGCTGAACGTATGTGACGATGTGTGGAACCGGCCAGGCCAGTAACCTAGTGTCCTACCCCGCCTTCAAGTGGTGCAGGCTGAGCTTTCTATTTATGTGGCAAATTAATATTTGCTGCACGGATAGAAAGGCGGAAGGGGAGGGCTAATTCACCAACCCGTCTAGCCAGCGTGGTGAAATTATGGCTAATTCCTCCATTATGTTGACACACCAGAAACCATGGCCCCTAGTCTCCAGGTGCTGGAGTGCTCCTGATCAAGGCAGCGGTCAGTGTGGCATGAAAGCAGGGGGTGCTAAGAATCACTGGAATGGCCCAGGCTGCCGTTTGTTATTGACCTTGGCAACGTATAATGGACGATCCCTTGCTTCTGAAGCAAAACTTCAGGAATTGGAAGAAGAACTTGACAAGATCAAATGGGACATTGTAGGACTCAGTGAAGTTAGAAGAAAAGGTGAAGAGTTGGTGGAACTGAAAAGCGGACATTTGTTTTATTATAGAGGAACGGAAACTGGAAGAACAAGTGGTGTTGGCTTCTTAATCAACAAAAGAATTAAAGACTACCTTCT
>QLNU02015270.1:49852786-49897479 GCA_006491805.2 Dysdera silvatica | reverse complement strand
TTTGTAATTTTTTTCTTAAATATATTAATATCATAGTTTTCTTTAAGACCTTTATATGTATAATACGTGTTATATTCTTTAAGAAGTAAATCTCTATAATAGGTTTTAAAAATAATATTAAATTATTATTTACCTTATCAACTGTTGAAATGACAAATATTTCTTTCAACTCTTTAATTTCTTTTTTCATTTTAAAATTCGTATCCTTCTTGTTACAAAACTTATTTTTAAATTTAGAAAATCTAATTTTAACTTCTTTAACAATACTATACATCCATTCAGTAAAACTTTCAATAGGAATTCCATATTTAAATGCAGTCTTCATAATAAAGTTTCTAATTTCTTCGTAAAATTGCTTAAAATATATATTAAAATCAAATTTTCTGTTAAATCTAAAATTTGCCCCTTTTTAAAGAAAATTAAATTTTGAATTCTTAACGATATCCAAATTGCCTTTAATAATATATCTATGATTAACATTTACAAAATCCTTATATTCTAATTTGTTACATAAACATTCAAGGTCGTTTATCTTCAAATTCCTAGAAAAACTATTATAACTGGAAATAAATTTGTTATGGGTTTTTCATTTGCATATATAATTTGAATATCAAAAACATCTTTTATAGGAAAGCTATCATAATTTTCTTTAGAAAATTTCCTTAAAATTAATATGATCATATTACCTATCTTCAAAAGTAAAGATACAGAATTCCTTCTTCTTTTGCATATTCTTATTACTTGTAAAATTTTCCGAAGTTTTGACTAGATTTAGTTTATATTTAATCAAATCCCAAACAAGAATATCCATCTGCTTACTTTGAAATTCATAATTATATTCCTTAAGAAGAAATCTTATATTACGATTTTTCAAAGAACTGTCTCGAATAATTTTTGCTATATATATATATATATATATATAGCAAAAGTGTATTATGATTGTGACATGTTTTGCTTGTGTATACATAAATACGCTATGCACTTAAATGTATATGATAGCAGACAAAGTTAAATTAATAAATCAATGTAACGTAAGGTAGTAAACCCAAATAAATTTAAGTAGTAGAAACAGCTTAGAATAAAAACTGAAATTATAGTAGTTAAAAGCAAAGAGGAGTAAAAGATTAAACAATACCAAGAATTTTGTTCTTCATCAGGGACCGCACAAAATCCCTGTTATTGGTTTGCTTTTTCTGACTACAATAATTGAGATTTGTGATCAATACTGAATGAACCAATATTGATCAAAAATTAGTTAAAAATAGTATAAATCCAGAATACACTTAATTTTAAAATATTTTAGTAACTACTTCTAAATTATTACTAAAATAATTTTAAATTAATTATATTCTGTATTTATACTATTTTTAACTAATTTTTGTTCAATATTTCGATATTTTTTTATTCAGTATTAATCATAAATCTCAATTACTGTAGTCAGAAAAAGCAAACCAATAACAGGGATTTTGTGCAGTCTCTGATGAAGAACAAAATTCTTGGTATTGTTTAATCTTTTACTCCCCTTCACGTTTTACTACTCCAATTGCATTTTTTATTTTAATCTGTTTCTACTATTTTAATTTACTTGGTTTTACTAACATGTTATATTACTTTACTACTTTAACTTTGTCTAAGTTAATATACATTTAAGTGTAGTATATTCATGTATATTATATTAGAAGGTCCTACATGTCACGATCATACTACACTTTTGCTATTGATAATAATGGTTTCTTCAAGCTAAAATAAATGAGCGATGAGGACCAGTTATTGTTTTTCTCGACTTAGTAAAGTTCCCCATTTCTCTTAATTCTCTTTAAATAAGAGCTCGCTATCAATATTTTAATATATATATATATAAGGTATTTCAATTATTGAAAAGATACATTTAAATTACAGAGGAACCGTGATGATTTTAAACGAAGGTTATTTATCCTATAAACGAATTCCTTTGGTGTGCTCTTTATTATAGAAAAACATATCATCTAATCTAAACGAATAAACCATTGACGTAAGTGGCTGTCCATACAAGCAATGTAATCACTGCGTGCCTAGCATCAATTTGGAACACATTTCCATTGCAATTTAAATTAAGGAAAACTTAATTATAAAAGTTCAGCAAAATTTGTGTTTTGTACCCGAAATTTTGTCCGAGGTCAAATTAACTACTTCACAATTTTTTGTCACTGGATGGCGCCACATTCTGAGGGTGAGACTGACATCGGATCATAAGCAATGCAATTTCTGCATTCCAGCCATAAATGTTTAACTGTAGATCTCAATGGGCGCGGCTCCGAAAGCATTTCTCGTTATCGTATTTTCATTTCCTATTTTATCGTATTTTCAGCTTGAAATCTGTGAGTTCGTCAAATTAAACATCAATTAAATTTATAAATACTAATTGTTTTAATTTTTTAAGCCGCGTAAGAGTGAAATAATTTTAATCTGATAAGCAATTTTCTAATAGCTTATGTTAACGATAATGCTGCCATCTAGTGGTATCGATAGTAATTTTTATTGCATTTGGTGAAGTTATTCTTGCTCTCTATTGAAAAAAAAAAACTTATTACAAATATGAAAAAGAACTCCAACTTTCACAAAAGTGTTACTGATATATTTGCCAAAAAAATAGAAGACCGGAATTTTTTATATAAATAGGACTAACTATAATGTACTATAAAAATAAAATTTACTTTGTTTACATATCCCAAAAATAAAACATGTCTCTGTCTAATGAAAATATCACCACACACGCTACTGAATAAAACGTAGATAAAAAATTCTAAATAGTAGAATAGATATCAAATATAGTTAGAATAAGATACATGTAAACCCCAAATTGGGACTAAAATTCGCGTTTCGCTAAAAATGTAGGGAAAAGGAAAACACTAAGGAAAAATATAAAGCTTTGAGAAATATGACTCCAAAGAAGCAATTATGGAAATTAAGTATAAATCCATCTATGACCATTTATACTCTGTCATAACGCGAATTAGAACTAGAAAACATCCTCCTTTTATAGTGATTATTGCTCTGTATTTTTGAGTATAAATACGTTGTTAAATTAGGAAATAATCAAAATATAACGATAATTAAACATCTCTATATAAATAATTGTACAGTGTTATAAGTAACTTCAGTAAATATAAAAATAGATAATGGAATTCCATAAGAACGCTAAAATCTTTAAGGGAAAAATATCTTATTTGCTTGTTATTGGTTTGTATATGTGGAAATGATGAGAATGAGGCCAAAAATAAATGTCCTGTACCCCACTTCTGTATTTACGTAAGTGGGAAATATATTTTCTATGTAATAGAATCTATATTTGATTAAAAAGTGGAAGTAAAATGGCTATTAAAACTTTGAAATTTACCGAGTGCGGTGAATCAATTTCAAAGTGACGGAAAACCGACTAAATAAACGTTGTAATATAAATTGCTAAACTTCATTCTCCCATACCTACTATTTACAGGAAGACTAGTCACATGACAATATTTCACTCTTTTAAGGCAACGATTATTAAAGATAGTCTTAATCGCATTTCCACAGCACACATAAAATTACAGGAGCTAAATTTTGAATATAAAATAGGACCGAAAATCTATGTATTACAGAACGAGTATAAATGAAGATGGCACCACATTTTCTCAATGTTAATTTTCAAACTGCGGAAGGTTGTTTTAATATAACGATCTATTTAATAAATAAATAGAACGAAAATACTTTAGTATGCTGTGAATCTTGCACTTAGGTGGAATATAATGGACGAGGACAGGCGAAAGCTCTGAACTTACAAATTTCTGCGTGTATGTGCGCGTTTGGGCATACGTTTTTATACATGATAGTGTATGTGCGTGTTTGGGCATACGTTTTTATACATGATAGTGTATGTGCGTGTTTGGCCATACGTTTTTATACATGCTAGTGTATGTGCGTGTTTGGGCATACGTTTTTTATACATGAGAGTGTATGTGCGTGTTTGGGCATACGTTTTTATACATGCTAGTGTATGTGCTTGTTTGGGCATACGTTTTATACATGTTAGTGTATGTGCGTGTAGAAGGAGGATATATGCCCTAGGCATCACTAGGAATGATTAAAGATAAACAATAGATATAACTTATCTCGATAAAGCTAATACCAAGGTTCTCCCACAAATTGATGAAAACCATATATGGTACTGATGAAAATCATACATGGTATTGATGAAAATCATACATGATATTGATGAAAATCATACATGGTATCGATGAAAAACATATAAATATAGGCTGAATTTGGATACTAGATTAGTTTAGCATGGAAGTTAAGTAGTTCAAGTTAAGCATAGAAATAGTATTTAGAAAGCTCTTCGCTTAACAACAATCGAGAAATAATTGTACCTAATACAAAACATAGTTTTATAGTATTGAACAGAGCGCCCTCCAAAAAGGTTTATAGTGCGTGATCTTAAGTTTTATTTCACGGCGGAATTAAGAGTTTATAAAATTCAAAAAGACTTTCTAAATTATTTTACAAAAGTACTTGTATGGGATGAACTTTTTCAGCCTTTTGTATGTAGTATCTCGTGCAATTTATTTAAAAGAATTGAGCTTCAACTATTCGGCATTTTATATCAAATTGATACTCCGTGTAATGGAACGCTTTATAGTTAATATTCAATGAAGAATCTCATGATTGTATTGCGGCTTACCCTTTATCATATATATATTTATATAGGTCCATCACTTGAGTCTGATTTAATACATTTTTTATATGAAATTTCCGTGGTGCAATGGCCAAAGTAATTTCTTCCAATCACGTCATCGGTTCTGCCTAAAAGGAATAAGGGCATCGGGCAGATCTTGGTTTTCCTTCGGATGCTTCAGAAATTGGATGAGGGATAGCTCAGGCGAGAATCAAATCAGGCGAATAGCAGCGGCTGCGACTAGCAGAAGAGCATGTAGTTAGGCTGGACTGTTCGGTTGTTTCTAGAACAAACGAGAAGGAAATGGATAATGGAATGGAAGCCGTGAGTGAATTTCCCTAGTGTCTGAAAACCTTTTCTTATAAGAATTTTATAACGAGAATATTTTGTCTGGGTTGGATCCTTAGGGAAAAAGGTATACAGGAAAAACCAACGTTATTGCTGTGTTGATTACTGCGGATTTCGATTTATTGCCGTATTTGAAGGTATCAAACAACGACGAAAAAATGTTTTTAGATATATTTTATAGTTTTTAATTTTTAAATTAAAATTTTAATACTATTTTATTACATAATATTATATATATATTAGTACAGCATTTAGCACCCATTTTGAAAATCGAGTTTACATCAACAAACACGGGAGCTAATGCCTGATGCTAGTCTAGTACTAGTATAAATAACAAATAAAAAGAAACAACGTTTTTAAGCGCAGTTGAAATTTTATTACACAAATTTTAACGCGTTTCGGACGGATTTTGGCCGTAACTCGTCAGGATTACATGTCCGTCTGGCACTGAAACAAACAACGAAGTTTTGCCTATTCACCCATGGATTGTGTTGCCGGTTAGATGACGTTTGCGGCTGAAAAGTTGCATTAAGGTCGACTGCCACTCATTGATTGATTGTTTGGCTTTTTTATGGCGCAAGAGCATCTGGGCTATACTGCGCCAAACATGGTAAAATCAAAGACTGTAGTAAAAGCCAGTACTTTTTAAAAATTGCCACTCAACTAGGTCTTTGAATCAGCGGCATCATTATCTTTGTATTTTCATTTAAAAACTTTATAATTTCCGAAATTTTTATAAAATCCGTTTCGCACTCGAATGTCAACATCAAAATCAACTGGTAATCTCTCATTATTTTTAGTACGTTATTTTCTACGACAAATTCATCAAAGTTATATAGTATGACCTGCCTGAAGTCACCACATTTTGGACTGGATTGCAATGGTCACCATAGACAGGTGGTCACTGTATACAATAGACTTTGGTATAAGCATGACCAAGATACTGTCAGTTCTCTGTTATGAACCGTGGTCATTTTACCAGGTTGCACTGTACTTGCTAGATCGATTTAAATGGAAATATATTTGTTTCTCATAATATACACATTTGGCTTTAAATGAATATTACCCGTAAATTAACCGGCTATGAAAATAGTCATTACATAAAGCACACAAAACCCCACAAAAATATATTTTTCCTTGTAAAAAATTCCAACTTTCATGATAAATGAAAGGTGCTATTCTAAGAATATGTTAAATTATGTCCTCCACCCCACAAAATGGAAGTCTGTGTCCTCTCCTGCGTGGTATATTTGACAATTATCTAAACAAGGATTAGATAAATCATAATTGTGGAGATTTCTTTCTGTCTTTCTTTTTGGTTTTACGGCTCAAAGACTACAGTGGTCATGCTGCGCCGGGACCTACTGTTTTCCGAGGAATCCGAACCTCTTAAGGCCTAGGGAACCAAACCCCGGACTACAGTGAGCAGTGCGATCTTTATGAGATCTCTGAGTAAGCGTTCTTTGCACTGTTGGGAGTCGAACCCGGATTAGCGGCGCACTATGAGAACGCGTTACCACACTGCGCCACCGCAGGGAATAATTGTGGAGCACGGGAATATAAAATTGTATTATTTGAAATTGGTTTAAATGTTTTCGTATTTATATTTGTGATAAAACGCTACAAAGTGTTTCAATCCATCTGAGATTAAAACTCGAAGGCCAATACGAAAATATAATTATTTATCAAAATTTTGATAAAAGGCAGATACTAAAGAATAGTTATTTTGGCTAAATGAGGATAATTAGTAATCAGTTGGGGAAAATTTATAATTTGCAAGGATTACAAAACGCTATTGTCTGGGTATTTCGGTAGGAACAAAGGAGAAATCCTAATTATATGCGTTAATATAGATGAGACGGGCAATGCAAAGAATGACTAAATACAAAACGTTACCTTAATGAGAAAGTTAAATTTTTCCTAAAATTTACGTAACTTACCGATAGCAACACTGTGTGCTTATTTCATAGAAAGCCCCCATTAAATACAGAGAGGTGAAAGAAATTATTTCGAGTTGAATTGGAAATAAATCACAATTGATTCTCTGTTCATAAATAAACAGATTTGCAGCATAGTTATTTAATAAGATAACCATCGTTTTTGAATAACAAAAGCCACATTCTTATTCCGTTTAATATGTAGTATATTGTAGTACATATTTTCAAATTCATAGCCTGGTTTATTTAAAACATATGGCCTCCAATTAATTTCTAAAACAAGTAAAGTTTATTCTAAATATTCAACAACTAGCATTCAGAATAATATGTGTAAATTATCAAAATTTAGGAGATTTATATATTTCTATACCAAATGCTATTTGCTAACAAACCGTGAGTTTAAATCTTGTAATGTAAATAATATTTGTTTCAGAAATTACTTTTAATTACTAGTTGATGCCTTATTATCAGGAAAACCTTTACTATCATTCTAATTCCACGTCTTACACTCATTCAAAGTCCTGAAAGGTCCAAATTTTAAGCCAATATGGTTGTGATATATTTTATATAATATCGGGTGAATTTAAGCAGTAGGAAATTTGATTATACGGATTTAAAAACGTAGAAGTCTAAAATCAAAGTGTTTATCGATTTATTCTGTTCACTTTGGAAATTACGGTCTTACTTTGGAAATCATTTTATTGATAGTCACTTGTATTAATGATTATAAATTTCTCTTGGTTTTCGGAGACGCATAGTCTCATAAAAAAGTTTTTATATTCTCTAATGCTTTCTATGTTTCTATGGTCGATTAAATTCTACGAGGTAAAATATACTAAATAAGAGACAACGTACATTATTTTTCTACCTAAAATTATATTATTCAGAATTCTGTTGTAGTTTGAAATTTATATGATACGTTTTGAAAATGTCATAAAATTCTACATATTTCTCCACGAGCTACCATTTAAATGTTATAATTGATGCAAACTGAAATTTTGACAACTCTATTAAAAAGTTAGTGGTATATGAGGTATTATACTCTTATTTATGGTATGGCCCAAATGATAATTTTATGAATTTGTTAAAATGTGTTTCAGTTGCTTTTTAAAATTATTTTAAGGGAGTCGTTCATTAGATGCAGTTGATATTGTAATAAATCGGAACGCAAGTTGGTTATTATTGATCTTCCATCTGGCTCAACTAACCCGATAAACTGATTGTGTGATTATTTCCAAGTTCTTTTATTTCAATTGATTCTTTTCAGCAAGTTCAAACTTTGTATCAAAAATTTTTAACAATAGATGTTAAATTACTCGTAAAGAAAAGAATGATTTTCCGGCGCCTGGTGGAACGCGAGCCTATAATATTTTGATTGCCGGTCAAGTGCCCTACCAATTAAGCTACAGGCGTCAATCGTTTTCTCTCTTACGAACATATATAAGGCATTCAATGGGCAAGTTCGCTATTGGTGTGGCAGTACTGTGACTAATTTGTGACGAAAGTGACAAGCTAAAGAAGAAATAATGCCCGATAGGACGAACTAGAATTAATATTATTAAATGAAAAATTGTTTTCATATTATCCGATGATGTGGCAACAATAGATGTTAAATTACTCGTAAAGAAAAGAATGATTTTCTGGCGCCTGGTGGGACCGAAACACGTAGCTTGTAGCGAACTTGTTCATAGAACACCCCAATATTATTACCCTCTAATATTATATATGTTCGTAGGAGATAAAATGATTGACGCCTGTAGTTTAATCGACAGAGCATTTGGCCTGAAACCAAGAGCTTGTCGGCTCGGGTCCAACCAGGCGCGGAAAAATCATTTTTTTACGAGAAATTTAACACCTGTTTTTGCCACATCATCGGCTAATATCAAAAAAATTGTTCATTTAATTTTAAACAATTTTTTACAACAGATTTAAACCATTTCAAACAGGAAGCAAAGTACACACACTATGTCTAGATACATTCTTGTTCTTTACTGTTACTTAGACATATAGAAAAAAAGAGAGGACTAAGCTTCTGGCAGTTTGTCTTTATCTTTAACAGATTGAAAATGGCATTATATTTAAAAAATTTTAAACAAATTTGAAGAAGAGATTGAAAAATGGTTTGAAAAAATTTAGTTTGGTATTAAATGTAAATCCACGTTCTATTTCACTGTCCCCAGAACAGAGAAACAAACAAATGCGGGAGAAAATGAACGAAAATTTGTCATGTTATATTTTCACATAAAGGGACTCCTAATTAATGATTTACGTTAGAAAATTATTTCATTTATAAAGAGAGTTCATTATATATATATATACAAGCTTATCTGCATTTCAAACGATATTTTCATTATTAGGTATAATATCAAAAACATATGTGAATGTAGTCCTCATCATATGAAAGCATGTTTATGATGGTTGTCCAGAAAAAGTTGCCACTGAAAAAACAAACACTTTAGACGAAAGCGATAAAAAATCAACATGTCTCTTTCTGGTAAGATGCACTTAGCCCCAAAAAATCTTTTTCACACTTTTTCTTCGACAAGTACAACTTATAAAAACTAAGCCAAGCGACGCATTGCTACAAAAACGAGAAACTTAGCAACTTTGTGGTGAAAAATTTTCTAAATACCGTACACGACCACTCAAAAGTGAAAAAATTTGGAAGAATTAGGATTTTTTGTTCCATTACATAGATTCTAAAGCTAATTAAATTTTCCTACCTTAAATACTTAATTCTCTTTTTGATGAATTTAGGGAATACAGCTACGATTTTTCATGTGATTCAATCTAAAGCACTACCTTTTAAATTGTGGTCGTAAACAATTCTAATACTAAAGTTAATACAAACTTTTAAGCACCGTAGCCATATTCAACATACAGGGTGGTTTATGGGTTGTAGGGGGCCCAATTCCAAAAGCAATATCGCCGTACTTATTAATTTAATATCGTTTATTAAAATTATATTTTCAACATTTACTTTCATATTGACATATATTTTTTAACCACCAGTTTCTTCAAAACGAAATATTTTCTAATTTATGTTTTCATAAAATGAAAGAACACCCTTGATATTGGTTTTCATTCAAAGAGCAAGGGACCAATGATATTATAACTAATTGCTTGCAACCACTAAGGCTAGTGGTCTGACCTCTCCAGGTACGGCGCGTATTTTTGCAGCATTTATGCAGTCCTATTACATTTTATAGTTCCCTTCTTCCCCATATCCCTCTCTTAATCCGCCTTTGGTAAATATATTAGAAATGTAAGATATGCACATAGGCAGGGGCGGATTGAGACGCCGATGCTCTCTCGCGGGAGATAGGACTCGCGCCCTCCGAAAATCCAAGGTATGCGCCCTTTGAGAGGATAGAATCCATCCCTGCACACACGAAGTACCATGTAGGATTGATAAGTAAATATCAACGTTATAAAAGCAATTAGGTTTACTTTGCTACGCTGATACATTTGACTTTTAATTACCAATTTAACGCGCATCTTATTGCGTCTTTGCGTCTTCTATTTAATCTGTTACCTTGTTTTAGGGAGAATTCTACTCCAAAGAGTTAAATATTCGGAAAATTGAAAAATGTAATGTGTTCAAGCTTTCGGACAATATATTGGCAGTTCTTCATTAAGAATTCTGTGTCCCCAAATGCGAATTTCTGTAAACTCTTTTGGTTCGACTATTTCCGCAAGACGGAAAAAAAATCGGCGTTGGGAAAACATTTTTTTTTAAAAGTTTGGTAAAAAGAGTTGTCGGCATGTCTGTGAAAATGGTTATAATATTTAACTAATATTTTTGTTTGTGATCTGCTATTGTTGTATTTTTGTTGAGTCCTAATCTGGTTCATGATCGTGTTAAACTGCGCTTTCTGCTATGTCTCAGGAGACCATCCCCTTCCCTGGTGCTAGTTATATACTTTTCATCTGATCTTAGTCGTTCATTTTATTTACTGAACGTATATTTTCTTGCATTTTTCACATGAAATTATATTAAATGGCGGCAAAATATCCTCTTTATAAATTGCCTCATCTCTCATACTAGCCTTATTTTCGCAATCCTCCTTACCAGGTACGCAAAATATAGTACGTTAGTTGTCCATACGTAATGTACTGGCAATACAGTTCACTGATCGGATCAACGAACGAGTTGGCTCACTTACAATCTCTACACACTGTATATGATGATTCATATTCTAATTAAGGCACCGATGAATTCAGTTGTATTAGTAGTGGATCCTTCACGCAATATTTTGTATTTACAGCGAACAGGGTTTTACCGAAAAAATTAATGATTGACTCACTGTACGATGCGATTAAATAATATAGATCTGAAGTCGTCACTATTCTTTCGAAGTTTAATTTCAACTTTGCGTTTTCTTTCAGTTTCAAAATTAGCATTTCAAAGCCCAGAGGCTCGATTTCGGATAACAATTCATTGAGAATTTACGGAATTCCTTGCTCATGCCCCAAGTCGTAGATTGGAAAATCTCAACATACAGGTCACGTCCGAATTAAGAAATACTAGGAATACGCAAAATATCACTAATTGCCTAAATCATCCACCAGGTACCATTGTTGGCGTGTGAACAACAAATTTAATGTGGACCAAGCTGAAATAATTTTAAACCTCCTCCTCCTCCTCCGGCGGATTTGAATTTGTTTGAATCTTAGCTGGGTCATCAAAACATTGAGTACATTGTCAGTGATACTGATACTAAGACCAATGGACATCTGGCTTGGTTTCGTTTTCCCCCCATATCAATTTTCTTCCTTATTTTCCTTTTCTAATTGGTTTCCTATATTTTTATTCCCAATTTCCAATCATCGCTTAGTTATATAATTTTCCTTCGTTAATAGTTCTTTTGTTCAATAACGTTGGTAATACCACTATTTGAATACAAAGTTGTGAATATTTTTTATGAAGTTGTGAATATTATTTGAATACAAAGTTGTGAATACTATTTGAATACAAAGTTGTGGATATTATTTGAATACAAAGTTGTGGATATTATTTGAATACAAAGTTGTAGATATTATTTGAATACAAAGTTGTGAATATTATTTGAATACAAAGTTGTGAATATTATTTGAATACAAAGTTGTGAATATTATTTGAATACAAAGTTGTGAGTATTATTTGAATACAACGTTGTTGTAGTTTTTTGTTGTCTGCCACTTGAGAGCACCAACTAACGGACAACACCCATAACCTTACACTGTAGTGCAGCTTCAGTGCTTACTTTTGAATGAATGCTTTTTTTTTAATAAAAGCATCCCTGGAAGATGACAGCAAGCCACCGTGAAACGCGTAAGGCTGCACTAACTTTTTATAACTGAATTATTGTCCTTATTTCTTTAATATTTCCTAACTGTATTTATCGATAATACTTGAATAACTTAAATTACCCTAAATATGCTTAAACTAAATTTTTGATTGTTTATTTAAGTTGAAATAAATCATACCGCAATCTTAGTATCAAAATTATCAGATGCCGCAAATAATCCAAATCAAGACACTAAACACACGCACTGGATTTAATAAAATGAATTTACATTTTTTTCACACACGCGTTTCTTCCAAAGAAACTGCAAGTTATTTTATTAAAAGGAAGCTAAAATAAATACATCGATGATGTTATTTTCTGTTGTGAGTGATATTCTTTAAAACCAGAAAGAAAATTCGACATTAAATAAATGAAAGCGCATGATTTGTTTGCCTTTTATCCTATGCGCGCTATTGCAAGTTATTTTAAACAGATTGGTAACTGGCAGTTTTTCACTGTTAGCTGAACGCGAAATATTGCCGGTTAATTCTCCATAGGGGCACCACGTTGGTCACTAACATCACCTCATGGTAAATGTACATACGGCCACAGATTTACATGAGAGTCAAAATCCAAATTCAGCCAATCAAAAAACGGTGGTTATACACCTGAGGGTACTGCGAAAGCGATGAGCTGTGGATATTTTTTTTTTAAGTTTTATACATAGAAATGCATAATGAGACTTAAGTAGAAGGTAAGCGTTAATAATCAACACATTCATTTATTAGATATCGATATCAAATACATAAAATTTCTTTTGATAATGGATAAGAAAACAAAGCTTAAATTATTAATAAATCATTATTTAGAGTTTTAAAAACCATGTCAACGGAAGTAATATTTTTCGCTTTTTTCTGCAGAAAATTTTATTTTTGTGAACTCGGGAACCAAAAAGCTGAAAAACAATCGTATGCATGGGCGCCCAGAGAGGGTGAAATGTGGTGCACTTTCATTCCCGTGAAAAAGGGGGTAAAAACATTAAATCCACAAGAAAGTATAGTCCAACAACACCATCCAATTGGAATTTTTCCTTGATGTAACCCACTACATAAAATTTTGTTAGACGACGATACTACCGAGATATGTTAGACGACGTAAAATACCGAGATATGTTAGACGACGTAAAATACCGAGTTTTTAACTTTTTATGTAATTGTAGATAGAAATGCTGCCATACAAATAACCCGACACGTTTAGTTTGTACAAAGTTTACTTTTATTCTTTTACCTCACGGAAGCAACTGTAGTTTCAGCAGAAACCCTAACCTTTCTGGATATATTTTCCGGTGAAATTCTACAAATATCGAAGAAAACATGTTTTGGAAACTATTTGGAAACAGGATTTAGTGCAAAGTTGTTCAGATAGAGGGATTCCATCGCCACTTCATTTTACCCCAAAAACGATCTGTGGGGATTCACTATCCAACCCAGCTGCATTCAACATTTTGAATGTTCTCACAAACTACTTTGGCATACATCATGCAATGTAGCGTGAATCTGTTGTACTGATACGTGCAAAGGCATCTCATAATACTGCCACGTTGTAGATTGAGTATCCTATTCCAGAAGCTTCAGGTAATTTTCCGTCGCCATGATTCGAAGAGTAAGAATTAGTAGACCGAGTTTTGTCAAACCAAACCATCCTATGGCATAGGCATATCAAATGAGTTCATGAATACTTCTGACACCATGTAAAACAACCATTATGTGACAAATGAAGGAAGGTACGGAACAAAAGCCAATGACGTCCGAAAACAAAAATTTCATATGGGAAAGAAAATACAGGAACTTCCAAACACCAAAAACTCAGATACAATTATGCTGTGCCCTATGACAATATATTTAACCTTTCGTTGTATGTTTTCAGCTTTTTTTTTCCTTGAAAATACAAACACATCATGTTTTAGTTTAGTTGCGCAATTTGAATTTAATTAATTTGAATTAACTTTAATTAATTAAATGATGACTGCACTATGCTAGTGTTTCCTCTATATTTTGAAATGAATAAAAGGGATTTTTGAAACCATATGTAATTACGTCATCACACTTCAAAATACGCATGGAGGCATATTGATAAACAGTATCTTCACAATGTAATTGCCTAAACCTATTGCGGTTCATTACAGTGCAGTCTTTTGTGAATCGATCATGTAATTCACTATAATATATGACTTTTAAATTTGATTGAAGGAATATGGTTTTAAAGGAACCCACCATGTAATTGAAAAACTAATCCAATACGAAACACGATCTGAAACAAAACAGACTGAGACAATAACTTGAAACACAAAAGTAAGAGAACTTGTGTCAAAACATACAAATTTCGCGACCGACAGATTATAACTTTAAGGGACTTTGTTTATTTTTATTTAGCTCAATTGGACTGTCTATATATTTCCATTGTAAACGCTTTTTAAGCTGTTTGTAACCAGGACAGTGCCTGGGTTTTCCCCGTAACGATTAAGAACAACTAAGCAGCCAAGATGGCTCTTAGATACTGCAGTGGTGGTGCAGAACCTGAAATTATCCCGTGTTCGACTCCCAGGAGCTACTAGCATTCCCAAAATAGACGCTTACTGACTTACTGCACACCGTAATTCAGGGGTTGGTTCAGGAGGATTTGAGAGGTTCGTATTCCTCGGAAAACTGTAAGTCTCAGCGAAGCATAATCTTTAGAGTTCTTGAGCCATAAAACGAAAACAAACGAGACAAACGACTAAGGAGCAGTGGCACCAATATCACATTTTTGAAATTTTTTGGCCTCCGTTATTCTGCTCCTTTGTGTCCTTCAAATTTAAGAAAGAGAACGTAATTTTAAATATAATTATAGAAAGCGGTATACTTAACGAGAGTTAATACAATTATTGTAAATCGGACATGGCCTTCCCATGAGACGGAGTGCGCAACAATCGCTCTTAATATTTACTCAATTCTCCAATGGTCTTGCTTCAAGACCAATTTATGCGATACACACAGATTCTAAATTAAATGACTGATATCCAATTCCGTCAATGTCAAGACCTAACTCCCTTCACAAGATATACCTGAATAAATTTATTTGCAGGAAACTTTAGTTTTCTGTATTATCACAGGTTCAATGAGGACCAGAAATTCATTAAGGTGTCAGGTATTTCATTTTCGCTGATATGTATGGATTAAGCAATTCCCGGTGGAAGAGATAGGTAACTATTTCTCCAAAATTTTATCGCTATCCAGAGCTTGTTGGAATCTATAGCCAGTTCTGAATGCCTGCTAACTCCACCTGCCAGCTTCTGTTTGATTTATTACGCACATCCCTCTCTCGTTCTCTTTCGCTCTGTCTCTGTTTCACTAATCGATATTCAAATTAGACGATATCACCACGTATTCTTGCAATCGCCCAGCATCCTCCCCAAAAAGTTTGATCCTCTTTGATGAGCTTTAGAATTCGTCCGAGAATCGTTTGTTTTTGTCAATTGTCTAGGGGGTTTGTTGTTTTTCTGGCTCTTTAGCATTAGGGAGGAATTTGCATAAGTCAGATTATTACTGTCTTAATCACCTATTCGATTTTCCTTCGCTCTTTATGTACGCCAGCGAGAAACTATTATTTTATTATTGAGACCAATCAATGTTTCCTGATAAGTTCACGATAGGACTCTTCTTTGTCCGTTTCTCAGTGTTTATATATAGATTAGTATTAATTTGATGTTATATTAAAACAAAATAGATTTTAGGCAACGTTCTCCAAACTTAACAAGGATTCCTTGATCTAGAAGTCCCCTCATTTGTTGCATGTCAAATTATCTTTCTAATAATAATTCTTTTATAATATTATTATCAATTTATTTATATCGAAAAGTATTTTATGTACTTATCTATAAAGAGGAACCTTTTAATGAACAATGTTCTTGGAATTATTATACGTCTGTGGATAGCAAAAATTTGCGTAAAATCCAATGAATTTATTCGTGTTTCTTTCAGCAATATGTAAGGTATCCCTCAAAAATCCTACACATTGTACTATTTTGATGGCATGATATATTTATCAAAAATTTAAACATACTTTATAAATATGTACTCTTTTTCAGTTCGTACGCGAAACCTTTTTTTTACTATGGTAGATTTTGAAATTAATAAAAAGTGGAAAATATTTCCATTTTCGCGAGAAAACATTAGAATGAAATATTTAAATCCTTTTAAAAATTAATCATCTGCTCTGAGTATATCCAAAAAACGCCAAATCTTGCCGCTAAATTTATTTAAAATGAATATAAATATGGTATTCTTCCGTGATATCGCTCTTGTTACGTTGTTTATATTTCATATTTTCATCTCACTTCTGCATTTTACATTTTAAATATAATTTTTCCTATTTTTTGCGCATTCTTTAGCGTTTTGGAACTCCATAATTTAATATAAAATCTTGATTTCCCTTCTCTTTCTACGGATGGCGAGTCTTGAAATTACAATGATAATGTTTGCTTGAAAAACTCTACGTGAATTTTTCTATGTATTTTATTCTGCAAATCTCAACAAATTTGAACACACTGATGTCGCCCAATTCCAATTAAAGGAATGTTGTTTTGTTGTATGATATTTGTTTAAGAAAGCATATGGAATATTCATTAGCTTGTAACGAAATTAATTTATACTATGGAATATTTTTTTATTTTCTAACGAGTGTTGGCCAGTGTGGTATATTTGTGTTATTTCGCTTTTATCCCAAGGATATACTAACGAGTTAATAAGTTAATGTATGTAAAGAGGAAATGTAATTACTTACACTTCTTGTTTATATCCTTATTTATGTGTTACTTTCAGAAAGCATTTTTCTGTGTAAATCTGTCTGTGTAGTTTAACCTCGTGGTTCAATTTTTTTCTCGTCGTTGCTTTGACATGGATTAATTTAAAGCGATCTGCGAATTTAGTTCTAATTAAACACACTTAAATCGTCTATCTTTTTCCAATTTTGGCTGATTTGAAATAGAATATTCTATGTTTGACATTCCTTTTTCGTTCTTTCCTTCGACTTCTCAGGTTAAAAATTAGTTAGAGAAATGTGTATAATCATTTGATCATGGAATTTAAACTCATCCTTTTGCAAAAGTTTTGCAATACAGTGAATTCGCCATAAGTCGAATTCCTGGGGACCGATTAAAACGTCGAGTTATCGGAAGTTCAACTTAACATTTGTCGTTGATTGGACTTGTATAAAACGTAAATTACTTATCGTTTTATACAGTAAGTTCGTTTCCAAAAAGCAGAGTATTACATTAATAATTAGAAGTTACTCATTTTATGTACCGTATTATTTATTGCTCAATGCAACTTTTGCATTACCTAGCCATATTTTAAACGCAGGAAACGGTACTTACATTAATTATGTTTTCTCAAAAAATCGGATTGTTTTTGAAGAAATTCTAATTTTATGAAATTATTTACCTTTTATAAAAACACGAACAAAATTTCGCCTACGTTATTTCCACTATCAAGCTACCGCAGCGCAATCGATACCGCATCGCGAAATTTTACCTTTTCACTCTTCACAGTCTTCACTGGATACATCTTTCTCTTCACAGGTGTAAAGTCCTAAATACAATGTTGTGTCTTGCCTCAAATTCCTCAAGCCATCCTGCACTTTCAGCAGACTAGCAAAGTCAATAGCTTTTCACGTAGCATCGTACCACTAAGAGGAATTTTACTGTTCTGGCTCCTGTACGATTCAAAACACTTCAAAAAGTGGATTCAACATCAGGAAAAGCACGCAGTTTTAGTCACATTTCGTATCAACATTGCAAACGCGTCTTTTCAAGATTTTCTCTTTACTCATCAAAATGGTGTTAATAGCATATTGGTTGGAATACCGTATTTCTCTGCTAGATCCTTTACTCTTACATTCGGATTTTTCTCAAAATCTCTTTTCAAATCCACTTTTTGTTTCAAATTAAGGATATTTTCGTTTACATATCTTAAAACCCTATGCTTAAACAACAAAATTTTATAATTTAATAATTTAATATAGATCTTCTCTTACATTTCTATAATTTTTATACTGCTCAAGCTATGTATCACGAAATATTGTATATCGGGTTGAATAAAAATTTATTATTATTATTATAAACACCTCTCAGTATTCACTAACCGCTCTAACAAACGACCACAAACACTGCATTATCTCAAAAGCGTGGTTGGGAAATTCCAGCAGGAAGCTGTGAAGATTTTGATTGGTTAAAATCTCTTAAGGCGAGTAACGACGTGGCTGAAGGTAACTTCGACTTAATGCAGTGGTTCCTAACTGGTGGTCCACGAAGAAGTTCCAAGTGTTCCGCGAGACGGGTCATTATTTAAAAAAAAAGCACTTACAAAAATTATTAAAATTAAATATAAAAATGAAATTGATTGCATATTTGTAGTATTTTACAATCTGACGGAACTTCAGAAAACGGTTCGTATTAAAAGTAATTCGTCTTAAGCGTGTTCGTCTTAACGAGGTTTGACTGTATTATCATTAGATTTTTTTCAGTATTATATATATATATATATATATTTCTTACATTTTTTTCTCTTCAAAGAAAGCATTTACGAACACATTTCCTCAAAAAAACAAAAACAGGCTCTTTTTATAAAGGTCTTGCAATCAGCTCGTGAGAATTTTTCAAAGTGGTCCGCGGGTACAATTGAAGTGGAAAAGTGGTCCGCGGCTTAAATTGAGTTGGGAACCACTGACTTACAGGATATCCATTTCGACTTAAGGAAAAAAATCTACGTTGAATTTTAATAGACGGGACCGGGACTTAGTAAAAACTTCGACTTATCGTAAATTCACTGTATATTCTGGACGTAAGGTTTCAGCAAAGCAGTTGCATAATAAATCAGTGCCCTTTCCTCGTTTGCAAATGCACGCATTGATTTAATAAAATTTTGAAGTTTTGAAGTGGTTGAGTATGTATGTAGCTGTCTTAAGAAATATTTTAACTTTAAATAAATTCTGTAGTTTACGTGTTTTCCATATCTTTTGCTTTTTGAATGATAAATGTAAAATACAAACCAAAAATATCGGTTAACTCGTTTGCGGCAGTTGTTTTAAATGTAGGCAGTTCATAGCTCCTCACGGGGCAATGGGTTACTCGAAGCAATCCTCTATTCAACAAACACAAGGAGGATAAGAATTGAAGTGGCGATCTACTGCAACACAACACAGAAATACTGAAAAGAAATTTTTCAGGTCGACTTGATGAACTACTTTTTTTCTGAATATTCCAGAATGGGTAACAAACGTATTTTGTTTGAATTTTGAAACATTTTACGCAATGGAGAAAGACATTATTCTACCTAAAACAAGATCGAGCTAAAGCCAAAACATCGAAATTTCTTTTCGGAAATTTGGCTGCAGAAAAATATTTCTAATAGGTATTTAATACCAAGTACAATGACTAAGAATCTCCAAATTTATTTCAGATAGTTTTGTCCGTGGGTATGTTTGCATCAGCGGAAGAAATATATTTAGGGTAACAGGTAGTTATACAGATATTGGAAAATTTCGTACAATCTCTTTTATCGCATTAACAACAGATACAGTTATTGAACATAAAACCGGCAATCGTATTAAATAATTGATAAGTAATTTTTTCATTGTGTCAATTTCTACTCTGTTATGAAGTTGCCATTATTTTAAAGAAATCTTTATAAAGCAGGTTGCTACAGGGATAAGGTCATCATGGTTCGTAGAGCGCGGTTGGCGAAATTTTCGGAATTAAAGAAAGCGATGCCCTGAAAATATTTGAAAGACAATATATTATAAAAATTTTATATTATATCGACTTATGATAACGTGAAAAAAAAGTAGCATTGGTTGTCATAAGAGAACATTATCGTAAAATGGTGAATTATTGTATATTATCGCATAACGTGTGGTTTATTAATAACTATCAACTATCCTATATTCGCCCGTTCGGTATATTACTGCTTCTGGTATCATTGTTTACAGAATATTTTCTGAAAAGCAATTTCTTATATTTTATTATGAAAAAAGTATGTGAATCTTGTGCATGATATGAGAAGACAAAGGAAGTTAATGGTAAGATTTAAATTATTAAAAACAAATCATTATTTAAATTGATTTTCATTGTAATTTGCCGTATCTCCCAAAAAACATAATTTAGTTCTTATATATTTCCATCACGAACCTGCCGTTTGCTGGAGCTTTTTTTTAATTGAAACTAACGAATAACACATTTAAATGTACATTACACATTTACAAAACTTTTCATTATTTAGAATTTATATTTCGTGTTTCCTTTGATTCATCTTTATGACTTAATTACTGCTGTAATTTTATTATGATTTCAAAATCCATATTTATAAATGACGTAATATTACAGTTCATTATAAACTATAAAAATTATATTGCAATTGGTAAATAAACTTTCCTGATAATTTTTATATTTAAAAATAAATAGCCCACATTCATAAAATCGTCATTTTAAATTCTAAATTTCACTAACAATTCTCTCTAAATTCTTTTGTTCGGGAACAATGCCACTACGTCAAAAATTATCAATAGAGTCATTCATTCCCTTCAAGTTGTTTAAAAATGTGACGTTGTTCTTCGTTTGAAAGGAACGGCAGTGTGGAACGAATAACCGTCTTTCTGTATCCAAGTATTTGTTTTAATGGATTAAAGACTTTTCTCGAACCGTGAAAAGTGATGAGTCGAGCCCCTATAATCCTCATATCTATTGGAAAGGAAAAGAGCCATCTTCAATGGCGAAAATAAGCTCTTGTCCAGACGGGTGATCATTGATAGCCCTTGATGGGTTGCCCTAAGGCAACTACTGGTAATTCTCTTTCATAACAGACGTGGTTGACAGCTTGGGATTCTAACTTGTTACCAAGCCCTTCAAGAATATTGGATTAATGCAGTCACTCGATTAGTAAGGCAATGTCGTGGTAAGGGTTACAGGCCACGTAGTTTATGGGAATCAAATCAGCAGCACGCTTCCTAGGGATTTGTGGTTGGGCATATCTGTTTTCTAAATTTATTGAAGACGTTTTACATTTATTGCTGTGGGTTTGTTGTTGATGATGATTTTTGAAAGGCAAGGTAGTGATTTGTATTAGCATAGTGTGTTTTCTTACTTGTAACTTTCCGCGCAAAATTTATTTTTTTGGAAATTTTCAAATTAAATATTGAAATTAATATTGTACTTGCAATCCTCAATTAAATATTTTCAATTAAAATATTAAAATACGAAATTTTCAATTAAAATATTAAAATACAACATTTTATTAAAATATTAAAAATACAAAATTTTCAATTAAAATATTAAAATACAAAATTTTCAATTAAAATATTAAAATTGTACAGTGAATTTGTTTTAATAATTTCGTTCTAAATAACGACCAATTCTAATTAACGACAGTACTTTAGCTATCTGGGATGAACGTCTGAAAATTCATTAAACTAAAGCAAAAGAATTCGACGAATCATTTCTATAATGGTTTAATGTAGCAAAAGCATCCAAAATTACACTTTCTGTTAAATTTTTAAAAGAAAAGAGTCTGTATCGTGCAAATAAATTTATAATTGATTTTGGTTTAGCTTCTTACGGTTGGTCATCCAAGTTCGAAAAAACATAAATGGGCTTAGTTTAAAAAGCGAAAGCGGAGAAAATGTGTGAGAGATAATTAGAATAAGAAATGGGAAAAAAAACTGTTTCTGAACAGGCCAATGCATTTATCAAAAGTATTGCCAGTTCTAAGCATGCAAGTGAAACCGACTAAATACAGCAGAACCTGCCTTAAGCGACTACC
This sequence comes from Dysdera silvatica, assembly GCA_006491805.2. Classification (NCBI taxonomy): domain Eukaryota; kingdom Metazoa; phylum Arthropoda; class Arachnida; order Araneae; family Dysderidae; genus Dysdera; species Dysdera silvatica. The sequence goes on along the minus strand of QLNU02015270.1, from coordinate 49,875,383 downwards.
TTTGGGGCTGGACCGCGATGGTTACCGTAGAGAAGTGGCCATTATACACGACAGACTTCGTTATAGTCATGATTAAGTCCCTTTGCAACTTTTTGCAAACGATCCCTCCTCCCAACAGTAGTTCCACCCCCCACACACACACCACTCAGATGTTTTTGAACCCCTCTCTGCTGCCGGGTCTTCTTCCTTCCTTAAACTAGTGCGCAGAAACGAGGTCAAGCCTTCTATTAATGCTCTTAGTTCCAAGTCCACAGGTCTCGATAATATCCCGCCGCATATTGTTAAAGCCAACCCAGATTTCTTTGCAAATGCTATTGCGCATTTAATCAATATTAGCTTCAATAAGGGTATTTTCCCCTCGAAGCTTAAGATGGCTAAAATTATTCCTATATTTAAAAAAAGCGACCCATCTGACATTCAGAATTATCGTCCTATTTCTATCCTTCCAGTTATTAGCAAAATTTTTGAAAAGGCTTTACACAGTATTTACACACTTGAATCATATTTCGAAAGCAAAAACTTACTTTACAAACATCAATTCGGCTTTTGAAAACATAGGTCAACAAGTACCGCCCTCCTTAATATCAAAGAGATGATTTCTGACGAAATAGACAAAAGCAATTTTGTAATAGGAATGCAAAGAGATCTCCAAAGAGCGTTTAAAAATGTTAAGCATGACATTTTACTGACAAAATTAGAACGGTATGGTATTCGGGGTACACCTCTAAAATTACTGAACAGCTACCTTTCTGATAGGCAACAGCAAGTTTTCATAGGTAATACTCCCTCAACTCGCAAAACTATTTGCGTTGGTGTATCTCAAGGAAGCTGTTTAGCTCCGCTATTCTTCCTTCTTTACATCAACGATTTGCCCCAAGCTGTCCCGACTAGTCAGCTGTTTCTTTATGCTGACGACGCGACACTTCTGGTATTGGGAAAAAATATCGAAGAAACAGTGCAAAAAGTCAACCAAGATTTAGATAACATTTCACGTTGGCTTTACGTTAACAAACTAGAGCTAAACATTGCAAAATCTAACTACGTTATCTTCCATTCCCGGCAAAAAATATTACCTAACAGTTCTCCTATTACTTTCCGCAACTCCATCCTTCAGGAAACGAAATCAGCCAAACTTCTTGGAGTAATTTTCGATTCAAATTTAACCTGGAAAGAACACATTAACGATCTCACCAATTCTCTTAGCAGTCTCCTGGGAATATTTTCGAAACTCAGACATGTCGTTCCTCAATATATCCTAATGATTCTATACCACTCTTTATTTTATTCAAAACTTACCTACTGTGTTGAGGTCTGGGGAATCACATATTTTACCACCCTTCGGCAGTTGATAAGAGCGCAAAAAATGCTTATGCGAATAGTTAACTTTGCAGGCTTCCATGAACACGCTGGCCAACTTTTTAAATTATGGCGCATTCTTCCTTTCACTCTCTTAGTAAAATATAAACTTGCGCTCCTTATGTACAAAGTCACAAAAGGTGACGTAGTTTTACCTTTCTCTATCTCACAGACGACACATGATTACAATACACGTCACCAGGACGATATCAGGCTACCGCGGACTCGCACAAACTATAAAATACACCGTGTCTCCGTTATGGGTTCTAAAATCTGGAATTCGGTTCCCCAAGATTTAAAAGCTCTGTCTTTTCACGCCTTTAAAGTCAATATCTTTGACTGGTACTTAGATGAAGTATTCTCTGCCTGCTCCTCCTGTCTTCCCTATCTTTCCTTTAAGTTTTCAGTTCTTCCTCCTCTGCTCTCCCTCTTCCATTTTTCTTTTGTCTACCTTTCCCTTTAAAAGTCCTTTAAAACTGCACCCGCAACGGTCAACTCAAAATTCATTTACATTTTTCTACTATTTTTGTTTCTCATACTTCTTTTCTCGGTTCAGGCTACAAGGAAAAACATTCTTACTCTGCAGCCTACATAGATTTCATCTTTGGACTTCAACCTTCACTCGCATCAACATCTTTTCTAGTCAATACCCTGTTCATAAACTCTGTAAATGTGATACACCTGCAAATGTAAATCGCTTTATAACTTTGAGGATCTGTACGCGCGAATCGATATCGTTATTGTTTCTTGTTGAATACGAGAAATCCCTTGCTTTGTCTTCCGGAAAGAGAGCCCCGTTACTAGCATCGCTACTGCTCTCTTTCCATTTCCCAAGCAAATCGTTTGTATGGTCTCCTGATGTACATAATAATAAGGAATAAAGTATTACTTACTTACTTACTTACTTTTCTGCCCTTTAATAAAGATAGGGGAAATTATAAATTTTAGTATACCTCTATAAGTTTTCAATGCAAAACTAACGTTAAAAAATTTGTTCATTAATATATTTTTCTGCTTAGGTAATTATTATTAAATATATTAAAAAAAAATGCATCAGATCTCACAACGTTAAGGAATTCAAAGCCCCTGTAGCTTTCTGAGCCCCTTCCTCTGTAGAAATTATCTCGCTACGTCACTGACTGCAATACAAGCTATGAACAATTCTAAATAGAACGATGATTGCAATGAGGCCTTTTCCATCGACGTATCACCAACTTATATGTATAGTGATATTAGTGTAGTGAAAATCTGTAAAATACCGATATTTAAATAAATGACATGTACATATAAATAGTGATGTTCGTTTTCGTATTTCTATCGTGTTTTTATGAAGAGACACCTTCAGGCTTTAGCTCCAAAGGACAAAAATAAACGAAGGAAAGTGCTTTGGCCACTATCAGCAAAGATGACTGCAAAAATTGGGGTGTAGTATGCCACATCGTCTACATGACGTTATTAAAGACAAGGGATATGCCACTAATTATTAACTATTTACAATATTTTTCGTCTAAATGAATTGTGCTATTTTTTGGTTTTTTTTGCATGTTATTCTAATTTTTTGAACCGCTGCGAAAATTATTCTAATTTTTTGAATTTTTAGAAAAAATTATTATAAAATACTTTGTAACAGCATACTAATTTTTTTAAATTATACTCATCTCCAAAATATGTAGAATGTGGTAGTACACTTTAAAATTCTGAAGTAGTCATTTCTACCGAAATAAATGCAAATATCAAACCTCTATGTGCTTTATTTTTCATTAATCTAATATTTTGAATTGGAGTTCTAGTAATATATTTAATAGTTTGGAAAGAAGTTCGATATATTCACTGTATTCGATGAAATTTATTATTATAATTATATTTAAGAAGTTAATAACACACGTGGGTCCGTTGTAAAATCCCAGATACACATTTCTGCGCTGTGTATTACATCAATCGCCATATTTTTGCCTCAACAGCCTTGTTATTTACCATCGTTTTTGCCACGTGTTTACAAATCCGTTTCTTAAGATTTTCTTTTTAATTTTCTCGTGTTATCATCAGTCTGCCAGTTTGCTTTTTATTTGTTTTTATTGTGTATTCTTCACCTAAATCATTGTTTCGTAACTCGTAAAGCGTCAACCGTGACCGCCACTTCCAATCAACAGTTTGCTTGGTTCAAAAGTGAATATCGTTCGAAAAACGAAGTAGTACGCTGCTACTAAAACAGCTGTAACGACATTCAATTAATTAATTTTAACTGCGACAGTATTGTGGTTTATGTATCTGCTATTTATGCACAGTGTATCACATCAATCGCACTATTGTAGCAATGGGTTGAATCCAAACAAACATTAAACGTCTCCTGATAATTTGCAGAGACAAGACAAAAAATGATCTACCAACTGCTTTACATGCAATTACACCCATAATTAAAAAAATATCTCTGATATCTCAAGTCCATGGAAGGATCCGTCATCAGAGGATAATTCCAGATGTTAATAATAATATTGTTATTTATAATATAAATAACGTAACGCGTAATACCTAAATTTTTCCTAATTAATAGTCGCATTAACCATTCAGTACATATATCTTACTATATTTAACTGGGGTACAATTAGTTTTATCGCAAGCAAAATATATAATTTTTGCCCTATTTTATAGGTTTGTGTGAAAAAACTCTTTATGTACAGTTTCAGAGATTTTATGCATTGTTCCAGGTTTTTTTCTTTTTACGTTATTAATTCTCGTGAGATGAACTCTATCATTTCCTGTATTTTAAAGTTATGCTCAAGAAACAAAATTTCAAACATTCAACGCCATTGAAACAAAAGAAATGCTTTATTGAAGTAGTAACTTGTTTAGGAAGAGTTTCTACGTCTTCCATTATTGAAATTCAAGAGACCCTTTAAAGAAATATGCCGAAATTTGAGACGATATGCACGCTCTCTTTTTCAGCATAAATTAGCAAGGAAAGGACACAGACTTACACAATAAGTAACGTGTTTTTTCCTTGCATATTAACAATGAAAAAATGCAAATCTTGGGAAATTTGTGATCCGATAATCTGGAGTTTTAAAGGAGAGAAGGAAAAATAACCACCCACGAAACTTTTCCGATGAACAAACCGAAAGCGTAATTTAAAAGTAATAATTCTTCGGGTATGCTAAATAGTAAGAAACGCGACGACATTTAAATTTTTCAAGAAATAAAACGTCGCAAAAGGGCTAAGAAAAAAGGCAGAAAAAAAGATGGAGGGGGCGACGAAGGCAAGAAATCCGTAGTATTGATTTTCCTATAATCTCATAAAAAGCATCTTACCATGAGTTCATGCTGCCTTGGCTTGTAATAACTTAGCCAGGGGAAGATTTCCAAAGTGGCGAGGTGTTCTAGTACATGGTTCAACTCATGATAAACGGCATCGCCGAGGTATACATCGATTTTCCATTGCCTGCAAAATCGATTCTATCGATAGATAAGACCAAGCATGAGAGCTTCTTTTAGCCGAACTTTTTTATGAGTTATATATAGCTTATCACAAGCAGGTTAAATGCGCTCGAATTATAAATTACAAGTTATCAGATGAAGTTGTTTTTGAATTTTTTTTATCGTACCTAGATACAAATCCAATGACTCCATATGCCCTTATAATTCCGTGCATCATAATTGAATTAAATTAACATATAACAGAAGTAATTAATAAATATTAAATTTATTTTTTCTTATAGTAGATATATTTTAAAATTTTAATAATATATTTGAAAACCCATATAACGAAACTGAAGACAACCGCAAAAATATTCGATATAGATGAACTTCTATACATTCATACCAGCTGATGAATGTTACGGAGTACAAGGGATAAGGAAAAATTTTAAAATATGTGAAATATCAATATATCGAAGCTCGATATAAGAGCATCTAACAGAGTATTTGATTAAAATTTACATTAGGCACAATGTTATTATAATTATATGTCACTCATTATATACAGTGTATGTATACGGTATATGTATCTCATGAACTTACAGGTAACTCGGAAAAGTTATTCTTCGCAATCTGTGATAATCATAAAGCCGCCTGATCATTCGAAATGTGTTTATCGGTTCTGTAGATTTTGACATTTATTCTGTCATTTTGACATGTATTCAAATAATAGAACTAAGATGTATATCAAACAACAATGTCAATCAATCAACGTTTATTGGCGTAGATGTATATGTTTATAGTTTCAAGACAAACGCAAGTTCCTAATCTTAGAATTAAAAATAGTTTTGGTAGTTCTATACATGCGTAATCGTTTTTTGTACTTTACGCAAACATAAATTACAGAATTACTCATTTTCGTATTATATGTAATATGTGATTAATTAATTATTAATTAACAATGGTTTATTAATTTATTACATAGAATTAAATTTTGTAATTAATTCTGATTCCTCATGTTTGGAAATCCATTGTAGAATCAATGTTCAGGCTCAAAATAAATGAAAAAAAAAAAGATGTACCATGCATTCGAATATACTTTAATTAACCTTCCTAATTACCAAATATGACTGATTTTGGTAAGTGTACGTTAAATATTAATTTGGTAATCATTACCATTACCATTATTTCATAATCATTATAATCATCATCATTAATTAATTATAATCATTATCATTATTTGGTAATCTTTAATTTGGTAATTTGGTGTCATTATAGGAAATGATACCCTCAAAAATTTTAAATGAAAAAATTTGAAATTTGAAATGCAACATATTTCTTTTTAATTAGCAAAATTCTCCCTGCGGTGGCGCAGTGTGGTAACGCGTTCTCCTATTGCGCGGCTAATCCGGGTTCGACTCCCAGCAGTGCAAAAAGAACGCTTACTCAGAGATCTCATAAAAGATCGCACTGCTCACTGTAGTCCGGGGTTTGGTTCCCCAGGCCTTAAGAGGTTCGGATTCCTCGGAAAACTGTAGGTCCCGGCGCAGCATGACCACTGTAGTCTTTGAGCCGTAAAACCAAAAAACAAACAAATTCGCAAAATTCAACGTTTGAAGATTTGTATCCATTTATAATGTATATATGAAGAATCAATAAATTTAGACAGATCATAGCTGGTCTGAATTAGAAAGAAGAATTGGATCTGCAATGTACAAATATTCATTGGCGTTATGAGCCAATAATCATGGGTTAAACAATGTTTTAAGGATCCAACATTCCCCATTCAATGCAGACATTATACAGGAAGACCTGTTTGTTTATAACCATCCATGTGGCAGAGATTTAAACAATTTTTTGTGTTTGAAAGAGACAAAAATAGAAAGAAATAGAAAGTCCTGTATACATCTCACATCAAAGTAACACTGTTGAATAACTTACAAGTAGTAATTCAACAAACTCAGTTCAAGTAATACCACAAATGTAAAAAAAATATAGATGAATTTATTCAGTGTCAGAAACTTTTCATTTTTAAACATTTTTAGCCGAGTTTTTACAAGCAATTTTATTAATAATAAAATAGGAAGTGGTTAAATTACCTTGTAATAGCTGCAATGATAACACTATTGTATAATTTGTTCTGAGTACATATTGTAAAATATTTTTAATGTTTGCAAACCTATATATATATATTTATAATTTTATGAAATTGTCATTCTCTTGTGAAAATAACGTCTCGTGGCACACTTGTCGTAATTTAAAATCACTATTATTTATCTCATTGCATTAATTAATCATATGCAATTACAGGAAAACAGGAAAGAACGCTTAATTATATATTCAAAGACTGAAAATATTGATTTCATAACTAGGCATCGTAATAGACAATCAATTTTTAATATTATTAAGAGAAGAACACGCCAGCAATGAAATATAAAACGTGACAAAATGAGAATAAATAATAAATAATAAAATAGAAAAATATTGTCCTAAAAGAAAATATTAGTTATTAATTTTCATGTTATTAATTTTCTGCTTCCACTGGGAGATCCAAAATAACAGTTTCTTATTATACGAAAGCCTCTAGGCGTTTCTCACTACTTTTTCCAAATTAGGACTAATTTACCGGACATTTTTGAAATTAATTAATTTAATTAATTGAAAAGCCCATGCAATATTATTTTATTAATTTAACAATGTAATTATTTTTTGCAACAGCGTACGAGGCAAATTAATTTAATTAGAATTTCAGGAATCTTATTCAGAGTAAAAATGCGATCGTGTCCATTCATGAGTCAGGAGGGTGACACGAGTAACGTTGTATTTCTTATCACGATCATTATTATAAACTGATGCAAATTTTATGACTAATTTAACTTATTATTTCATAATAACGCATGAAAAAGTAATATTTTTTTACGCAATCATAAAAATTTTAAATAGTTCTCATATATATAATTTCATATGTATGATGTGTATCTTAGAAAGAGAATGTGCTGTACCATTTATGTGATTTTTGGTACGCAAAAATTTCATCTGAGCTCAAAACTTTTCTCATGGAATACATATATGATTTTTAATTAGCTTCAATTTAATAACAGAACGTTCTGTACTTATATACGTAGAATACGTGAATAATATTAAATATTGCATCTTTCGCTTTTTGTGTTGTGGCAGTTTTTAACTAGGAATGTCTCGAGATTGGGGCCCTTGGCGGCCAGCCGCTAAATCCGCCGCTGACTTGACCATAAAAGCTTAACTAACAGATAAATCATGCGAAGAGGAAAGATTTTTCCTTACCGTCTAAAATTTGCAAAAAGCTAAAAATTCCCTTTTTACATCAAATTACTCATATGCTGCCTGGTTGCCTATAAACCAGTATGTCTCAAAATTGGGTATTTCGCGTACTGATATAAGTACTTCATTCCTGATCGCGGATCACGAATAAGAAATGGGTATATGATGGTGTCCTTTCCTGAAAGAACAGTGAAAATATGTCACCTCTGAAATTAAGGTTGTGATTACTAACACTAGTTAATGATATTATGCTCTAATCTTTATTATCAATAGCAAGATAAATAATTTTTTCTATATATATCATTAAGAAATCAACAAAAGCATCCGGTATTAGGTGTTCACGTCCCAGCATAGATCTCTGAAATTTATTAGATATTTTTAAAATGTTTCCACATTTAAAAGATTTATTGCCGCCTTGCATTTTCATTTTTTGGGGGAAAGCACTATTTCGAGCCGTTGATACAATATATATATATATATAATACATAAGAAAATTCAACTGTGAGCTAGTAAGGAAAGCCATTGAAAATAACAAGAGCCTTAGGGTTGTTAAAGGGAGTTTGTCTATTGGGAAGAAACACATCATTGCATTAAAAGGAGAGGATGGCACCGTAACAAGAAATAGGGAAGAAATACTTAGAAGAGTTGAAGAATTCTACAAAAAACTATATGAAAGTAACAGTGGATTAAACGAAGACACTGAAATAGTCGAAGGAACAGCTCCTAAAATCTTAAAAGAAGAAGTTTCATTTGCAATAAAAAGTATGAAGAAAGGAAGAGCCCCTGGCGATGATGGTATTACATTAGATATCCTAAAAGAAGCTGGAGAATATGTAGAAGACATACTTGCAAAATTCTTTACCAAATGTCTTAACAGCGGTAACATACCAAACCAATGGGATTCTGCAACAGTAATTCTTTTGCATAAAAAAGGTGATAAAGAGGATTTGAAAAATTACCGACCAATTAGCTTGTTACCTGCTATTTATAAAATCTTCACAAAAGTGCTAACACATCGCCTGCAGAAAAAATTAGATGCAGCTCAACCAAGAGAACAAGCTGGATTTCGAAGTGGATTCAGTACAGTGGACCATATTCAAGTATTAAGAGAATTAATTGAAAGAACACATGAATATGAACTTCCATTGTGTGTTGCATTTATTGACTATGAGAAGGCCTTTGACTCTATTAAAACATCAGCAGTCATCAACTCTTTAAGATCAACAGACATTGAGGATGTGTACATTGACATGGTGAAACGTGTGTATAAAAATGCAAGTGCAAAATTTCGGTTACATAAAGATACCAAAACTATCAAAATTGGTAAAGGTGTGAGGCAGGGAGATACCATTTCTCCAAAACTTTTTACTTCAGCTTTACAGATGATTTTTCAGCTGATAAATTGGAATAACAAGGGAATAAAAATAAATGGTGAATATTTAAATCATTTGCGGTTTGCTGATGACATTGTTATTTTTTCAACGAACCCATTAGAACTCCAAGACATGGTACAGGAGCTCTCAACTAGAAGTAAAGAAGTTGGACTCAAGATGAACCTACAAAAAACTAAGATCATGTTCAATAATTTTGTAGAGGAAACAAAAATACAAGTTGACAACATTGAGCTAGAAATTGCTGATTCATATATTTACCTTGGCCAGCTGATTTCAATGGATGGCAACATTATGAAAGAACTCAACAGACGTATTAAACTTGGCTGGAGTGCATTTGGAAGAAACAGTTTTATCCTGAAGGGGAAATTGCCTTTGTGTCTAAAAAGAAAGGTCTTCAACCAGTGTGTATTGCCAGTCCTCTCTTATGGATCAGAGACATGGAGTCTAACAGTTGGAGCAATACGAAAGTTACAGACAACGCAAAGGAGCATGGAGAGGTGCATGCTTGGAATAACTAGGAGAGATCGAAAAAGAAACACTTGGGTGAGAGAGCAAACTAGAGTAGAGGACATCATTGTGTTTGAAACACCCTACAGGCTTTTTTTCAAGGGGAATCGCCCATAGGATGCTTCCATATAAGGCATGTTTCTGAAAGAAGTATGCTTGTCAGCAGATACCTCCTGATTCCCCGACGTGCCATGGTATAAATTATACGATATGGATATAATAAACGGAATAGAAATTGGATTGAAGAGATATAAATATACACTGACACACGACAACAGGTAAAAGAAAACCTTCGCTCAGCACAGGCTACTCAAACTTCTTTGTCTCCCCAACCCCCGCCTTAATTTACGGGAACAAGTTTTTCCACTACAGCGTGTTGCTTAGCGCGCCCTACAGTAACAGATTCAGATACTATATTCCAAATTAATGTAACGTCGATTATACTCGAATATCCCTCTCAATATATATAGGAAAAAAATGGAAAAATACGCCCTTATTGAATCCAACAATATTTCTTCTACTTTGAAAGCCGGCTTCCAAAGGCCTAAATGGAGGAAGCAGCCTAAAAGGAAGCAGGCCTTCAAAGCAGAAGAAATATTGTTTGATTCAATAAGGGCGTACTTTTCCATCTTCTTTTCCTACATATTGAGAGAGGTATTCGAATGTACCCTCATATATATCCGTCTGTCCATCCATCTCTCTCTCTCTCTCTCTCTCTCTCTATCTATCTATCTTCATGTATATATATATATATAAACGCTACATATGTTTGTAGAAATTTGTCAATAAAAAATTTTCTCAAAATTTTAACCATTTTATACAACATTTAAATAATATATATAAAAACGTTTCACATATTTATAGAAATTTATTAACAAATAATTTCACATAATTTTAAACATTTAAACAATATTCAAATAATATAAACACAGTTTTTAAATAATTTTTAAGTTAATTCTTAACAATGAGAACACAATTCTTCTTCCGGGTGCCGTATTATATCCGCATTGTCAATTTATGTGCTTGCTTTGTTGATTTTTGATTTTGAAATTGACAATGCGTATATGATACGGCACCCTGATGAAGAATTGTGTTCGCATTGTTAAAAATTAAGTTAAACATTATTTAAAAACCGTATTTATATTATTTGAGTATTTTTTAAAATGATTGAAATTTTATGAAAATATTTGTTAACAAATTTCTATAAACATGTGAACGTTTATAAATTATTTAAATATTGTATAAAATGGTTTAAACTTTGTGAAATTTTTGTTAACAAATTTTTACAAACATGTGTAAAGTTTAGATTGTTTGTTATGTTTATTTTCTGCCGACTATTGGCGTCAAATTCTACATAATATACGTAAATTGTGCATTGTAAATAATTTAATTAAACAAGTAAGTGTATATATATGTCCATTACTATATTTTCTTGATTAAATATATATATATATATACATGTACGAGTACCATATTTAGAGTATTTACAATTCAGACATTGAGATAGACTGGTATTCAAATATTCGGAGGAGAATTGGACAATGCAATGCAGAAGTAGATTTCTGAGTAGATTTGAAATGTCTCCAAAATTCACGACCTAGCTTGTCATTGCTTATTTTACTTGCTTTTGAATGTAATTGTTTCATGCACAGCTTTTAACAAAATTGACAATTCAACGATATTGTCAGAGACACCTCCAGAGGAACATCGGCTACATCTGCGAAAATACGACGGATAATTCGCCCTTAAGCAAATTCAGTTTCTTAAAGTAACGTTTTCCAAATTTCTTACGCTTTGGCGTTTTTCAATCTGGGAATGGAAGTCTCATTTATCTCTGCTTACGTTATATTGTTTTCGGTAAAGAATACGTAAACGGTATTTTGAATAGATATAATGGGGGTAGCGAACAAAGAGATTTCGTTATTTTGCAACAAAAGTACTTTTCAATTGCTTCGAGACGCGGAAAGCACTTGATCATTTACAGCCTTTCGAAAATGAAAGGATACGGGTTGAATTTCTGGGATTTTGCAAAGGTATTTTGCTTATGTTCTTCACATGATTTTCATTTTTTGCATTTCGTCGTTTGATCCATCCTTGATCAGAAATTTAACAAAAATATTGACATTCATTTTGTTTTTTAGCTGTATCCACTGAAATTAGTTTTCTATTTCGCTGTGGTCTCTGATTACAGAAATATTTTGCGAATAAAATGTGATTTATTAATCTTTCGTTTTAGACCTTTCAATGATGGTCTGTATATTTGATCAATTAAAATTTGCTACATGAGCATTTCACGTTTTATAATAATAAAACCATATTTGCTTTCTTGCGTCTCATCGCATAGAATTTTCGTACTTTGACTGTGTGAAATACTGCTTGAATTTTAGATTATTAAATTGTATAATTCTGAAAGTTTGAAGTGGAAATAGTGCTTCCCCAATGCCGATACAAATTTTTGGCGAGCGATGATCGAATTTTGAAACTCATGGTACTGTCCGTTCGCGCAGAGTTGGCGTCCGATCTCGTTAGCAGTCGGGTTGTTTCATTGCAGTAGAGAGTGAGGTGTTTTCCAGAACTCGTTTTACTCGCCGAAACAGTATGCACACTATACGACATCAGCCGTACTCATGATGGCTGCTGCTAATTCGCGCGCGTTTGAATACTACTTATGTAATCTTTTCATTTGATATTTTGCACCAGTGTTTGTATATGTAATTTCTTCCCTGGTGCTATGTAATTCTACTTCATACTATGTGCACAAGGTAGATTGTTATTGAGGAGAAAATAATCGTATATTTATTTAATACTTATTCTACATTGCTTAGCTTTCAGTTGCAGTTGCGCGGTGGTCGAGTTTTTAATAAATAGATGTTTCCATCATGTGTTCATATGACATTATTAAGAAAACCGTGTTTAATATCATTAATACAAGATCAGTAGGAACAACCAATGATTATTATTTCTGCATAACTTCTTTTTGTGTTCATAGCACAAGAATTAGCCAGGTGAAGGGGATGAAGGGATCATATATATATATATACTTGATATTTTGTATAAAAATATAATAAAACGTATTTCGTTGGTATATAATACCTAGAGTAAAATAAGTCAAACTTACTTGGTCGATCTTCTTATAACATCTCAAAACAACCACTCAAAACCTGAATTACTTCAAGTAATTTATTTTGTTCTTGGACCAGTATGGACAAATTGAATAATAAATTCAGGACTACGATATTTAAAACTTACTTTTAATTTTGTTTAAAAACTATTAAGTAACGGGACTTGACAGACCTCAATCTATGTTTAAAAGAAGTATGTTATATTATCTTTCGTTTATTATATATGCAGGTTAAGTACGTGGTGTTTGAGCAATTGTAAAATTTTTTCTAGATCGAAGACAATGTCGTTTTAAATTAGTAATTAATGTAGCGGATGAACAATTTTGTAGCAGCGTTAGAACTGACAGATATGTTCCATTTTACGTAGTTCGGTCTTAAAAATAGAGAAATTTCTTCATCCGAGAATAACATATCCCTTTCTACAAAGACATACTCAAAGATTCTGAAGGCACATCCTAAGAAATGATGAAAATAATGCTAGTCGAGGCAGTACTGGGAGTACTGCATTTTTAAAGGGCAGTCATTCTGAAAACAACAATTCTCACTGGAACAAAAATAAAAAACAAGGTTCATCATCCAGTAAACTTCTTTAGATCCCAGATGAAACCGACGGACAGACAGACCGACCTGCCATTGTGATTCTTGAGCATGAGGACCATGGACAGCAACTCAATTGACCTCTACGGTAATCAACAAATAACCCGAAGTTCTTTTAAAAAATGCCGACGGAGTCTTCACTCAAATAGCGGGAGCACAGTGAAGCTTCTTCCTGGAAACGAGATCTTTCGGGTCAGTTATTTATTTATCTTTATTTTTTAAACCTTAGCAGCGATCGGTTCTGCCACTAATTTTACTGCCCCGAATCGACATTTATTCTCAGAGCTAGCCATTACAGATTACGTGCTATGCAATAATAACATCTTCGCCTGGCTGCTGAGAAACGTTGCCCCTGCTTTTAATTATTCACCTCAACTACAGAATGTTATGAAGTAGCATCCATGAGGAGGGAGATAAATGGAGCTTGTTTCCGACGAGGCAAGAACATCGTATAAATGAGAACCAGATCTATAACCGTCTTTTCCCATAAAATCACCCTGGTGCTGTCTTCGTTAGCGGACGCGCTAATTCATAGTTCTTCAGAATGATTAAATGATTTCAACACTTCAACTTAGGACGCCATTGGTAGAACTAATAATATTAAGCAGAAGCTTTTTACTAAGGTATGAAAAGCATAAATTGCTGCATTTTAGCCGTTAATATTTACACTGTGAGTAATTTTATTAAGCATTTTATTGTAATCTTTATTTTAACCTAAAGAAGAATTTAAAACCCACAGCTCAAATGCAAAATAATTTTATACGTATTATATTTTTTTTATAATCTATATTGTAACAACGAGGGCCTAATTCACAAGACACACTTAAGTTATTAAGTATGTTCATTGATGCTTCAGACTGAGTTGCTTGAGACCGAATAATTTAAAAACTTTTGTGTTATAGAGAAGAAATTCTATTAAAGAAATATATCTGTTATAGAGTGCAAGTTTTCTTTAAAAGTTTAGCGTGTACTTGATGTTTTAAATCAAGGTACATAATTTTGTAAAGTTGTTGTTGTTTTCAGACATATGATTTTCTACTTTATTAAATAATCAATTTCATATATATATGAATGTTAATCATGTCATTTCTTATTGCAATATCTGTTATATGGTTGCATTCCAGAAATGAAACAAATATAGATTATGTGAATTTATACTCATATGGTTATACATACAAGGTGAGTCCAAAAAGTCTGGTGAGTAATCACAGAAATCTGACAGTGTAAAATGTTTGAAAAGATATACCTCATTGTCCTTCAAAGTACTCCCTCCTCTGCTATAATGCACTTCTGACAACGTTCATATACCTGTTGGAAACTTCTAGAAAAGTTCTCCTTCAGTAATGCTTCTAGATCCCTCGTCACGGCAGCTTGGATATGTGAAGTGCCAGAAAACTCTGTATCCCTTCAATGCAGATTTTAGTTTTGGGAAGAGAAAGAAGTCTGGGGGAGAAAATCGGTTACTAAGTTGTACCACTCAGTGGTATGGAAAAGGGCGCTCAAACTCCCATTAGATGATAAAAATGCATTATTTTTCCTAATGCCGCATCACAATCTTCTTTAAATCCACTTGAGCCCCTCTCCATGAATTTTGAATTGCTTGCTGATACTACCCTCCCAATTTTCCTGATCTTGCGCCACTCAACATTTTTATCTTCCAAAAAATGAAATCTTCGCTAAATGGACACAGATTTTCTGACATTTCAAACATTCGAGCTGTTATGACGAGGAAACTAAAAGCATTACAGAAAAGACTTTTCTAGAAGTTTCCAACTCTTACATGAATGCTGTCAAAAGTGCATTATATCAGAACAGGACTATACTGAAAATCAACGAGGCATGTTTTTCAAATATTTCACAATGTCATATTTATTTTATTAATTTGCAATGAGCATATCGTATATCACATTGTAGTTACAAATCCACCACAAAATCCATATCCATTGCTAATAAAATGTTATTTGTCTTATTATACGATGAAGTCACATGTCTTTTTAACTCAAATAATTTATGGATTAATTAACCTTAATTCCCCTTAATGACTGATAAAATTGAGTAGTTACAGATATACTTTAGACACTAATATATTTTACAGTACTCTTTTTTCTGCTGTAATAATAAAGAATTTGGTTACCCGTAAGAATACTCCAAGTGAAACAGCGGATACCCAGCGTTCACCCTTTTCATCTTAGTAGCCCAATAGCCAAAAGATCCAACGTGCACTTTATATACCCCCCCCCAGCTATACCTTAAATTATCTACCTTAAGAAATTAAAAATGAATATACACAAATAAATATTCTTATCAAGGTTCTTTACTTTTACATGTGTGTATTTTATGTTAGAAGAAACGAAAGGGAGAGAGCAATGTCATGCTATACAAAATTAAATCTCTGCTTATCTTGAAAAACGCTGTCTTTTCACCTTTCAGATCTTTTTCCTTTTATTTTGCGAGAGCTTTCCTTTGATTTCGGTTTTGTTTTATGACGACAGGTAACATATTAGTTAATTTTGAAATTCCTAGGCGGGTTAATTGTCTCTTTTACAAGAAATGAAATTCCTATGTCGCACCAGCGGGGATCATTTAAAGGCCATAACACATCTAATGGACTAGAGGTTAAAGCTATTATGAATGTGTTTATTGCTTGGTCTTTATTAGTTCTGGTTGCTTAGCATTTTACCAGAGGCTCGAGATAATACATGATTATTATCTTGTTATATGTAAGCGCTTCCTTAAATATTTTAGATGAAACAACGACTGCTAATGCTGAATCTTTATGGTCTGGAAACAACGAAGCTGGGATAATGCTGAATCTTTATGGGCTAGTGACAATGAAGACAGGCTAAAGGAAAAATTACTTAAATGTTTTAGAAAAGCAAGCAGCTATTGTGCTTCTAATTAGCTTAGCAAATGGGTTCTTAAAATTTTAATTTATAAGCTAACCTAAGAGGAAACAACTACCACTATTCTTTAAGTTTACATTAACTCATTATCTCCGGTATAATAAGATAGAAAGCTTTATCTCCAAAGCTGCATTGTACTAAAAACTATTTAAACGAAATCTAACTAAATGTTACCTTTATATTACTCATTCTCTTAAGAGAATATTGATTACTGTGTAGGGCCGGATTATCCCATAGGCAAACGAGACAAATATTTAGGGTTCACGTTTTTTTACGAAGAGCCCGACATAGTGAAAAATCAACGATACTTTGAAATCATTGTCAATCCTATATTATCACTGGAACAATAATTTTATCGGGGCGCGAATCTTGGCGACATTTTCGAAGAATTTTATAGGTTTTTTTTTATATATACGTTTTATGCAAATATGTTACCTGTACTGTTTCTTCAAACTTTAAAAGTAAAATTCTAGAATGGATTTAGCGAGCGTTTGGATATAGCGAGTATTTTCGTTGGTTCCAAGACTCCCTTTACATAAAGGTTCTAGTGTAATTAAACAGGCCTAATTTATACTATAAAGGACCTGGAAAAAGTGTGTGTAGGTACCCACGAAACCTTACCCAAATCCTGTCATTGTGGCATATGCAAAGCAAAGCATTTCTTGATTGAAATTAATTGTGGCGTTTGAATAATTGCGACATCCAGTGTACTTATGTAGAGCGATGACGTATGCCTAGATGGCGTACCTTTCAATCTTGTATAAATGTCGTGCATACTAGCTCTCCGTGCGTTTCAGGTATTTTGTAATTGCTGTACCAATGTCCGGCCAACAGGCTCGGCGTTGCGTAATTTTTAGTTAACTTCAATCAGTTTTGTTCTGATTAATTTTGCATTTAGTTCATAAAAAAAACCTTTAAAGTTCTGTTAAGCTGTTTGTCTTCAGTTGTTAGTTCCGCAATGTAACCGTTTCCAATTTAAGTATTTCAAACTTCACCTTTTGACCTTGCGCCATAACCGACGCCCAATTAACCCAGTATAATATAAACTTTTCTGGGAACTACCATATTTTTTCATGAAAAATTGTCTTCCTTGACAATTCAGCTTACCAAAAAAGAAGTTGCCTTTAAACTTGATTTTTTAAATTTAATTGTAAAGACTTCAGCAAACATCGAGGATATTTCGATCATAATAAGAAATGCTTGAAGGTACATTAATAGTATTGGGAGACAGTATAGTCACATTGGCAAATGCCAACCATCTATCAGAAACAAGCCACTATTCAGACCTTTAGTAAACGTCTCCCCTGATGAAGAGTTTGCTAGGGTCTTAGATTAATTTTGTTAATATATTTTGTAAAAAATATTGTTATCTTTTATATATAATATACGTTGTATTTGTATGGAGATTCGTTCAGATCGTGATTTTTTTAATGTATTATGTATGTATGTTTATGTGTTCCATGAATATATTGTCTGTCATTATGGTATGTTAATATGTTATAAATTGTTATTTTGAATTTATTTGAGTATTTATGTGTGGAATTTGTTTATTTGATTCTACTCAGTTTTATCTTCGTCTATTAGTATAACGGTAAATAATACCTTTATACACTTCTTTGTAATAATATCACCAATTTTTTCAGCAATATGATTTTTTTTTTCTTACTTACAATAGTTCATAATATAATACTTGCTCTGAAAATTCTCTTCCCCATGTACAATTTTCATATACTTATTTTACTCATATATTTTACTCATATATTTTCTAATTATTTGCAGCTATAAGTGCACTATCATTTATAGAATTGACGTTAAAACTTTCCTATTAATTACAAACGAGGTTTTTCTACAAACTCTTTTTCAATGCTTTTACCATTCTAATTAGAATGTTTACCTATTATATATATACGCATATTTGAATTTCGAAATAACCGCAGTGGATTTTGAAAGAAATAGTGCAAAAGGTATAACGGACATGAGTTATAATATATATTACTTATCCCGCGATTACACTTCGTTCAGTTTTCAATCCTATCCCAAATCAACTACCGCAGAACAGACACAATAAATAAATGAGAAGCACCAAGTATTTACGAAGCATATTATTTATATATACAAAGTTTAACGTACTAGAATATCGCAATGCCAACAACTGTTTAAGTACAAATATATTGTTAGAATAATAACACTTGATGTATGTCTGCAAAAGATATGTCACAATGTTCACGCGCGGATTAAATACTATGTTCCATTTAAAAGACTTTTTATTGATAGAATATAGCATAATTATTATTTAGTGCAATACCCTAGATTCCATATTCTTTCTTAATTCAAATTTCCATAATCAAAATAACTGGGATGTAAAGAATGACCCAGACTAATATACCTTTCCTTGGATTCTCGCAAATTCTTTGGCACTTTCTGTTCAGAAAGGCATGTTTTGTTTGAACTAAACGAAGAAAAATGTTCAAAGACATTATCAGTTGCTGTTGAACGGTATTTCTCCCATTAATAGAATTCATGCTTAAAAAATACTAATAGTCCAAGAATTCCTTTACAATTTGATGGCGATTTTGAAAACAGTTTGAATTAAAAGCGTTTTGCATTAACGAATTTCAACTATATCGTTACTCCTATAATACAACTACTATCAAAGGGTAGCTTATAGTTGAAGAAAAATTAAAATGGAAGGATTTTCAATAATTTAAATAATTAGCCGAAAAATTATCGAATCTTTCTAAAGCTTATTCTTCGGTATAAGCTTCTATTCAGCGTTAATAAGCCATTCGTTAATTGTATTACATGTAATGCTTAGGATCTTAATGAATTGAATGAGCCCCGAACAGCAATGGAAAATATGATTTACGCTTGGTGGGAAAATATTGCTGCTTTGAGAACTTCTTAAGAGATTGCTAACGATTTTAGTCAAGCCATTAGCACGTTCTTTAAAGCTTAGATTTGAATTGCGAATTATTCATGGCGCATAATAATTTCCTTTCTAAACTTATATTAAATATATTCTCATGTGTACTTTATTCGGATGCATTCATTAATTAGCAAATTGCTTATTGCCATGTCATTAAAATTTCTATCAAGCCTAGAATAATACGTTACTTAACATTCCAGTTGGCGAAACAAGCAACTGGTAACAGCTTAACCCTCTGCTTTCTGATGGCTTTTTGTAAACATGATCCCTACACCCGGGACCAGCCAACGTTTGAAATGGAATCATCTGAACTTTCATTGCCCATTCTCCCTATTCTTATCTGAGTTTTAAATCTGCTCTCCCCTCCAGGATCGGGCGGGAACTAAAAAAGGCGGGAAACCTTCAAAACGCGGGAAGACGCTACTCATTTGTCAGTCGCCCACATCGTAAACCTTTGCGCTCTTTTGGCGAAATCAGGAAACTACTAAATATACAACTATACATTAGTATATATTAAGTATTATTTTGAAAATAATATTATTAATCATATAATGTAAATTTATGAGAAATGATTTTACTGATCGGAATAACAAAATGTTAGAAATAGAATTTAGAAAAATATGATTATTATTATATATCAGAATGTAGTTTATTACTTATGCATCTATTATGAAAGTATTCCATTCAATTTAAGTATAGATTTAAAAATTTTGAAAAACGTTTATTTGTATAATACATTCAGGGCCGGATCTATCGCCCGCAAAATCCCACAGCGCTGGGGCTTCAAACAAAAATAAAGCGAAGAATTACGTAGAAATAATGCACAGCCGTTATTCGGAGGTTTCTGTTTTCCGAAGGTTTCGTTATTCGAATATTGCAAAAGTAACAGTTGCAGTTTCTACTTCTTTTTTCAGTTGCATGCAGTATTTGAATTAGCGAATAATTTGAAACGGGTAAATAGGTATGGGGCTGTTTGAGTATTAGGTAAGCACATTTCTGGCCATTTTATACTCCCCCTCCACCTTGTAAGAAAAAATAAGCAAATGCCTGACTCACCCATTTCATGCAACCCACGATTTTAAATATATATATTTATAAAATATATATGTGTACATATATTATTAAACTACATATATTATACATATTAAACTATAAAGGATAACAATATATTTATATATAATATAATATTTTATTATAAAGAATTTTGTGACATTTTTATTACGTATTAATATTGCTTATGTCGTAAGTAAATAGTGGATAAATAAGAAGTGGGCTTGATAAAATACATTTATTAAAAATAATACGTTCGTTTTAATTTAAAAATATTAGAGGGGCCACGGGGAGTATAGAAGGTGCCCCCACGAGCAGAAAAAGGTTGACAGCCAGCCACTGATTTAAATAATTAAATATTTAACTGTGATTACGTGTATTTTATATCTTCTACACGTAATGCGCCTGTCGTGCATCCCAGTATTGTAGTTCTGTCAGGGCGGCTGTCACTTTCTGACTACGTGTTGGTTTTATTATTTTCTGTGTCATACGTAAGCATGGTTCAGACTCACCCCTCCCCGTTGTCAGCAAAAATAAGCAAATGTCAAACCTCCTCCCACAAGGATGCTTACGTGATAACTTGAACGGCCCCTAATAAGCGAATAAGTAAATTAGCTTTAATTTCTTTCTTTAATTTTTTTTAATCTGTTGGGGCATCCAGTGGAGTGGTTGTTTAAGGCGTTAGCCTGGCAACTTACTGGAATGGCAGTTCGAATCCCCGTGTGCTGTTTGTTTCTTTGGGAAGGTATTGTGTTTCGGAGGTCACGTAAAGACAGCGGTTGCATCTGAGACAGCCCAAGTGTAGCTTTGGGACATAAAACTAACAAACTAAACCAAATTTAAACCTTTTATGTCACCGACAGTCTACTAAGTAGTAATGATTAGATAGCGGTTAAAAGGATAATTTTCCAGAAGAATCAATTTGCTTTAGTCAGTAGAACAGCGCATATTTTAAGATAGAAATCATAGGCAATTGACCCATGTTGCGATTCATTAGTGTCATAAATATCCGTAAATACAACAAAAAGGCCCTCATCTTCTGTCCAAGGGCGCCCTTAGCGGGGGACAGGCGGAACCGTCCCCCCAATTTTGGTATTAGGGTTCCATGCCCACCCTCCACCCCCATTTCAAACAAAAATTTTATAATAGGTAACGTCGTTCAAAGTTTAAAATATTTTCTCTTTCTTTTCTTTTTTTTTTAATCTAAGGAATGCGGTTATATTTTTCGGCGTAGTGTATTTAGTGTAAAATAAAAAAAATGCACCTTGTCATTTATTTGATGTAATTATATTTTTTGTTGGATTGTATTGTATGGCGCTTTTTTTTTTGAGTGGCAGCGTTTTCATTGACATATTATCATTTCAACATTAAACGTAACGTTTTTAATAATGTTATAACTGTAGTTTCTCTACTTTAATTTCGCAAGCTCAAGGACTTTTTTGTCCAAGTAATGACATTATCAACGACATAAATTAAAAGAACTGTCTACATCCAGGGTTGTCCAACATTCGACCAGCGGGCCACGAATCGCTGAAAAAAGCGCAGCGGAAAAAAAAGGGCCTGAAAAAAAGCGCCGACGGAAAAATGCGCCGCGGAAAAAAGGGCCGACGAAAGAGTAGGTGCATGTGAAATGATAGTGCGATCGTGATTATAGTACCAGCGTTAGGCCTTATAATGCGAGTGTTAGGCCTAACAAGAAGCAATGTGCAAGCGAGCATACATATGTGTGTGACATCTAAAAATACAGGTATAATGTTAGTTAGTGGCATTCTTTCTCGCTTTCAACTCATAGTAACTTACTATAGATGTAAAAATAATGGAATAGACCCCCTGGATAGGGGTGGGGGAGGCAGACATTGTTTCCAGCCCGTTCGTCTTCCAATTGGCACCACCCTACCCCCATCAACGTTCTGTGCACGACTATGTATATCGGGCCAGAGCCGAGCAAAATACTTAGAAATATGTATTTTCGATAAAAAAAATACAGAGAGCACCTTAATCTAACAAGGATTTAAAAGTAAAAAAACTAAGTTT
>QLNU02015270.1:49824997-49852686 GCA_006491805.2 Dysdera silvatica | reverse complement strand
TCTCATTACTTCACTTCCCGGTTGTTTTTCTGATATCCTAAGGAATAAATAGAAAAACAACAACTAAAGTCACAGAATATGGAAATCAATGGTAACCCTACAATGCATACTGATTTATACATATGTGAATCATCCTAATTTTCAAAGAAGTTAGTATTGGAAAAATCCAAGCACAATCAATGTTTCATAAGTATGAATAAACACAACAGGTGATGAAGGAAAAAATCAGCCATTGTAGGGTTAAGAACTTTTGAAATTTAGTGACTAAATTAGAAAAAATTAAATAATAAAATTACAAGATACTTTCTGAATAGTATTAACGCTTTACATTTTAATAAACACTGAAAAATTAGAATTAAATATTTTAACATATTATAAATTGACAATTAAAGAACTACAATTTAAAGCTATCCACCTCCATTATTAGAAAAAAGCACAAAAACGGAGAGAGAGACTTTTATTATCATTTATAATGGTAGTATATTCAAAGCGTACGGCCAAACAGTTACCAATTGCGGTTTCTACATTTATAGATTTGCTATCGTCCCATGACGGGATTGCAGAACGGATGGGAGCGGGTGATAGACCTGCCAACATCGTCCATGCCTATGTCATACCGCAACGTTTTAGAAGCTCGTAAGCAACAACTCAGGTGATTTTTGTTACCCTGGAACCTTATCGAAATTGAGTCCGCAATACCAAGATACAGATGAACTATTTAGACAGCATGTCTCTACGTTACACAAATTATTTACAATCACATAGCAAAATAACTTAAATTGTTACGATTAAGAATTGACATTATTATTGTAAGACATTATGAATGTCCATCATGGGCAGCGTGACCATCTCGCTAAGAGTCCTACCGAAAGAATGTCTTTTATTGGTGTTCGCCTCATCGTCTCTACACTCGCAATCACTCTTATTGGCTGTTCACCCTTTTCATACGCAAATGTTCATTGGTTACCTTTTTAATACTAATCGACGATTCATGTTCTTAATCACGAGCGCCCGTGACGTCACCCCGGATGGTCAACATCATGCGTCCAGAAATAGTACTTATAAGCAGGAAATGCCTGTCAAGAAGTGTGACGAAATACGATCAAGTTATCTTTGCGTCGTACCGTGTTGTACACTAAACTCAATCGTCGCCTGCAGCTAATATCTTTTCCGTCGCCGGAAACAGAGAGAACCGCTGATGAGTCTGTCCATCTGGATTCTGGATGGGAAAAGCGTATATGCGGGGAAACAAAATGGTGAACATTAAATCATGATTAACCTCTGCTTTCTGATGGCTTTTTGTAAACGCGATCCCTACTCCGGCGGACATTTGAAATGGAATCATCCGAACTTTTATTGCCCTTTCTCCCTATTCTTACCTGAGTTTTAAATCTGCTCTCCCCACCCACCTCCAGAATCGGGCGGGAACTAAAAAAGGCGGGAAACTTTCAAAACACGGGAAGACGTTACCGTTTGTCAGTCGCCCACATTGTGAACCGTAGCGCTATTTTGGCGACATCAGGGAACTAATAAATATAAATTAGGATATATTAAGTATTATTTTGAAAATAATATTATTAATTGTATAATGTAAATTTATTAGAAATAGGTTTAGTGATCGGAATAATAAAATGTTGGAAATACAATTCAGAAAAATATGATTATTATTATATATCAGAATGTAATTTATTGCTTATGCGTCTATTATGAAATTACTCCGCGCAATGTAAGTATAGATTTAAAAGTTTTTAAGTACGTTTATTTGTGTGATACATTTAGGGCCGAATCTATCGCCCACAAAATCCCACAGCGCTGGGGCTTCAAACAAAAATAAAGCGAAGAATTATGTAGAAATAATGCACAGCCGTTATTCAGAGGTTTATTTTTTTCGAATGTTTCGTTATTCGAATATTGCAAAAGTAACAGTTGCAGTTTCTACTTCTTTTTTCAGTTGCATGCAGTATTTGAATTAGCGAATAATTTGAAACTGGTAAATAGGTAAGGGGCTGTTCAAGTATTACGTAAGCACATTTCTGGCCATTTTATACTCCTCCCTCCCTCCTCCTTGTAAGAAAAAATAAGCAAATGCCTGACTCACCCACTTCATGCTACACACGATTTTAATTATATATACAGTAGAGTCTCCATATAACGAACTTCCATTTAACAAAGTTTTCTATTTAATGAAATTTTCGGCGGAACCTTGACTTTGAATGGCACTAACATGTAAATTTGTCTCCATATTACGAAAAACAATTTCTATATAACGAAGTTCTTTTTATAAAGAATTTGATTTTTTTTTTAATTTACCTTTTACAATTTTTCAGCGGGATGGTTAGGTAGAAGGGGTAGTTGAGGATTTTAAGCAAAAAGACGGAGTTGAGGTAGCCTTCTGTATAGTAGACATAGGGTCAGTTGTGATAAATAATTCTATTGTTCTAAACTGGGAACTTCGAAGCAGCGGGGATGTATCACTCTGCAGGTGTGGCTAAGCCACGAAATTTGCTTCTCGCATATACGTGTTGCATTGTTGAAGAAAATGTTATAGATGACGTGTTCCGATATTTACAAAAGTGTGAGAATTTCTATAAATAAAACGTTTTTTATAAGAAACCTGTACAAAGCAAAATTAGTGATTATTTCTCTGTTTCAAATATGTTGTATAAGAGTCATATAGACAGACAGACGTAAAGTAATCCTCAGTCTTTACTTTTGTTATTAATTTGTACGTACTTGTATACAAAAAATATATAAATTCGTTGAAAAAGAAGAGTCTACTGAACTTAGTTTTTACTGTCCAAATTTAGCTTTTTTCATTTTATCGAAATTAAGTTTCATCATTTATGTTAATTTCTATTTAACGAATTTTCCTTATAACGAAGTTTTTCAGAGGAACGATGGCACTTCGTTAAATAGAGACTCGACTGTATTTATAAAAATATATATAGTGTACATATATTATTAAACTATATATAGTCTACATATTAAACTATAAAGGATAATAATATATTTATATATAATAATATAATATTTTATTATAAAGTATTTTGTCACATTTTTATTACATATATTAATATTTCATATATTGTAAGCAAATAGTGGATAAATAAGAAGTGGATTTGATAAAATGCATTTATTAAAAATAATATATTCATTATAATTTAAAAATATAAGAGGGCCCACGGGAAGTCTAGAAGGTGCCCCCACGAGCAGAAAAAGGTTGACAGCCAGCCACTGGTTTAAATAATTAAATATTTAACTGTGATTACGTGTATTTTATATCTTTTACACGTAGTGTGTCGTGCATCCCAGTATTGTAGTTCTGTCAGGGCGGCTGTTACTTCGTGACTATGTGTTGCCTTTAATATTTTCTGTGTCTTAAGTAAGCATGGTTCAGACTCCCACCCCCTCCCCGTTGTCAGCAAAAATAAGCAAATCTTAAAACCCTTACCCCAAAGATGCTTACGTAATACTTGAACGGCCCCTAATAAGCGAATAAGTAAATTAGCTTTAATTTCTTTCTTTAATTTTTTTTAATCTGTTGGGGAATCCAGTGGCTTGGTTGTTTAAAGCGTTAGCCTGGCAACTTACTCGAATGGCAGTTCGAATCCCCGCGTGCTGTTTGTTTCTTTGGAAACGTATTGTGTTTCGGAGGTCATGTAAAGACAGCGGTCCCATCTAAGACAGCCCAAAGTGTAGCTTTGGGACGTAAAACTAACAAACTAAACCAAATTTTAAACTTTTATGTCACCGAGAGTCTACTTAGTAGTAATGGTTCGATATCGGTTAAAAGGATAATTTTCCAGAAAAATCAATTTGCTTTAGTCAATAGAACAGGGTATATTTTAAGATAGCAAATCATAGGCAATTGACCCATGTTGCGATTCATTAGTGTCATAAATATCCGTAAATACAACAAAAAGGCCCTCATCTTCTGTCCAAGGGCGCCCTTAGCGGGGGACAGGCGGAACCGTCCCCCCAATTTTGGTATTAGGGTTCCATGCCCACCCTCCACCCCCATTTCAAACAAAAATTTTATAATAGGTAGCGTCGTTCAAAATTTAAAATATTTTCTTTCTTTCTTTTTTTTTTTTAATCTCAGGAGTGCGGTTATATTTTTCGGCGTAGTGTATTTAGTGCGAAATAAAAAAATGTACTTTGTCATTTATTTGGTGTAATTATACCTTTCGTTGGATTGTATTATTATATAGCTCTCTTTTCTGCATGGCAGCGTTTTCATTGACATGTTATTATTTCAACTTTCAAGTGGAACGTTTTTAATAACGTTACAACTATAGTTTCCCAATTTTAATTTCGCAAGCTCAAGGAAATTTTTGGCCCTCTACGCTCATTATCAACGACATAAATTAAAGGAACTGTCTACACCAGGGTTGTCCAACATTCGACCAGCGGGCCACGAATCGCTGAAAAAAGCGCAGCGGAAAAAAAAGGGCCTGAAAAAAAGCGCCGACGGAAAAATGCGCCGCGGAAAAAAGGGCCGACGAAAGAGTAGGTGCATGTGAAATGATAGTGCGATCGTGATTATAGTACCAGCGTTAGGCCTTATAATGCGAGTGTTAGGCCTAACAAGAAGCAATGTGCAAGCGAGCATACATATGTGTGTGACATCTAAAAATACAGGTATAATGTTAGTTAGTGGCATTCTTTCTCGTTTTCAACTCATAGTAACTTACTATAGGTGTAAAAATAATGGAATAGACCCCCGGATAGGGGTGGGGGAGGCAGACATTGTTTCCAGCCCGTTCGTCTTCCAATTGGCACCACCCTACCCCCATCAACGTTCTGTGCACGACTATGTATATCGGGCCAGAGCTGAGCAAAATACTTAGAAATATGTATTTTCGATAAAAAAATACAGAGAGCACCTTGATCTAACAAGGATTTAAAAGTAAAAAAACTAAGTTTTATCCCTGGTCATAATAGTAAAAAAATTAATTAATTAGAAAAAATAATCATCGTTGGGGTGGATCAGGAGACCGCCTAAGGCGGCAAAATGGCGTAAAAAATTAATTTTTAATCAAACAAAGAAAAAATTGAGCAAATGGGGAGAAAAAATGAAAAAGAGGAAAAATTAAAACGTACAATATTTATTTTTTCCAGTTGGTCAAGATACTCTGGGCTAAACGGAGGGACCCTGGTTCGAATCCAGGATGGGGAAAGCGTCTCTTTTTCTCCAAAATTACATAAGCTCTAGTTTGAGCTAATTAATACGTGGGTGGCAAAAATTATTGTATAATAAATTCCCCCACGAAAACTCACAAAAATCTCGCCCCGGAGGCTTTTCTGTGTTGACCATATTTGGCAATTGTGTTATCCCTGCGGAGGGTAATAATATTAACAAACAGTTATTTTGACACTGGCGTAAGGTTTAAAAACACGACGTTTCGGGAGCCAACTGCTCCCTTTGTCAAGTGAAGGCAGAATTTGCCTTCACTTCTGCCTTCACTTGACAAAGGGAGCAGTTGGCTCCCTTAACTTAGCATGCCATTAATCTGGATCCAATTCCCTTAAAAAAGAAAAGAGAAAAAAAGAAAATGGAAGGGAAGCAAGTAAGGAAACAATCAAGCAAGGAAGCAAGCAAGAAAGGAAGCAAGCACTTATTATCAACGATAGGCAATTGTTGTCCGATATGCTGATTACTTAAGAAATCCGGATTCTTTGAGGAAATTTAGGTCCGCTGTCCTACTGTAGCGTAGGATTAAAATGCATCCTTCCATCTTACCATTAACCAAGGTTTTACCTCTACTTCGTATCATAAAACGTGTGCCGTTTTTTGCCCACCGTAATCTGGGATTTAGTTTCCTAGCAGCATAGGTTCGGATTCCTTGGGGAAGTGGAACAGCATGACCTTTACTCTTCTTGCGCCATATAAACTCAAACGAACAATTTGTTGTCGTTATTGGCGGTTTGGTAAATTACTGGTAAGAGGAAACAACATGAATAAACTTGCTTGCCTTAAACCTTCCTTCTGTAATGTTAAATTAATTCTGTACTTATAATATCGTTTAAAAACTTCCATTCGCATTCAAAAATATGATTCAATTTTCGGTTGCATTATTTAGTTTCGACCTCGAAAGATAAATCTTGTGGTGATTCCACCAATTGCATCTTCATTAACAACTAAATTAGCAACTCTGTAGCTGAATTACTAGAACGTAATTACGAACTCTCTTGCTTTATCGATCGCCATTGATTTTAGCTTCGTCGTTACATTTTACGTGTGTTAGGCCTTTCAATTTGAAAGAGTTGTGTCACTAAAACGACTTTTTTTCTTCAGTTGCACTGATTCTTTACCACGCAAAAATGTTCACGTATTGCTTGTTTCAAATTGAATGTGTTTTATCGCAATTGCAATAGTAAACGAGAGAAAATTATATTTTATATTGCGTACAAAATTATTAATTAAAAGTGTAATTTCTTTCTATTTTTTATGATATTAGTTTTCATAGTTCTGTTTAATTCAGCCTCCAAATCATCTTTCCTTTATGGAATATATCACTTATGAAACATAGTAATATTTTTCAAAAATTCTGAAACGTATTTTGAAGCTACATAATACAGCATGATTTGTAATGACGTATACATTTTTCGGATGCTGTAAGACAGTAGATGTTGAAGATACGAACAACAACTGCGAACGGTTTGTAGATATGTTCATAAAGTTGGGTCCCTCTGCTGAGGGATGTCACATAGACCAGTGCTTCTCAACATTTATGAGGCCGCGGTCCGGTAAATTCTCTTTTTAAGGCCCGCTCTCAACACATTTACTCTTCCACACCTTTGCATTTTTATAAAGGTCATAGATTAAACTAACATAAATATGAATAATCGATCATGATATAAAGAATATCTGTATCCTCTTCCCCCTATTAATATACACTTTTCTGATTGGCCACTAGTATTTGAAATACATATAATATTCCTTCCCGTTCTAAGAACAGAGGATTCGATGCACATTATTGCAATCAACTCGCAGGCGCATTTTATGACAGATCATAATGAACTATGTACTCCTCCTTAAATGCTAAAAGAGTTCGACGTTTGAACATTCTTAATCATTCATGAGTATTCACATATCTAAAAATGCATATCTTGATCACTGGCAGTTGTTGTTGCACGTATGTTATTTAGGTGTTCTGGATCAGAGATTTTAGATATATTCGCGAATGTTATTCTCCACAGAATGTTTCGATGAAATATCTATGAAGAAAGCTTACTAAAACAGAAAATTCAAGGAGAATCTGTCGTGGTCCAATATAACTGATAACAGGGGTGCTGCCCGGCGGTTGAGAAACACCAACGCAAACGATGACGCATGTGTTGCTTGACTAGTCAGTTAAAATGGCAGTATCTGAGGTGGTGAAGGCGTTTGTGTACTGTGTGAAACAAAAGCCACGCAAAAATTTTGACGACAACTTGTGATCTTTTTCTATCGGTTTCGCTTTCGCTTTCTTTTTGGTTTTACGGCTCAAAGACTACAGTGGTCATGCTGCGCCGGGACCTACTGTTTTCCGAGGAATCCGAACCTCTTAAGGCCTAGGGAACCAAACCCCGGACTACAGTGAGCAGTGCGATCTTTATGAGATCTCTGAGTAAGCGTTCTTTGCACTGCTGGGAGTCGAACCCGGATTAGCGGCGCACTAGGAGAACGCGTTACCACACTGCGCCACCGCAGGGCTTTTTATATCGGGGGATACATAAAGAACAGAATATTCACTCTTTCCCTTCCTGTCTGTCTAACGGAACTCTAACAGCATATCCTACACCCACTATCTCTGAACTTCATTCAGATATCTTACTATTATTGTCTATTATTATTACTATTATTATCTTGCGTTTGGGTGAGAATAGATTGCTAGTTTTACGTGCGTCGGGTGAGACTAAGGGTACACACATATATGTGACTGTCTCTAAAAAACCTGAAAACTTTCCCCTACAATTCTGCCACAGGTAACGTACAATGTATTACATTCTTTTTGTTCTAAAGTGCGTTGAAACTATATACTACACAATGAACCAACCTGCATATAGTTCCCAATCTATGATATATTATATTGGCACATATATGTTATATGGCTTGCAAAAGGATTGCTGGTATATAACAGAGAGGAGAGGAGACCCACACGCTATACGTATGTGACAATACGTGGAACCTGCCGGGTCAGTAACCTAGTGTCCTACTCCGCCTTCAAGTGGTGCGGGCCGGGCTTTCTATCTATAAAGCAAATTAATATTTGCTGCACGAAAAAATAGATGAAAAGGGAGGGGATGGATCTGTTACATAAAATAAAGATACATAGGTATCAGAAAAAGTGGTATACCAATAAATACGCATGGGGTAATATGTGGAAGATGGAATGAAAAGGAGGGGGGGGGAGGAAATATGGGGATATTTTAAAGAAACTGACAGGAAACCACAGCAAATATAGATATACTGTGGAGATATTATGTTCCTTTAGGGTTTAAAGAAGGAGATAATAATGGAGATAATGATGGCAATATACCCTTCAGAATTGGTGGATAGATGAAATAAATATTCACGTTAGCATAATACACGAAAACAAATTAATCAAGGTGGACTTATTTGGAGAGGATTTGGAGAGCCTCTCTAGAGAAATACATATATTAATTATTAGAGAAATGTACGTTAAGTATTAGAGAATACGCTACTTATTAGGTATATATTGTTTGTTATATTCAACTATGTGTTAAGCATATGTCTATTACTCGTCATGGAGCCGAAAATGTAAGGGCTTTTAAAAATATTATCATTATGGCTTTGTCATTTCACGTTAAAGAGATAACACCAAAAATTTCGGGTCACGGTAATGATATTTAAAATGTATTTAAAAAAATAACCAGCTAAAAAACAGGAGGAATTAATAAGGAAATACAAAAGATACTTTGCGTGAAGCAGTTTTTTGCGAGGAAAAGAATTGCGCAAATTGCAAATCGTTAAATCGCGGAAAATGCAAGCAAAGCGTTTCATAAAAAAATAATAAAAACGGGCGTGCGTTCCATAATTAAAGGAAAAACCCATCAATAAAGAATAAAATGAAAATCATCTCGAAATTTGTGGAGGACATAAAGGCCCCGTTTTCGTCGTTAGCACCAGAGAAATGGGTTTTCTGATAGCAGCTAAAAACAAAAACATCACGCCGTTGGCTGTGAAGGTTGGGAAGGGCGGTCTTTCTATTGCGTAAAAAGTTTGGGCCCAAGTGACCATTTAGCGTTACAGCACGTGAAGCAATGTGCTACGCGCAATAACGCACTTTAGTTCTTGCTGCTTTGAGAAATACCATGTGGTTAAAATGATATACCGTTGGTCGTCATCCAAGTTTTAAATCAAAATCTCCGGAAACGGTTTTTAAGGGCTATTTGGCTGGGATTACTCTTAAAAGCAGCTTTTTTTTATGTTCTAATAGAAAAGGCTTTCATGTGGGTGTACAGCAGAAATACACCGTACTTCGGAATCACTGCCGTAAAAGGGTATATGTGTGACGCTACCATGGTACTTCTTGCTGTGTTATTGCTTTTCGTTATTGATGGTTCGGGGATGTGTTTACACCAGGGCTTTGATTGAAAGGCAATGTGTTCTATGGGTTATCCCATTCGTTTCCAAATATAGCAGGGTTGGATAAGAAAACTGTGCTTGCACTTCTCCTTGAACCCGAAGAATACGCTTTTCCGGTAATATGAGGATCGAATAATCACTATGTGAGGTTAGTATAACATTATGAAAAGACCACGTTCGACTTAGAAAATTATTCAATCTTATATCGTAACAAAAATATATTTTTTTTAATTACTGACTCTTAAATTTCTTTCTATTAAAAATTTATCCTTTTTTAATTTCTTCACTTTGATTGACATAGCTGAATTACATTTGTAAGAAAAAATAGACAACGTTCCCAAGTTCGGTATCGAGCTTAGAACCCTCTACGGTAAGCAAAAGCAAGTTTTATTGTTAATGACCCACTAATTGCTTACTATTAATTTTTTCTCTCTTTCAGTTTGTTGTTTCATTTGACAGGCCTAAACCACTTTTTTGAAGGGAAGAAATAAAATGTCGATGTTCCCAAGTCCGGCCCCGAACTTCGAACCCCTATATAGTAATAAAAAATTAGTTCTATCGTTAGAAACCCATCCAAACTGCCGGCTATTAAACTTTTTTTACCAATTTTCAATATGTGACTTCATTTCACACAGAGAACTCATATTTTTGGAAGAAATAAAGGAAAACCAAGATGTTCCTAAATCCAATATCGAAATAATAGGAGCAAACAAAATACAAAATTTTATGGGTCAGTTATTTTTAAATCATTATAATAATAACATATTTTAAGCGATATAATTGTTATAACGATTTTAAAATAACTGCACCATAAAAATTTGTATTTTGTTAGCTACTATTGATTTGTGCAGTGTGTAGCCATTAAACCGTTAATTAAAATTAGTGTTTTATGCAATACAGAAAATCCAGTTTTATCTTTAATAACCATCCAACGGCCTATAATTAAATGTTTATTAATGGAAACTAAGAATATTTGATCCAGGGCCTTTCTCACAGATTTGGGAAATGTTAAATAAATGTCTGATAAATGTTAAATGTTAAAAAAATGTAAGTTGGAATTGGCATCATTGCATTCTCTTCCGTCAGCTGATCAAAATGTAGAAACAATAGCCGCAGTCTTTACATTAGTTTTTATACAATAATACAAAGTATGTTTTATGTTCGAAAATAATTTTTTGCGTTGTGAACTTCGATGTAAATATTTGCTTTATTGAAAGATAATAATTTTTTAATTGCTTGTTGTTTTCATACATATATTTTGCTAAAATACCATGTATAATACATAATGTTAACTTACTTGTAAATGGCTGCAATTTAGGGTAATTTGTAGTAAATGCGTAACTTGGGATACTTGACCCAAACGTATCAAGATGTCCTTAACAGGTTTTATTGCATTCGTTCCCTTCTTTCCTTATAATTTTCATAAAAAAAATGACAGAATTATAAGTTTTGTGCTTAAGTATAAATTCACATTTAAAATTGAATTAAATATTTATTGTTTTCTTATTCTTGAGGTTTTGTTTACAGTATCAACTTTTAAAGTGATAATTTTGAACTTATTAAAATAAGAATTAAAATTATTAGCTCCATATAGTGAATTGTTAGTTTTATTCTCATATAAAGTGGTTTCTTTCCTTAATTTAAACTTTAAACTTTAATCCATGACTTGGGTAACATATCCCTAGTAGGTGGATCCAGTATCTCAATATCTAGGGACACTTAACTCAGATTTCATGTTTTGCAAATTCCATATTTGAGATATGAAATATACATACATATGGAATATATATACCGTCATAAGAATTAGTACTTCATAATGGTATCGATACATATTATGTGCCACTTACTAAAGAAGCAATTACGCTGTCATATTACAGCATTTATGCTCCCATAAGCCATGTAAATAAAAAATCAATAACTGAAAATTCTGTAGAGTTTTCCTAGTTTCCCCAATTCTTGCTTTAAATTGGGCTTAAAGTGTTAAATCTAAAAAAAAGATTTAATGAGCGAAAGGGATTGTGGGAATTCTAATAATTCTTTTCGCGATTACTTGTTTTCAATAGTTGATAATTATTATTGCGATGCCACGTGTTTCACCAGTTAGTCATTGACCTTCCAGTTGTCGGCAACGTAAACTCATGTTTGTAAAAATTGCAACACCATGAAGGAATCACTTGATTGAGCTGAAACTTTCAGGAAATGCAAATTAGGGTATGCTATTCAAATGATTAGAATTTCAGAGTCATCGCCTCTGCGTGGGCTGAGCAGCGCCCTCTGAACCGCTGATAGATCAGTATAAATAGAGGGCTGTAGCGGGGCGTGTATGGTTATCTGCTAGTGGTAAACGTTACATGAGACGTCACTATGCCTCTACGACGAAAGAGGGCGACATTTCAGCAAGTTACGGAGTTTGAACGGGGACGAATGATCGGCCTTCGTGAAGGAGGGTTTTCTTATCGTGCAATAGCAGCTCGTATGGGGCGTAACAGCAGCACAGTGATGCGAGTGTGGAAGCAGTGGGTTCAAGAGAACCAGACAACTCGGAAATCCGGGAGTGGACGCCGAAAGGTGACGTCAGCACGGGATGATAGACACCTGGTCCGCATGGCGGTGACGGACCGTTTTGCTTCATCTGGACAGTTGGCAGAACGTTGGTGCACTGCTACAGGTGTATCATTGTGTGCTTCATCAATTCGTCGGCGTCTACTGCACCGTGGACTGCGTGCAAGAGTTCCTTTATACAGGATCCTCCTGACGCAAAACCATCGGCGCCTGCGGCTACAATGGGCTCATGGACATAGAGACTGGCGTGCTGATTGGCAACAAGTGGTGTTTTCTGATGAATCCCGCTTTAATTTGGGGTACAGTGATGGCCGCATCCGTGTTAGACGCTATACCGGTGAACGCCACCTTCCGGAGTGCGTTATCCAACGTCATAGTGGACGAACCCCCAGCGTTATGGTCTGGGGTGCGATTGCGTATCATGGACGATCTCAGCTGCTACGAATTGTGGGTAATCTTAACAGCAACCGGTACATCAATGAAGTTCTGGAGCCCGAAGTTGTTCCCTTCCTTCAAGGCATTCCCGGAGCTGTATTTCAACAGGACAATGCCCGCCCACATATTGCCAGGAATGTTCAAGACTTCTTTTCATCACAACAGATACAGCTTCTTCCTTGGCCTGCCTATTCGCCGGATATGTCGCCGATTGAACATGTGTGGGATTTCGTTGGTCGGCGTCTCGCTCGTGATCCTCGTCCCATAGCTACTACAGATAAACTTTGGGGTCACATACAAGCAATCTGGAATGCTCTTCCTCAGGCACACATTCAACATCTGTTTGATTCCATGCCACGTCGTATAGCATCACTTATTGCAGCGCGTGGTGGCTTCACCAAATACTGATTTTCGACATGTAATATTGTTTTTTTGCTTTGTAATTTTAATCGTTTATTTGTATCAACACAGGTCGTTTGTACATTAAATTTCATTCAATTCGGACGAGTCCTTCATGGTGTTGCAATTTTTACAAGCAGGGGTATACATTATTGGATCCAGAGGAGAAAGACTGACCCGATTCGCCATTTCCAAAATCCATTAAATAATACGTAGTTAGTCGTTACAATCGATGTAATCATTTCACGTTACAATCGATACAATCTTTTCACGATATTATCGACT
This sequence comes from Dysdera silvatica, assembly GCA_006491805.2. Taxonomy (NCBI): domain Eukaryota; kingdom Metazoa; phylum Arthropoda; class Arachnida; order Araneae; family Dysderidae; genus Dysdera; species Dysdera silvatica. Next base: position 49,839,410 of record QLNU02015270.1, on the reverse strand, counting down.
ATATCGTGATATTATCGAATACATCGTTGAACATAATCCCTAATCATTTCACTACAGATTCCAATTAGGTTTGGGCTGTTACATTTTTATGAATGTAGCATTTTAAGTAATAACATTTTTGCAATGTTACGTGTACGTAAGGAAAGAACGACAATAATGACATTTAATTATTAATATCTAGTAAAATAATGGTTTGGTCGTCGATGTGGCCAATTTCCATGAGTTGCTAGCATCAGTCAAATCCTCACAAATTTCGAAATGTTACATCGATTGGAGTATTCACACAACCAAGCTATTTCTGTACCTGGATATCTTAGACCCATAAACGACGGTAGAAATTTCATACTTTTTCGAATATTAAGGGTTAAAAAAAAGTAAACGTATTGGTAGGTAAGAAGAACGATTTCACACATAGCGAAGACAAAGTATAATCTTGAAATTTATTTAAGAATGTTATCAATAAACGATAGTATGACGATCGCTAAATCAAATTGCTAAATTTTACTTTTGTTTTGTATTTCTGGAACATAGCGTAAGTTCCAAAAATATCCGCACTTAACATCTTAATAAAATTCGATAAAGTACTACAGTGCTATACAGATTTCGTGTCAGCAAAACATTTAAAATTTAGTTAAAGGTCTATGTTTAATTTTGGAGCATTACATTTTCTCCGAGAGTTAATAAATGCCATTTTGATCTATTGTTTTATTAGTTTGTTTGTAGTGAGCTAAAGGGCAAGGTTTCATGTTTCTTCCTTTCAAAGCAGTCCGATATTTAAGAACATATAATTTTATCGAAGTTAATCTTACGATATATGTTTTGTCAAAATTTTCTGTATTTGTGTCTATTATGTTATACACTGTTTGATTCAAAGATCTAGAATCTGATTCATTGTGAACGGTTTAATTTAAAATGGTTTTAACTTTATACAAATATTCCCATTGGCTCGATCCAATAAGTTTATGTGTTCCATAATCATATTACATAATTGTGTTAAATGTCTTAATATCTTTTATATAACTTATTTGCATAATTTTTCCAATTGGCTATTGTTGTAATTGACTCTTACGGTGTTTTAAGAATCGTTTGAAATATTTGTATTTATTGTTTCAATTCCAATTGAAAATTAAAGCTAATTTAAACTCAGCGTTTTAACAAATTATCCTTACACTAGAGAAGATTATGCAGAAGTAAAACGAACCTTTTAACGTTATTTAACCAAAAAATATTTTCCCAGGACGTATGAGAATTTTTGAAATTAAAATAAATTAACAGGAAATATTAAAAAGTATTTAATAAAAATATATGTCTGTCTGTTTGTCACTCAGTCAATCAAAATCGGACACATGTGCAAAGAATCCGGTGCAAAGTCCGACAGTATCCAAGTTACGTAAATGAAATTGTCATTGAGTAAATGCACGCTCAATTTAGACGTTTCATTTAACATTATAGGCGGGAAATTTCAAACAGTGCCTTGCGAATTACGGTCAAGGTTGCAGATTATTATAAGACTAATATTTTACATAACAAATGCTATAAAAATATTTGCAATATATGCTTTCAACATTTTTATGTATTTGGAAGCGGCGACTAATTTATGGAAGGTAAACGAAATCGCGGGTGATAGAAGTTCAGAAACTTTTGCCAAACAAGAAAAGCCCATTTTAAAGTTCATGAAATTGACAGCTGTTTAATTGGAAGTCACTTTCCCTTTTTTAATCTTTTCTCGTTTAATACATTACCTGCTTTCATTTATATGGTGAATGGCTTCATTTGGCAAGGAAAGCTCTTATTGAATCACAATACGGGGCTTCCAATCCTCGGAGAAAAATCAGGACCAATTATAGCAAGGGTTTTCTAGCTGCGTATCCCGAATTTCGTTTAAGGACGTCTTGACTTTGACTAACATTTTATACGGCATATTGTATGAAAATATCCATAACATATGTTTTGAACATTTTTGTATATTTGGGAACCATCGACAATTTATGGGAAGTGGAAGAAATCGTAAATTAAAAAAGTTTGAAAATTAATATTATAGTTTTAACAAAAGGTATTCGTTCGAGGTGAATTCCTTTGACATTCCTAAAGTGGGGAAAAACACTATTCCAATGTGTATCATAAGAAAACCAAATATCTTTATATTTCGGTTTATCATCCAAGAGCGTATGAAGTAAAATTTTGGAAAAAACTTCCACCCAACTTATATTATGATTCCCTATGGGAGCTGTGCTTCGTGTAACATATTGCGCATATATTTCAAACTTTTCTTCAAGAAAATAAAAATTTTTTCAAATTTATAGCAGAGCATTTTTTATTATAGTCTTATGCGGAAAATACTTCAGTAGATCATTTTTAAATATAGGTTGGAATTCTACCTGTGACTTAATAAACTGAAATAAATAATTCAGTATGTCCAAATACATTTCATAAAGAAATTGACTCATTCCATATACAGAGTGGCGTACCGGAAAATCTTGGGGCCCCGCAATTGGGGCCCACCTTTTACGAAGATTAATTTGTATATGCATATATGAAATGAAATAAATATATATATATATATATATATAAAATATTGTTGTGTCTTCTATAAGAAATTAACCATCGACACATTCCAATATTTTAAACAGAACACATGTTTATTAGTCACCGTTTCATGAGACAGTATTCTGGCTATATACGCTTATATATATATATATTATATGAGTATACGCTTTAGCGTATACTACAACTCCAAAACTCGTCCAGATTTTATAATTTTTTGATGGTGAGTTCAATTTTAAAGGCAATAAAAACAGCTAAAGTAAATACGCGTAATGAGTTTGCCACAGTTGGAAACCGTTCATTTTATTTTATATTTTACCTAAAGATTAAAAAAAATCCTTATTAACTAAAAAATATATTTTTTATTTTTTTGCTTATAAATTTTATCGAAAACAAACGAAGACAAAAGGGGACACCTTTCTCCTGGGGGGGCCCTTACTTTTCGGGGGTTATCAGTACGCCCCTGGCCATATACAGTTCCATACTATAAAAACTATTTACATCACATCTTTCTTCGCACGTGCAGGAAATCTTAAAGAAACCAAAAAAACAGATGGTCTCTTCATGGTGCTAAAGCTGTATTTTTCAGCAAACAGTTTCAACAGATTGCATGATGTAATTCTTACTATTATATTACACACTACACTTTAAATTGAACTTCATTACATTTGTTTTCTTATACTAGGGAGAGTTTGAGTTTTACAAAATGTTTTGTAGATTGCTAGAAATACCAATGTATTCACGTAAGATATGTACCATATATTTATTCAAAATCGGCTATTTTTTGGGGCGCATACAAGAAATGACAGCGTGGGGACTAGTCCAAGGGTATGACAAATGATAAACAAGAAAATTGCTCGGCGGGTGGATTGTGTGAAGATCGTTGGAAAATTCTCACACTCTAGAGGGCAATCCTGCCTCTTCCAGATGAACAAACCCCGTGAAACAAATAAAAGTATAGAACCTTTCTTTAGGTATTTGACTGTTTTTTCAGACACTTGGATATTTTTATACTCCATCGAAGTTATGAGCCCTCTGGAACTTGCAGGGACAATATAACCTATACAAATATTTAGGCGCTCGTTCTGAGTTTCAAATAAGCAATACTCCACTTATAGGTTATAAAAATGCAAAGAAAAGTATCGTGATCCGTTCTTAATATTTATTATATTTCTGAAAATTAGCAAAAGTGGAATACCACGATTTTTGCAACTTTTTTTGCATGTAATAATTGCGATAACACATTAATGAATCAGTATAAGAATTGACCGTGCGTTAACATATGTTAAACAAATAGTGGACATGTAGAAGCGGGAGGACAATATAAGTAACTGAAGGAAATTAAATAAAATGAAAAAATGCTTAATTTTTACTTGGTTTTTGAAATGTTACCAATTCGATCAAATATATGTAATTGTGTACTACATTACCATGCGAAATAAGAATTCATGCATCCAGACAAAACCAAATGATATTCGTGAAATTATGTATTTAGTATGTAACAGATCAAATTCGTTCAGTATTAAACAGATATGCAAATGATTAGATTGGCGTGAAGGCGCATTAATGCACATCCACAAAGGCGATGAAATATGTGCCACTATTTTGTATAATGAAGACTTTAAGGCAAGGTACTCTAAACCGTACATTTAATGTAAGTGTCAGGAAAAGATCAGAGGACAATAATCATGTCGTATACATTACTATAAACAACTTACGGAGTTTGAGAAAGGCTATATGTTTGGTTGGGAAAGCGTGGAAATCGACTCAATGAAATAGCAGCTATATGGGCTGTTCTGACTTGATTACGAGGAAGTGTTGGGAACAGTGCATACGCGAGGATATACATATTTAGTAGAAAGGCTGCATGATCCTGAGAAATGGTTAAAATTTAGGTATTCCCGTAACCCTGGGAAATATTTAATTAATGTTCGACCCCTTAAGACAGTAACATAGAACTCGTCTTTTTAAAAAATTGATCGCTTAATATTTCTAATCAAATCTCAAGGAAGGTATTCAAATCCATATAGTATCATTGTAAAATGGCTGAGTAATAAAATGATCAGCGCCGCTAATAAAGCTAAAAACATTAATGTAATTTAATACCAAATTCGCTCGTGCAAAAAATGAATTTAAAAATTATATCGTTTGTTTTTTAAAATTACTTTGTGAAATTTAAATTAAGTATTTCTTTAAAAGTTCGGCAAAGGAATTGGATCACCCTGTTTTTACGTATACCGCACCGTCAACGCCATTTCAGAAACCATCGTACTTTTAAATGCAGTGCATTAAAACAATTGGGAAACTGATATGCCAATAATGATCATCAACTGCTTTAAAACATCGCTTCACTTCGTTTGTTTGGATTTTTTATGGCGCAAGAGCATCTAGGCTATACTGCGCCAAGCTCCACGTCGAATCGTCGGGTTATAATAGACTTCACTTAATGAACACAATTTTTTGGAATAGAAAAGTTTTTATGCAGTGGCGTACACTATATCATACTTTTAGAAGAAGCTCCCTACTTTATAATTGTTGAACCCACACTCAGGGCCGTGCTTAGATATGGTGTGAGCTGGACGGCAGTCCCGGGCTGCCGAAAATGTGTAGTGCAAATACCAAAAAATCAGTTTTTAGCGGCCCCATGTACTTTTAACAGAGTATTTGGTCAATTGACCTTTTTTCGTGTGACGTCATACGTCCCACAATGCATCTTCTAAATGATTTGGTTAAAATAAATACGTGTGTTATTAGTCTAATGCGTTAGCATCAGTAGCCTATGTACGTTACCATGTTTATTGTGGTGGCAATATGGCCACTGCAAAGATTCTTGGTTTCCAACACTTGCCCGCAAAGAAGCATGTTCTAATAGTATAATAATAGTATATATCATAGTATAATAATAGTATATATCATGGTATAATAATAGTATAATAATAGTATATATCATAGTATAATAATAGTATATATCATAGTATAATAATAGTATATATTATAGTATAATAATAGTATATATATAGTATACATATATTTCCATATATATATATAATAATAGTATATATCATAGTATATAGTATATATCATGGTATAATAATATATATATCATAGTATAATAATAGTATATATCATAGTATAATAATAGTATATATGTTCTAATAGTATAATAAAAGCGGCTTTGTTCATTACAAGCTCTTAATTAGTTCGTTATAATTATAATAGTAATAATAAATTATAATGATTCGTATTTTAATTAATTTTTGTCCTCTATTTTCAATTTAACTTCATTATCTTACCTTTACCTACAGCGTTCAGACAAGTGAAGGACTTTATTTTGTAATGCTAAACCCTGGTAAATCTTTTTATCGTTGTGTTATGTCCAAAATACTTTTAAGAGCCGCTAAAATCTTCTTTGTCCAAGGCCGTGAACACCGTAAGCACGGCCCTGCGTACACTACTGGGAATAAACAACTGGAATTTAAAAATTAAGATTCTAACTCAACGCGCGTAAAATGAAACTATAAATTGAAAAATTGTATTACAATTCATTCAGACAAAACAAATTGAAGCAATAAACTGTGTAGTGACTCTTCACTCAAAGGTAAAAGCTGCTCTTTGTCCCCCCCTAAAATTTCATCTCGAAATCTCTAATACAGACCTCCCAGATCTTGGGGGACCCCTCCCCCGGCTCTACAGACATGTGGTAGCTTTGCAAGAAAAACATTGTTACTTTTCCTATACCATTACAAGTTAGCTAGCAGAGGAAACATAATGAATTGACATAATTAGTTTTCTAGGTCAAAGGGAAGCTTATCGTTTCCTAGAGGGCTAAATTCTTTCTACGGAAGGTCAAAACACCCAACACAATGCAAGGTACAGAGCATTTATTTGTAAGTTTAGTTTTCTATGAAGGACTAAACTTGAAAAGACTTGAAGGACTTCTGCAGGGGTAAATATACCCAAATCTTCCCCTTAGTTATGCCAATGTATCTATGATTTCCTTACGCTCTCTGTCATAAATACCTCAATTCGTTATAACAAGAAAAATGCCTATAGGGTTCAAATAGTTGAATTGTAGATACCAGTTGCCTCCAGTTTGCTGTAACCGAACTAGTTTAATTTATTTAACTAATTATTTTAATAAATAATTTTGTGTTTGCTTGTGATTGGTGGACTTAAGGCTGCTAAAGCTCCGTTTCCGCAAACCATAGTTTATCGGGGAATTCTATGCTTTTTCGCCGAGAAAAAAAGCAAACCATAGACTACACAGGTCTGCAGAAAACTAAAACAAGCGCTGAATACTTCAGGGAATCGAATCCGCATTTGATATTAAAAGTATCCTCATCCCAATCGAACAATTTTGTTTTGGAAACTTAGCTTGTATTTAAAAAAAGAACTCTTACTGCTTAAATGTTGACCTCGGTCTGGGAGTTGATTCGAATTCCTCGAACAATTATTGGTTAAGGCGCAGCATATCCCTTACGTTGTTGTGCGGTAAAACTCGTAAAAAAACAAGTTTTGCAGCAATTTAATGATGCGCTATTTTCTACTACAATGCATATTTTCGAAGACGTAAATCTAAAAAACTTGCTTATTTTTTTAATTTTTACTAATGTTGTCTTGAAAAATAATGAGTAATATACTTTTTAGAAAATAATAAATTATCAGATTTGCAGTTCTCATTTTTTTATGTCCAATAAAATACTGAATAAAAATGATTAATTTAATAACAAACTTCTTTCCCCATTTTTTTGTTATTAAACTATTTTTTTCCACTTTTTCGTATCTCGCCGGCTAGTTTTTGCACACTATGCCATACAATAGATAAAAATAACATTTTTGCAATTTTATTTTAAAAATTGTATTACGACTCTTAGTATCATCGTTTAAATTAAATTTTTCTTCAAATGTCATTAATGGGCAGCAGAGAATTAAAAGACTTTTAGTTTATTATATATATATATATATATATATATAAATATAACGAATATTGTCCATGTTAGAAAAGTAAAGATTGAGGAAAGCCCTTAAAGAACTTCCTAATGCAAGTACTGAAGTTTCTGGTTTAGGACATAGTATTTCGATTATTGCTTTGCGTGATGACGTCTCACAAGTGACGAAAAATTCCTCCATGTTTGCCATATGCTTCTGTTACCGGGAAGATGGATATCCTTTTTCCAATACTTTGGGGTCTTGGACTAAAGTACGTACAAGGTATGACACCATAAATAAATAGACAGAAAAAATAGAAAACTTATTCTTCCAATATAGACAAGCCCTATGGACCACCTTTGACTCAGTAAATTCAAAGATAATGTCCTCAAACATGGGTATTAAGAAGTAGAAGATAAATCACCTTCTACGAAATAGAAAGTTACACTTTTTCTATAAAACAGAAGGTAAAATCCTTTCTGTTAAATATAAAGTAGAATCTTTACTTTTGGACATCACTTATTTATTTATTAAATAAATACAATCATTTGTATCAGAATGCGCAGAGGGATAACTACTTCTCCGTTCTACAAATAAAAAGTTTTTTATGAGTTTTTATCTGTTGTTGTTATACATTCAGTAGTTTCCGACCTTTGGAGACTACATATGCCAACTTCCTCCATTGATTTCTATTTAGAACTTTCTCTTTCACTTTTGCAATGTTCAATTTTGTGTCGGCCTGGATGGCGGCAAACCAACTTGTTCTTTGCCGGCCTCTTCTTTTGAATCCAGCGACCATCTTCCAGTATTATAGATTTCTCTAATGAGTTTGTGCGCACGATATGATCAGAAATGGCCAGTCTTAATCAGGTAATCTGGCTTTCCAGTGATGTCTCGGGTTTGATGTGTTTCAGGACTTCCGTGTTTCAGGACTTCCGTGTTTGGGACTCTAGCTATCCATGATATCCGAAAGACCTTTCTTCATCATCATAGCCCAAAAGCGTCTAGTCTGTACCTGTCAGCCTTTTTCATAGTCTGGCTTTCACACCCGTAGAATTTCTCAGTATATAAGGGCAATTCCGAAGAGAAGTATTTCCAAGATCGAACATTCAGATTATATGTTTTACATTACTTTTAAAATTCAATTCATTTCTAAAGCGATCGATCAATAATATTTAAAATTTATTTTTTGCATCTGTATCTTGCACCATTTGTATTGTAAGAAATATGTATTTATTATATCAATATCTATTTATTCCATGTCAACACAAATTCATAAAAAGATAAATATGATAAAGAAAGATTTATCTACATTTAATTAAATTGTATTCTTATTTAATCACATACGCGGAAAATCATAAACTTTTTCATGCAATTTTTATATACTTAATTAGATGCAATAGATATCCCTTAAACATATGTTTCTCTTTAAATATTTCTGTTCAAAATGAAAATATGGTTAATAATATAGCATAAATATAAAATTATATATTTCTACAACAAATAATACACATATACGCACACACACATATATATATAAGTCAGTGCTAAGAACTCCCATGTAAATATATTTGTTTATTTTACTTTGCACAGAGTGTCTTCCCTCTAACTATAGATGTACGCAGAAAAATCATCAGGAGGCGTATAGGCTTAATGGGAAGGGTTACAGAGTTACAACTCACATACTCCTATGTTAAATATACAAAATTTCATTGAAATAGGGGACAACTCCCATCAACACTCTCTGGGTACGCCAGTGTCTCTAACATATCTTTCACAAAATTCGGAGAGTTAGTAGTAAGTAAATAGGTTCGGATTTTATTACTCTACTAATCCGTCCATTTTGACATCCCTTGTTGAGAAATTGTTTAGTGGTCTTGATGACACTTAATTCACTTTCATAATGCGGGAGTGTAAATTAAAGTTCACTATAATGATGTGAGAAATAGAATCGCCCTTAAACTGTCCTAAACTCGGATTAAAAGAAGGAATTGAAGCCCATATATATTACATCCAAATATTTTTTCTTTCGTATGGTAAAATATACTTTTTAATAAAGCATATATATCAGAATAATATAAAATATAACTATAATATATTAAATAAATTATGCTTTACGTTTTCCATGAAAGATGAAATTGAAAACTATGTATTCACAATTATCGTATGTCGTAATTTAAGTCCATGGCACGCAATTATCATAATTAAATAAATTTTAAATAGATTTAAAAATAATGAAATAAATAGAGCAGTATCACTTACACGCGTAGTAATAAAAAATGAAAAATCTTTTATTTGAATGTGTGTTCAAGTATTTGTTGGATATATTTGTAAAAATTATATTATAAAGATATACATGTTTATATAAATGTGCACATGTATTTATTCTTATATCGAATTTCTCAATTCTTGTTTTCACGAAATTGCAAATTATGTTTTTATAACGAATCATAAAAAATGAAAAAAAAAAAATATTCCGTGTGTTATGATGTGCAGGGTTCAGTACAGCATCCAGCCGGTCGAAGTCTGTGTTCCCTAAATTCAAAATTTTTTATTAACATTGGTAATACATATATATAATTTTTATAGTATTTTGAGAATTATATTTGTATATAATTCTCAAAATACTATAAAAACTACATATATGAGAATTATATTTGTATATAATGCGTTCGTTATTTGTGTTGTTTTCTGTTTTAATGCTGCTTCAGTTTTAACATCCTACATGGCACAAAAGTCCAGATGATAACTTTTACTGATTTAAATTTCTAAAATAAGTTAAATTTAATCGCCAAATATACATTCAAAGGGCTTTCAATTATTATCTTGAATTAAAATAAATAATGTACTATATTAATTATAATATAATGTAATATATAATTAATAATAACTAAATTAACTATTATAATAATAATATAATAGTTTAAGAATTAACTCGGAGAGTGAAAAGTTTGCGTCTGTTATTTATTCCTCAGATATATATATGCTTCAGAAATATTTTCTGCAATATAATTTTGTATCGAAGTCCATCAGAATTTTAGTGACACGTGCTCATTTTTATAAACTAGTAGTCTATAAAAGACACACAGGTTTCTCAAAATATGAAACTATTCATTTTTTTCCTTCTCATTTAACATCTGGTAAAGCTCAATTTTTGCCAAATATATTGCGGCTGATTACAGAAAATGGTTTCTTTTCTATGAAGGTTGGTATGATGAACAAAAACAGAAAGCACACATTTCTAACGAGGAGGTATTTTTAACAAACTTTGCATCGTGATAAAAAGTGTTTACTGAGGTTTTTTCCAGTCCCTCCATTACAAATATTTTCTCTTTGACAAGCTGCCAAAGAAAGAACATTAGAAATGAATTTTGTGTGAGAAAACGTAAATTTCCTATAGAAAATCAAACTTATCACGCTACCGCTGCAATGTCTTTTTAAGTTGTTTCATTCCATTGCTCGTATCTTCCTTGCAGGAAGCGAAGTTATTTGAAAAAGAATGCATAAAAACCAGATACATTCTATTCTGGGCAATTATTCTTTTGTATTTACGTTAGTGTTTCGCAAAATAACAGTGGTGAAGTTTAGGGACAAAGCAATGCACAGCTAATACTTTAGAAAAAACATACGTCTGAATAGGCTATCTATAGAACACCAGGTGTAATGTGCTAATGTGTACCTAACGTTGAAAAATTATAAGCAAATTATACTTTGAATGCAAATATTTGTTCGCAGTTTGGAAGATGCTTGATAATTTTGATCGTTTGGTTATCTGTACTTCCCCTTTGAATTTCATCGAGGGTAATTTTGAAAGTTATAAATCCTTAAAACCTAAATTTAAATCATTCAATGAGATATATGCTACATTTTTGTCGCCCATATCTTACCACATATTAAACTCTTGATATTTTGAATATTCAGCCAGTCTAAATTTAGAAAAACACGCTAAAAGGATTTCAGAGATGTATATGGTATGGTATGGTAAGATAGGGTCACCGCTTTACAAATATCCTGTTTATTACACTTTCAAAACCATACTAGAGTTGCTTGGTTTATGAGTTGTCCTTTCGATTACTCCACAACTCTAGTTTATGAGCATTATGAACGCGAAGTTTAAAATCTCACTCGGGGACAACAAATCTACGTGTAAAACAATTTACGACGCCCAAAACCGCAAAAAAACAACTAAGCTCCTCCCCGACAAAATCAATGCCTTTGGCACTGAGCTCCACACAACTAATACAATAGCTGACGCCTTCAACGAACTTTTTGCAAACGATCCCCCCCTCCCAACAGTAGTTCCACTCCCCCGCACCGCTCAGAAGTTTTTGAACCCTTCCCCGCCGCCGGGTCTTCTTTCTTCCTTAAACCATTGAGCAGAAACGAGGTCAAGCGTTATATTAATGCTCTTAGTTCCAAGTCCACAGGGCTCGACAATATCCCGCCTCACATTATTAAAGCCAACCCAGATTTCTTTGCAAATGCTATTGCACATTTAATCAATCCTAGCTTCGATAAAGGTATTTTCCACTCGAAACTTAAGATGGCTAAAATCATTCCTATATTTAAAAAAGGCGACCCATCTGACATTCAGAATTATCATCCTATTTCTATCCTTCCAGTTATTAGCAAAATTTTTGAAAAGGCTTTACACAGTAGACTTGAATCATATTTCGAAAGTAAAAACTTACTTTACAAACATCAATTCGGCTTTCGAAAACATAGGTCAACAACTACCGCCCTCCTTAATATCAAAGAGATGATTTCTGACGAAATAGACAAAAGCAATTTGTAATAGGAACGCAAATCGATCTCCAAAGAGCGTTTGAAAATGTACAGCATGACATTTTACTGACGAAATTAGAATGGTGTGGTATTCGGGGTACACCTCTAAAATTACTGAACTGCTACCTTTCCAATAGGCAACAGCAAGTTTTCGTAGGTAAAACTCCCTCAACTCTCAAAACTATTTGCGTTGGTGTACCTCAAGGAAGCTGTTTAGCTCCGATATTCTTCCTTATTTACATCAACGATTTCCCCCAAGCTGTCCTGAATAGTCAGCTGTTTCTTTATACTGACGACGCGACACCTTTTGTATCGGGAAAAAATATCGAAGAAACAGTGCAAAAAGTCAACCAGGGATTTACATAACATTTCACGTTGGCTTTACGTTAACAAACTAGAGCTAAATGTTGCCAAATCTACATTATCTTTTATTCCCGGCAAAAAATATAACCTAACAGTTCTCCAATTACTTTCCGCAACTCCATCCTTCAGGAAACGAAATCAGCCAAACTTCTTGGAGTAGTTTTCGATTTAAATGTAACCTGGAAAGAACACATTAACGATTTCACCAATTCTCTTAGCAGTCTCTTCGGAATATTTTTGAGATTCAGACATGTCGTTTCGCACTATGTCCTGATGATTCTTTACTATTCTTTATTTTATTCAAAACTTACCTACTGTCTTGAGGTCTGGGGAATCACATATTTTACTTCCCTTAGGCAATTGATAGGAACGCAAAAAGCTTATGCTAATAGCTAACTTTGCAGGCTTCCATGAACACACTGGCCAATTTTTTAAATTATGGCGCATTCTTCCTCTCACTCTCTTAGTAAAATATAAACTTGCACTCCTTATGTACAAAGTCACAAAAGGCGACCTAGTTTTACCTTTCTCCATCTCACAGACGACACATGATTACAATACACGTCACCAGAATGAAATCAGAATACCGCGGACTCACACAAACTATAAAACACACAGTGTCTCCGTTACGGGTTCTAAAATCTGGAATTCGATTCCCCAAGATTTTAAAGCTCTGTCTTTTCACGCTTTTAAAGTCAAAATCTTTGATTGGTACTTAAATCAAGTATGCTCTGCCTGCTACTTCTGCCTTTCCACTCTTTCCTTTTAGTTTCCAGTTCTTCCTCCTCCTCTGCTCTCCCTGCTCTTCCTTTTCCATTTTTCTTTTGTCTGCCTTTCCTTATAAATGTCCTCTAAAAGTGCACCCACAACAGCCAACTCAAAATTCATTTTCAATTTTCTACTGTTTTCGTTTCTACTACTTCTTCTCTCGGTCCTGGTTACAAGAAAAAACATCCTTGCTCTGAAGCTCACAAAAATTCCACCTTTGGACTTCAACCTTCACTTGTAACATCTTCGAGTCAAGACTCTGTTCATAAACTCTGTAAATATGATACACCTGCGAATGTAAATCGCTTTACAACTTTGAGGATCCGTACGCGGCAATCGATATCTTTGTTGTTTTTTGCAGAATACGAGAAATCCCTTGCTTTTTTTACCGGAAAGAGAGCCCCGTTACTAGCACCGCTACTGCTGTCTTTCCATTTCCCAAGCAAATCGTTTTTATGGTCTCCTGATGCACATAATAATAAGAAATAAAGTATTACTTACTTACTTAACACCCTGCTGAACTTTCTGCATACAATCAATGATACAATTAGAAATCAAACTTGGAATTTTGGCAAAAAAAAAAAGAAAAAAAGCCATTATTGCTACATAATGCAGGGGTATCGCTGTGTGCTCATAAAACTGGGTCCTAAAAACCTACTATGTTTAAAAATGTGGGTATTTTATTTTATTTATTTTCTTGCAAAATGTGGGTCCCAAAAAACAAAATGCTTTTTTTCCCTTATTGGAACATTTACTTTAGTAAGTTTTCCAGCGTAACACTATAAAATTTGTTCATATTACATTTGAAAATCAGTAAAAAGAAAATTAAAATATTAAATTGTAAACAGGAACATATGACTTTGAACCACCAAAGTGATTTTTATTTAAGAAAATGTTATTTGCCATGTCAATTATATTTTTTTACTTGGACAGTGGTGGCCCTCCCAATGATGACATCATCAGACATTTAAGTTTTTCTTCCTTTATTACAATCATAGCGTGTCCCTCCCCAAAGGCACACATT
>QLNU02015270.1:49806851-49824897 GCA_006491805.2 Dysdera silvatica | reverse complement strand
TTTACCATTCTTTATTTTATTCAAAACTTACCTACTGTCTTGAGGTCTGGGGGATCACATATTTTACTTCCTTTGGGCAATTGATAGGAACACAAAAAAAACTTATGCGAATAGCTAACTTTGAAGGCTTCCATGAACATACTGGCCAATTTTTTAAATTATGGCGCATTCTTCCTTTCACTCTCTTAGTAAAATATGAACTTGCACTCCTTGTGTACAAAGTCACTAAAAGTGACCTAGCTTTACCTTTCTCCATCTCACAGACGACACATGATTACAATACACGTCACCAGGACGATATCAGAATACCGCGGACTCGCACAAACTATAAAACACACAGTGTCTCCGTTACGGGTTCTAAAATCTGGAATTCAATTCCTCAAGAATTTAAATCTCTCTTTTCTCACCCTTAAAGCCAAAATCTTTGATTGGTACTTAAATCAAGTATGCTCTGCCTGCTACTTCTGCCTTCCCACTCTTTCCTTTTAGTTTTCAGTTCTTCCCCCTCCTCTGCTCTCCCTGCTCTTCCTTTTCCATTTTTCTTTTGTCTGCCTTTCCCTTTAAATGTCCTTTAAAACTGAACCCGCAACGGTCAACTCAAAATTCATTTACATTTTTCTACTATTTTTGTTTCTCCTACTTCTTTTCTCGGTCCAGGCTACAAGGAAAAACATTCTTATTCTGCAGCCCACAAAGATTCCACCTTTGGACTTCAACCTTCATTTGTAACGTCTTCGAGTCAAGACTCTGCTCATAAACTTTGTAAATGTTATACACCAGCGAATGTAAATTGCTTTGTAACTTTGAGGATCTGTACGCGCTTATCGATATCGTTATTGTTTCTTGTTGAATACGAGAAATCACTTGCTTTGTCTTCCGGAAAGGGAGCCCCGTTACTAGCATCGCTACTGCTCTCTTTCCATTTCCCAAGCAAATCGTTTTTATATTCTCCTGCTGTATAAAATAAGGAATAAAGTCTTACTTACTTGCTTGTTGCTTTCTTTCTTTCTTTCTTTCTTTCTTTCTTTAAAATATTCTGATTTAGGTTCACCTTCTTAAAAACCCACTATAAATACCCAGTTTCCGAGCCCGTTTGTAATATGTCGCTACAATTCTTTAATTTTTGAGTAAAATTGTACAACTGCTATGCGTTTCCTTGGTTTAGAAGCCCATTTTTACTACATCTCTATAATTCTTCAGTTTATTAGTCCATTTTAGCAACCTCTCTACGATTCCTTGGTTCGAGAGCACTGTTTACAAACATAAAATATATGCCTGGTTTCCAAACCCATTTTTACTCTAACTCTACGATTCCTTAGTTTATGAACCCAATTTTACAACCCCTCTACGATTCCTTGGATTAGGTCACCATTTTTTACAACAGCACTAAAATTACTTATTTTATATCAGCCAATTCATATCTTAATAAACCCATTCATAATAAACACATTTAATAATCAATATAAACCCATTCATACGATTACTGTACAACTGCCTCCTTTATAACCCATACACTCTCTACTGCAATACAACTACCTAGTACTACCGCTGTACAACTACCTAGTTTGTAACTCCATTACTGGCGATTATGTTATATATATTTTTTTTTTGATTACTACGATTTCAGTTTTTATTCTAGGCTGTTTCTACTACATTAATTTACTTGGTTTGACTACCTAGTGTTATATTACTTTTCTACTTTAACTTTGTCTAAATTAATATACAATTAAGTGTAGTATATTTATGTATATTACATTAGAAGGTACTACATGTCACAATCATACTACAATTTTGCTATATATATATATATGTGTGTGTGTGTCCTTTCGCGCCTTTAGCAGATTTTGGTAAATCGTATATTGCGAAAATAATACCAAGAACTAAATCTAATCACTGACATTGAAATGAGGAGTTGCCTTGGGATGGCTCGTCCAAAAAATTGTTGATAAGTATCCCAACATGTCAAGGAAATCAAACTTCTCTGCATTTCGGAACCAATTTTATATTAAAAAATGTATTTTATTTGCTCAAAAACGGCGTTCCTTGCTTTTGCGTGGGCTAATTATGGCAAAATGTAAACTGCATTTCTTTTAAAGTAATTAGCTCGCTTTATGTTATGGAAAGAATTACTAAGGGTTTGTCGCCAAGAACTCATTACTAAATCCATATTTCTACAAAATTGCAAAGTCAAAAATGTAGAAAAAAGCGTCCGTTCCCGCCTATTTTTAAAGTAAGTACATTGAAACCTAAAATTTGTAATTTTTTTAAACCGGAAATAAAAATAAACTGAGCGTTCAGAGAGAAAATTATGTTAATTTTTGAAAAGGTAATTCCGTTCGCAATTTTTAACACAAAATAAGAGAACAGGTAAATAAATATTGGAAGCAATATTTATGCAAATTGTCTTGTTTCTATACCGTGTTTTCTTACCCTGTCAACCCGTGACTAAATTATCAAAATTTTAATAACTTTTTACACGAATATTTTAGATGTTAATCTATCAATTTCCTTCCTTTTAACAAGAAAACGGTCTGTTTTCAGGCTCAAAATATGGAAATTTGGAGGTAAAATGTTTTTAATTGATTATTCCATTTTAATTAATTTACACTACTAATTTAGGGGCTGAAAAATAAAATATTTAATAAGATATTGAGAAATTCTAAAAGAGGCAAGTGTTCAAAGTGAAATTTCTGGGTAACGCTGAGTGGAGAGTGAAGAAGATATGAGGAAGAAAATTATGTTTAATGATAAATTGCCTAATTTGATATAAGATGTGTGATCAGATATGACTCTTCACTTTAAAATGATAGCAACTTCCTGCGCGATATTTTATTATTTCAGCCTTAATGGTTTAATCGATATAAACCGATGAACACGGAGATATCGATAGAAGAGCGAAATAAGCCTTAGTCGTTACTTGTTAGTATTGACGGAAGACACCATTAAAGAGCGGAGTGAATGAACAAAACATGTTACAGTTCAGCTGCATTGGAAATTAATTAACTCGGCATTGAGACGCTTTGCCAATTTCCTTTTAGCATTTAACAGAATTTGAACTCTTCCTGACTATGATTATAGGTCTGTCAATTTCCAAATAGATTTCAGAATAGGGCAGATATTTTTCTGCCACATTGGAGAGATAAAGCACAATCGTGAAAGATGAAGTGCAATTGAAAGAGATACGATATAATTGGGGAAGGAAGAATGGTTTTTAATACAGTGTCATTACCTATGCTTGTAGATTATTATACTCTTTTCTTATCCCTTCATCATTTATTATGGATTGATAAAGACATACTGACAATGTCTACCTGTTTCTTTACAAGATCTTTCTTATTGCATTTTTGTATATATTAATTTAGAATGCTTGGCACATTTTAAATGACATAAAATGTGAATATGAAAGCTATATCAATGGTTAAGAACGTATTTGTATTTTATCTTACTTTTTTCAATGATTTTCTAAGTACATTTAACTAGATTGTTTGATAATCGTGTCATTTGTCCTTGTGAGTATAATTTCTAGAAATAGAGTCGGTCATATTCGTTTAATCGGGTCTTAATTAACCGAAAACTACGCTTATAATCTTAAAATCTACTGGAATCAAACTTATTTTATAAGATCAATGTAAAATTTCCCCACAATAAGGAATAATATTTGTATCAATACGCGAATAATCGAATAAAGCATGGAAAACATTTTATGAAAATCAGTACTCAAACAAATCAAGAATGTTTTCAGGGAGAAATTTGTCTTTACAAAGGTCGACTTTATCACCTTCCCTCTATATATTATATCCAAAGTCCCCTTTATCCTTTTGAAACTCAGGTCGGGATATTTTCACTTTTAAACATTTAATCCGACCCCGATTTTTGGTCAACAATCATCGTATTGTCCCCGTTATAAAAGGCCTTGCTTTCAAATGTACATTAAGTATGCAAATGCAATAAGATAAAACGTAATGATCTGCGTTCATCTCTTAAGCCAAAAGCTTTAGGAGTAATAAAAAAAATAAAGCAACGCGCAAGTCAAAAGTGTCAAATACTTTGCAACTTCGGCATAAATAAGTTGCAAATATATATGCTGGTATATAATTCTTCTTTCATCAAAATACATATACAGATTGTTTTGTGTACAATACTATTTGTTTTCAAATATTACCTCATGTTTACTATGAGCATACTAGGGAAATAAAGTCCTGTAGCGTGTATGTAGTTGTGTGGTTGTCTCTCTTGATAATCGAGTATCTTGCTTAATCGAATACTATGTAAGATCAAAAATTTTTGGATACTTGTTGGAAAAATCATCAAGCGCTTACATTTTTGCATCATATAGTGCAGCATATGTCCTTAAAAGACCATATGTGATGGCAGCACTTGATAAAGCAACCTCATAATATTCTGAACCGAGGAGAAAGGGTAAACGTCATGCACATTCTTGTTTTCACAATCTTGTTGAACAGAGAAGCTTAGTGTGTTATTAATTTTATTATCTTTCTAAAGGGTTAAAAGCATAGGTGATTTTTCAAAGATTTTTCAACATTTTCAGATTCTGCTCCTTGACGAGCCACCATTTTTACTTGGTACACTGGGTTTAAGTGGGGGAAAAGAACATTAGAAACTGACACAAAATTTGGAGGACCTAGTACATAAACCACAGAATATAACGTTGAAAAATTTTAATTTCTCGTGAGAGAAGATCCAGGAATTGCACATAAGAAAATTGTGAGGACCCTGAGCGCGAGTTTTGAAGCCTTAAATTTGCTATTTCATGAAAAAAATTTCTCTGAAAGCGATGTTCCCTTCAGATTGTTCCCTTAAATTAAATTGACAGAGGATTAAATGAAGACCTGTGTGGAATGGTGCCATTTTATGGAAAAAAAATGAAGATCTGACAAGCAAAAGTATCTGGAATATTGTAATTGGTGATGAATCAAGTTACTAGTTTGAAGCAGAAATTAAGCGCCAACCATGATATGGTGCTTCCCAGATCAGCCTTCACCCGCAAAAGTTAGACATGTGAGAAATGCTGGGAAGAGAATGATGATAAATTTCTTCTCCTACTCTGGACATGTTGCGTCAGTAATTCTAGAAAACAGAAAAATGGTCACAGCAGACACATAAGTTGGTGTGTGTGATCCACGAGTATTTCAGCTATGGCCTAAGAAGCGGCCAAATAAGAAAACTAGATGAATAATGCTGCTTCATGAAAACGCATCATCGCAATCTGTCAAGAGGGCAAAGGATTTTTTAGCAAAAGAAAATATTGAACTTTCACCGCACCTGTCCTATTTACCTGACTTCGCTTCTTGTCACTCATCTCTGTTTCCAAATACAAAAAAATAAATTTTATGGAATTCCTTTTTCAAGTTTCGAAGAAGCAGTGTAGGCTTTCGTTGACTAATTTGAAAGTCTATAAAGGGAAGAGTGCTCCAAAACTTTTAAAATTGGTTTATACGGATTGAAGAGTGTATGGCATCTGATGGAGGTTATTTTGAAAACTATGAATGATTGAAGTTTCTAGCTTTGTAGACTTTTTGTATTTAAAAATTTTTGAATCGCCCTGGTATTTGCTGGAAGAGTCACTATTCATTTACGGAGGGGGATAGCGCGATATTAAGTAGTGGTGATATTGACATCAAGAAAAATTCTTAGGTCCTAACTTAATAAGAATAAATTATTTCAAAACTAATGCTTTCCGAATCATTCATATAGTTCGATAATTATTAACCATGGCGACAATATTTTGTCTTGAAATTTACTATTAATGGCATGTAGAATTAAATAATATTTTAGTGAAAGATAATCAGTTGTATAAATTTTACGTAATGAACATTTTGCTAATTAAGCCGAAACATACTCACAAATCTGTTTTCAAATACAATTGCATTTGCATTCATAATGATTTGCATCTTTTTTTGTTTCCTTTTTTTGTATCGCCACTGATTTTTTTCTTGTGAAAAGGGTCTTTAATTCGGAGGTTTTTATTTTCTCACTTTTGTTTCCCTCTTTCGGAAAGTAGCATATTCATCTCCGTGTTCTGCATCTGTTAGCGAATATACTCTTTAGACAATTTATTATTTTTTTTTTATCGTAGGCAAGATAGTGTGGGCTCCCACAATATAAATGTTCATTCTGCAGGCTTTCTAAATTAGACTCTTTTAAAATTAGAATCTTTTTAAATTAGCCCTCTTTGTCAATTAGAAATGCAAGAAAGAAAACTTAATAAGTTCAATTCCTAAACTTGGCACCATGACAAATTGTTTCCCTTTTTTTTATGTTTTCCAAATGTAAATAATTTGACGTTCCACACCCAGCAACATATATTGTATAATTATAATTTCACTTTTTATATTTGGCAACGGTATGTGTGCTTTCCGAATTCTAAAATCAAATCGGTCTTCAATTTACCATCAACGTGTTCACACGTACCACAAAATCTCCGCCAAAAAGCGTACTAAATTTCTTCAACTCTGTATTCGAATTAATTTATTTTTTGGTGTGTAATATTGAATTACACTAAAAATTCAAAGTATCGATAAATATGGTTTTCAACTGAGTAAATTACTGCACTTCTTCGGTACTTATACATGCAATGGTATAATGTTTGTGTTTTGCGTTACATCGACGAAAAAATCCATTGACGAACACGGTGCCATTTATCTGTCCCAAAACAATTAGCTATTATCCTTATTAGAGCGCAGTGGCGGCTCGTAGAGCAAGGCAGCGCTTTACCTAAAATTATCGATTAAGATTTTATTATTAAATTTTTTTCAATTTCAAATATTATTTTGACCTTAGCCGATGTTGTTTTTTTTATTAATATAAATATAATGAGAATAATTTGCATTAATTCAACGGCTAATATTGCTTTAAATCCTTTAAGCAAAATTCCTGGAGTAAGGATTTTTCGAGAAGGATGGGGAATTCAAAGGATTGTTTCGCGACGTAAGGCAGTTCCCGGAAGAGAAAGTGATTTGCCTCATCGCAGATTTTGGGCACAAACAGTTGGTAATACAATGCTGCCATGACGACAGTGAGTTACCGGCGGACGAAACTGAATATGCTGAGGCCCTAACATTTAGACTCCATGCAGCTTCTATATTGGCTGCACTTTCAATCATTTGGCGACACTTTCAGGCTCGTAGGTGTTGTGCTTGAGTGGTAATGCGGACAGGGCCCGTCAAGCCAAAATGGGGCCCAGGGCCTAATTGTCATTCGGGGCCCTCCCCCATGCATTCGCAACAGAATTATTCAATAATTAAGTAGCAAATATAAATTCTTGTTATATATATTATCTTCATAATCAATATTTTAAAGCAATTTTCAATGACGCCTAAGTTATCATAAAGAAAAAATGTAATATTAATAAATTACTACGTTATAATTAAAAAACTAAGTTTCGAACTGACATTTTAAACTTTCAATTCAACTGTCAAAATTTGGGGTACTTTAGGGTTTATTTAACGTATTGTGACCTTCAAGGCGTATATATACACTACGCTGCAGTATCGCAATTTCTGAAAATTACATTACAACACGATGAACGTTTTTCTCTGTAAAAGAATGAACGACGTCATTATAGTCTACAGACTTCATAATTTATCATCTGCTACAAAATTGTTCAAGGGGTGAACATATCATTTACAAATTTTTTAAGATGTGTGAAATAAATCTAAATTTGTATTAAGTTGTTTAATAAAAGGGGAGAGCTTGCAGCATCAGCGCCCTCTGCAAAGTTGGGGTTTTAGGCAGCTGCCATGTCTGCCTGTGTCACAATTCTGCCCAGTAGGATGGGTCGAAAATCAGCATTTTTCACTTTTTTCGAAATTGAAACTGAGCTAGCGCGCAAAAGTGGCCAAATGGTCTCAATAGTATGCATGTAAAATCTTGTACCGATCAGATAATTGGTCTCTCGCCTGGTCCATTTATTTCCGCCTATAGTAAGTATAGGCCTTTTGTGCAGTTTTTTGTGAATTTTTATTAAATATGTTGTTTATTTAACAGGCTAAATTCGGACCAGACTCATTTTTGGAGTCTTTGTGTCCTGTAGTATCCGTATTGTACAATTATACATAAACTTACGTTTGCTCAGTTTGGGACCACATTTTGGCGCCAAAAACTTACTTTAATGTAAAAAAAAAACATTCATTCAAAATGTTGATTTTAAATTGCTTAAACGCTTATTATTCCTAAATGTCGTAGCCTTAGTGTATACGTACATCACTGTTTAATTTTTTGGCATTTATTCCACTGATCGCCGGCATGGCACCTACCGCGTGGCGCCAGTAGGGCTAGCGTGTCCATCGCGAGCCAATATTGTTCGGGAAAGATTATTACTACTTCATTTTTCTGCAGATAGTCTTGGAAGAAAGAAGCATATATTTTAGTGAAACCTCAAGTTTTATTAATTAGTTTGAATTGATGCGGGTTTGAGAATGAATCGTTCTAAGAAGATAAGAAAACGCACAGAATGTCCAATCTTCGGTCAATCGAAAGATGTGAACTGCGTGACATAACCAACTTACAAAGACATGATAGTATATTACCTGTGGGTCAGAAACAACGATCACAAATTAAAGGAATCAAAGGAATCCTCTTCTGTGTCAGAAATAGTTAACAAAGTTGCATGTGGTATCGAACATGTCTGGAAGAAAGCTTCCATTAACACCATTTCTCATAAGAGAGTGAAAGGTATGATTATTGCATACCACAAGAAATATTCAAATATTTTAAAAGTTCTAAGAAAACAATGGTACAGCAATAGCTAACAGGGAATTTTTTCTTGGTCATGCAAGAAACATCCTATTTGATATAACGAAATGCAAATACACAGATTTCAACAAATGCCATTGTTGTGGTGACAAAATTCCACTAATAGTGTGGGAAATTTCATCCGATCAACATACTACCAGAAGGATGATTATGAAAGAAGTGGACACTAAGACCACCAAAATATACTACCGAAAAGCTGGAAGGGAGGCATGTAGGCTCTATATGCTTCCCTCTCAGCTTTTCGGTTTTGTAGCCCGCTTTACTGTCAAAATCAGATTAATAGGAGCAAAGAAACTTGGTCATACAGACGTAACTTAACAACAAAATTCAGCTCCTGGGGTGCGTCTGTCTGGAACTTTCTTGATGACAAATTCACATTGCCATGGATTGGGGAGCGGCAGACAACAGACCAGTCTCCTTGATCACCGGATATCAGTGATTTCGATTTTTTTCTTTTAAAAGAAAACAAAGGATGTCATTTTGAACACCGTTTCAACTGACATTGTGGTACTGAAAACTCAAATTAGAGACACAATTATGGCTTCTAACAGCAATATTCTTAAACGTATTTGGGTGGAAATTGATTGGAGATCTAACATACCACACGAAAAGAAGAGCTCACGCGTTGAAATTTGATAAATTCCGAAAAAAATTTTAAAAATAGTGAATACAATTTAGATTTTGTTTATTACGTTTGTTTTCGTGCTATGAAGGAATGAAGTCGTGCATGGATATCTTATATATGTACTTTTCGTTTACGTATGGTAATTTTACTGGCACAGCATAAAGGTATTATAACTGCCTAACAAAATATCAAATTCTGATTAAATTTACTAAATTAATAAAAAATCAGTCAATGTCAAAATACAGAAGGTCGTTGACAAACTTCTAGGGGTTGTAGGGGACACCAAATGAACCATATCAGCCAGTGGAACCCATGTCCAAAACGGAACCGGTTTCGCCACATAGTGAATTTAGTGTAAACGTCCAACTCGCTGCTGCATAATCAGTTACATTAATTAAAATATTTTTTCAATACCGAATTTAAGTGATCCACCTAATAACACACAGCAGAGACAAGAATATCCGGAATTCCCTATTCTGATCCGGATCTGATTATCACATAGTGATAAATAAGCATAAAACTGACTTTTTTAGCACACTGGAAATGAATTGTGAACTTCTAGTATATGCAGCAGGTAGAGGACATGAAAATAAACAATTTTTGTTCAGTCACTTTTTCCTAAAATTAGTCGTTTGGCCACTACAGTGAATTTAGTGTTCGCATCCAGCGCATTCAAGGTTACCACATATGGCAAAATGCGCCATTTAAAGAATTTCCAAAATGATCTAATGCCAATGGACGGAGGGCCTGTCTCTGTTTGGCGACTGGGTATTGCCCCCAAGTGTTACTTCCCTTTACACACACATATGTATGTAGGAGAATTATCACCCCTAGACGATACTTTTCCTATACATACATATATACATTCATATCTGTATAGAGGGAAAGTAGCACGTAGGGGCTCAAAAAATTTGTTGCTGGCCCGATGGAAGACTATATAAGTAATATTCCATAGCAGTAAACCATGCCCCTCTCGCCTAACGCCAGCCCTGACTGAAATATATATGTTATGAATTATACATAGATTGTAATTAATTTATGTCAGTTTATATGTATTTAAATAATATTAAATAACTTCGACATTTTTATAGACCCAGCTGAGATTTCTTTAGCATTGTCAATATTGTTTGACCCCAGTTCGGTCTAATACAATATTAGATATTCACTTATCAGTAATTACAACACTTCAACATTTACAAACTTTACTTTCTGATCTGTCAGACCATGACAAACATGTTTTACATAGGAAGTTGTGTCCGGAAAGGCGACCGTTAGAGGGCGATGTTCGCAGGCGTACTGGAGACGGGGAAGCGGGATCATTTCAGGTGAGGGCGTTGCAGGAGAAGGATGCATCGGTTCAGTAACAGTGAATTGGCAGATATGCATTACGTTTATGGCGCCGTGGATGGAAATGGACGTGCCGCCGTACGCATGTACCAAAAGCGCTTCCCAAACAGACGTCTGCCAAGTCGTTCATTGTTTGGACAATTGCACCGCAGATTATATGAGGCAGATGCTTTCCATGTATCCTCTCTCGTCAGCCATCAACGTACTACACGCTCACCTTTCATAGAAGAAGCTGTGTTACGGGAAATTGAGAGGAACCCGCAAATAAGTATAAGAGCAATCGAACACGACCCTGGTGTGTCTCGCTCCAGCGTTATGCGTACGTTGGACTAGGACAACCTACACCCGTACCACAGTCAAAGAGTACAGGCACCGGGCCCAGCCAATTATCCCCGACGTGTTGCATTCGCACGTTGGTATTTGGATACAAGTCTCTCACAACGGGCATTTCCATCGTCGATTCTATTTACTGATGAAGCGACTTTTTCACGAGACGGTATCCTCAACCTGCCTAACATGCATATGTGGGTGCACGACAACTCAAGAAGTGAATGTGCCCATGCAAGCCAACAGCGCTTTAGCATAAATGTGTGGGCTGGTATTATCGGTGACTTTTTAATTGGTCCTTACGTATTACCTAAAAACGTGAACGGGGATACTTACAAGGTTTTTTAGAAGAGGTGTTGCCGAATTTGTTGGCTGAAGTTCCAGCAGCTTCACATCGACACATCTGGTTTCAGCACGATGGGGCGTCGCACTCATTTCAGCACGAACGTGCCGGCCTACCTTGATTGGATCTATCCTCATCACTAGATTAGCAGTGGCGGACCAGTGGCATGACCACCACGATCCCCGACCTCACACCCCTGCATTTCTTCCCGTGGGGATACATGAAGTCTCTGGTACACAACACACCTGTAACATCCGACTTCAACCTTGTCGCCAGGATCGTGGAAGCAGCGGCACGTGTCCGTGAAAAACTTGGCCAATTTCAATGCGTACGAGACTACCTTCGGCGACGTTGTCAACGTTAATTATTTGTTAACATTAATACCCTGCGTTGTGGAAAATGGAAGGAATTTTGAACATCTTCTATGATGTAACTATGACTTTTTCCTTCATAATGCATTCTTAAGTTTGTTAATAAAGTCATGTTAACACCGCTTTCGACTTCCTTTCTTTGTGTGTTGGTCACGTTGCTGTAGCACCGCACGGTTTCATTTCCAAACACAACTTCCTATGTTAAACTTTGTCGTCATGGTCTTGGAAGATCAGAACGTAAAATTTGTAAATGTTGAAGCATTGCAATTACTGATAAGTGAATATCTAATACTGTATTGCTCCGAACTGGGGTCAAACGATATTGACAATGTCAAAGAAATCTCAGCTGTGTCGATAAAAATGTCGAAGTTATTTAATATTATTGAAATACATATAAACTGACATAAATTAATTACAATCTATGTATAATTCATAATACATATTTTAGTCAGGGCCGGCGTTAGGTGAGGGGGGTATGGTTTACTGCAATGGAATATTATTTATGTAGTGTTCCATCGGGCCAGCAACAGATTTTTCGAGCCCCTACGTGCTACTTTCCCTCTATATAGATATGCATGTAGGTCAAGTATCATCTAGGGGCGTTACTTCTACTACGTTCATATGTGCGTACAGAGGAAATAGAACTTAGGTGCAATACCAAGTCGCCAAACAGAGACAGGCCGCCGTCCGTTGGCGTTAAATAATTTTGGAAATTCTTTAAATGGCGCATTTTGCCATATGCGGTAACCTTGAATGCGCTGGATGCGAACACTAAATTCACTGTAGCAGCCAAACGACTAATTATAGAAAAAAGTAACTAAACAAAAATTGTTTATTTTCATGTCCTCTACCTGCTGCATACACTTAGCAGTTCACAATTCATTTCCAGTGTGCTAAAAAAGGCACTTTTATGCTTATTGCTGACTATGTGGTACGCAGATCCGGATCAGAAAAGGGAATTCCGGATGTTTTTGTCTCTGCTGTATTATTAGGTGAATCACTTAAATTCTGTATGAAAAAAATATTTTAATTGATGTAATTGGTTACGCAGCCGCGAGGTGGACGTATACACTAAATTCACTCTATTGCGAAACCGGTTCCGTTTCGGACATAGGTTCCATTGGCCGATACGTTTCATTTGTCCTCTACAACCCCTAGAAGTTTGTCAACGACCTTCTGGGACACCCTGTATACAATATTATACGTGCATATAACATATAAATTAATGCAGTGTAACGTAACCGTCCGTGTGTACTAATATTTATGAGTGATGAAAATGTAAATGTAAAATTAAGACTTAGCCCTTCATGAAGATTCGCTAGCAATAAATCGTAAATCACATTGCACTGCCGTCTAAGAAATATTTACACATTTTCGCGGTTGCGTTGGACGATCACAGGGTGCATCGATTTTCTTGGGTATACCGAGTGTATCTATTTGAGTATATATATCTCTATTTCTTAAAATGTGTATACGTATTTCAAGAAATAGAGATTGGAATGTTCGATAAAAACATCCATGTTTTTGTTAAAAGAATACAGTTCTGTTCAATAATTTCCAAGTGATATCGCACAGAAAATGATTTCTGTCTGGCAATTGTGTTTTGGGACTGCCGGACATTCCCGTCTTTCCAACAAAAAATATCAACCTGTACTTTTCGACACTTCTCACAACTATTTGTTGGTCTTTCGTTGGGAGAGCTTAAATATATTTTAAAATACGTATATCATTCACAAATGTTAAGCAAATCCTCTCAAACGTATTAAGCGAACTGTGAATATTAAATATGCGAAAATATAAGTGCTACAGAAAAACACTAATTAAACATGAATAAATCCAACTGTAATTGCGAAGTGGGAAGTCTTGCATATTCATGTATTGTGTAGAATCTCTGTCAATATCATTACACAGTTTAGACATTGGCAAATATGCGCGATAAAAAATTCGAACATCCTCGTCTATTCGTTGCCGCTGTAACTTACATAAACCATGCAAATTTTCCGTTCATGAATTATTATCCATACCTCTGCATTAAGAAAAATTAGAAATATGTCCTACGAAAAATTTCGAATAGCTAAGATTTCCCACTCGCGAATGCAAAGGAATCAAAATATCTTCAGGCAATTTGTATTTCGTGCATTCCTTGTCATGGATTTTGGAAAAATTATGTCAAATGTATTTTATATAAAAGTATGATAAATAATTTATGCTTTGAATACGTAAATTAAAGCTGCTTGATTTATGCAAAATATTTTTGTAGCGTGTCTTTTGCTGTTCATTTCTAGCTTTATATCAACATCTATTCAATAATTCTCAATGCAACGAAATTTAATTTAGGTTTCAAAATGACAATAATAACTTATTCATTCCCAACGGATTTACCGGATCAACTATTCGTCCATTGAAATTATTGTCGGCGTCTAGCAGCAAGGATAAGTATTATGTATTTAGCGTCGTGCTTAAATTTTTTATCGAAAAGATCCGAAAACATAATCCGATTAGTTGATATAAACTAGATTCATAAATTAGTAAATTTATTTCTAAAGAATAAACATTATGTTGTATTATTTCACTTGCAATTTGGCTTTCAGGACGATGAAGAATTTTGGCAGTTAGTTTTCGTCAGAAGCATAGAAAAGTGGGGTACCCAGGGGAATCAAACCCTCCCCCGTTTGGATATCAAAACATAATATTTTCTCTAATGCAGTATTGCATTTTCTTCTTTAAATCTACTTTAGTCCCTATGATTTTTTGAATTGTTAAGCAGCTGCTTTTAGTTATATACTACGTGTAGACATAATGTTTGACATTTGAACCATATCACCTAAAAAGACTTATAAGAAGTATTGGACTGTTGTACAATTTGTCAAATTATGATGTGCAATATCAAGCGAATAAAAACTGAAGTATTTTAAGCATGAACATAAATTTTATATTTTGAATATTAATAGAATTAACTGTTAATAGAACTACCTATAATAGAATTAACTATTGCGTTACAACACAATGAGAGATAAATATCGCCTCACAATTTATCAAATGAAAGAGAATTCCCGCCATACTCTACAGTGAGATAGAATTTTCACCTTACACTATGTAGAAAAATAAGTCTGTATATTTTACGTGCGAAACATAACTTTTTATTTCAATACTACAATATTGGCTTTTATCAAGTGTCAACAGAATTAACAGCAGTTTCCAGGAGGTCTCTTCCTTGGTGCTAACCGCAGCCAAGACCGATCCTATTCAACGCGGGGCCCAATTCAGGTTATTTCTGTGGGGCCCTCATTTGTTTGATACCACGCATACGTATATAGTTTTATGTCTTATATACACACGTATATTTATATCATAAACAATAAACATTTTGCTTAATATACAGGGAATCTTCCTCTAGGTTAAAAGTACATCTTTCGTGGCCTCAAACTGTGGATTCCTTACGTCATAATTAATTCCGAAGACTTTGGGCATCAAACAGATTACCACAAAGCAAAGCAACAACGAGATTTTATTTTACTTTGCTTTTTTTTTGTGTGACTCTCCCTTAAAATTAATTGCTTTTTGAATTGCTTTATTGGAACTTAGGTAGCTCATATGACTAATTATAGTTTGGTGATTTTAGTTGTATTTGTCTGCCGCAGACAAATTAGTTTGTCATTAAAAAGTACTAATTATCTCTCTACAAAGACATGAGTTATTATTTATTAATTATTCGGTTAATTTGGCATAAGACCAGCTAACATTGACGTAACCATGCTGCTTAATTTGGAGTATTATTACTGGAACTGGTATTCTAATTACATTATGATATACATATTTCATATATCCTAAATAAAGTAAGATAATGTCATTTATAAGACTTGTTTATGTGTAGTCATATTTCTACAAATTCAATAGATTCAGCAAATGATAAGAGACAAGAACGATGCAATCACCCAAAGGTAATGAAATCATCGAAGCGTTGGAATTTAATTTACTTTATTTAGATGTTCGGAAGAAACAGAATATGCAAATGAACTTAATCATAATTCATTAAATATCCATCTTATTGTAGAAACTAAATATAGTATGCTTGGGTTTATAAAATAGAATTAAGAAACAATAGTTTCCAAATAGGGTAATTCCTATTAAACTTGTGGTTTTCCTGCGTGTCTAAAATATCATGTTTAAGAGGAAACTAAATATTTTACGAATATATTTTCGCCAAAAATTAAAACATGAGTTACCTTGGTATTGTTACGTATTATTTTCAGACTAGAATACATTACATCTTTCACATAGAGTTACTCAGTTTAATAATCCAATTAGATCCAAGGCCATTCATTCTGCATCTAAACATACGCCTCTACAGTCATTGCATTATTACTGTTAAATTAATATGTAACACACCTAAATTTCCCGCAGCGTAATTCGCATCCTCCTTCTTAAACATGTCTGTCAGTTGTAGGACAATATTATGAAGCCCTCAAACGTCCATGCCCCATCATGACGCATCTTTCTCAGCAATTTAACGCTATTTAAACGACTTAATAAATTGGTGCCCCTTCCAGCTGCTCCCTAATTGATGTGCACGATTTGTACAATGTTTACTCGAGCATAGATCTGGGAGAAGCACCTTCCTCAACATCATCAGCAGAAGGTCTGTACATGACTGTTTTTACTATTGGAAAACATGTTATATAAGTGCATTTATGTAATTTTAATTTAATTAATCTTAGATAAATGAAGCACTGATGATTTTCATTTTATTTAACCCGGTTGAAAACGCAGTTATAACAACATGCATGACAATACCGATATTTTAACGCAGTAACCGATATATAAATTTTGTTTGCTGATATGTCATAATAAATTTCATAGAGGTCATTATAAGTTTGCATGTGCACATTTTATGAAGCCTATTTTTTATTTTAGGCAAAAAAACCTCTGATGTGGCAAGAACCCAAATGTTCACGTCTCACAATGCATGTAATGACGGAGTAAAAGTTTAACAAGCGAGTCAATGTATTTAACCAGAACAAGTTGATAGTCATCTAACATTACTAGCAAAATGCACTGAAAGATGACGGTAAAAAAATATCAAAACAAAGTCTGAAATATTGAAGAAAATTTTCCAAATAATATTGACTTGTGGGACAAAATTACTCCATATCTGAATGCATAATGATCACAATACATTTTAATATAATATTAGAGGGAGTATTGTCTGAAATTTTTTGGTGTTATGAATCAAGGAAAAATAAGCTTATTCTTTTTATTTTATTATTTCTTTCTACGAGTTAATAACTGAATGATTGCGTCACAATTACGAGAGAAAACTTTAAAATTGTGACGCAATTGCGTATATAAATATATATATTAAAAACACTTTAAGTTGAAACATGGAGAACAATGAAAAACATTGAAAAATACACAAAATAATTTTACTTACATGCTGGACGATATATGAAAATCCAAAGCGTGTTCTTGCACGCTTTCGAAAATCAACGGATTAAATTATTAAAGCAAGGCAAACAAGATACAAAATGAACAGCCAAGCCAATCAAACAAAGAATTGAGTAAGGACCAATGGAATGAAGTGTTTCAATCACTTCATTCCATTGGTCCTTACTCAATTCTGTTTTTAATATTCATATCTTTGTTGGAATCATGCAGCATTATATGCAGTTTCACAATGGTGTTATATTTCATA
The DNA here is from genome assembly GCA_006491805.2 of Dysdera silvatica. Lineage (NCBI taxonomy): Eukaryota > Metazoa > Arthropoda > Arachnida > Araneae > Dysderidae > Dysdera > Dysdera silvatica. The sequence continues at coordinate 49,807,417 of QLNU02015270.1, read as the reverse complement.
TTGCACAGTCTTGTGTTTTTATCATTTAAAAAGCTTTTTTTCTATATATTTATTGTATAAATGCGTTTTCAAATATATATATACAGGGTGTTCGGTTACCACGTGTATAGACTTTAAGGGGTGGTAGGGTATACTAAAATAAGCAACATGTGTTTTTTCTTTTTTTCGGAAGAGGTTTTGTTACCGAGTTAGGACCCAAAAATTATTTGATGGATGGAAATTGGAAATGTTGATGCTACTACCAATCTGTACATGTGGGCTGTATTTTTTCGATTACGTGTTCTACCACACTGAATATTAAAGAAAATGTCTTTTTTTATTCGTTTCCGTCGATTTCTCCATCAAGCTCGATGCATACATCTTATGGAGACCGTTGTTTATCGACTGAATTGTGTTTGTGCTTATAATCGTACATAAACCATGTCTGTTTTCTCAACTTTTTTCTTCGCTACTAGAAAACGAATAAAAAAGGACATTTTCTTTAATATTTAGTATGGTAGAATACGCATTCGAAAAAATACTGCCCACACGTACGGTTTGGCGCCATCATCAACATTTCCAGTTTC
>QLNU02015270.1:49735547-49790184 GCA_006491805.2 Dysdera silvatica | reverse complement strand
ATTTGTTTTGAGAAAGTAAACATGCAAATATTTAAACAGTCCATTAAAGTATGCTAATTATCTTCTAAAATTTCTGATACTTTATACATTTTTTAAATTTAATTATACAGTTAACTAAACAACAGCAAACACTAATACCTAACAATAAAATATTTTCCGAATTTTAATTTAATACAATAAAGTAAACCACTGTAGATAACTATTTCTACTACCCACACTTAAGCTCAAACTAGAGCATTACATAGAGGAAAAAAAGGCTTCACCCTGACACAACGAGTCGATCCGGGGCTCAACATATGAAACTTTCTGACTTTAGCTGCTCGACCATCAAAATACATGTCCTGGTGGATTTGTGTGTTGACCCTTTGACAACTACACTAAACCTATAGAGGATAATAATACCTGACATACAGAAAGCAATAGTAATTTTTTCGAATGTTAGGGTATTTTACTAGTAGTAAACTTCACTAGTGTATTTAACTAGCAACTTTAATAGAGTATTTAATTAATATAATTATAATACAGTACTTAATTAATAACTGTAATAGAATTTTTAACTAGTAATTCTTTAGTAGAGAATTTAACAAGGAGTTTTAATAGAAAATTTAACTAGTATCTAAAAACGAATGTCCAATAATATATTTCTCGATTGAAGAATATTTTAGATCATAGTAATGAAATCCACCAAATCGAGATACAAAGACTCATTTTGAGAAAATTTATAGATAAAAAGAATGCCAGCTGAGAAAACAACAAAATAAATAAAACATCCAAGTTTCCGGACCCATCAACAAAGATCTTCCCACGAGTGATGAAAGACTGCTCTTGAAGCGTCCAAAAGCTCGAGTTCTTAGCTTCTTTTCACATTTTACTAGTGATTAATCTCATATGTAGGTAGATTCTTCCCAAATCCGTACTCTAAGCACACACGTATCGTTTACTAGTGTAAAATAATTACCACCGGCCTTTTACATCATCATATTGACACTATTCATGAATGTCCCTGTACGTTTCCTTTGCATCATATATATATGCATATGTGCGTGTGTTCTTAAGAGGGTATATGTCTATTTTAAATTATGATATTATTTTCACAGTCTGTTCATATATTATATTAAGCATAAGAAGAACATCGGCACAAAATATGGATGCTCCCACCTTCCGAGACACATTTACATATCGACATATGAACATTTTTATTTTGCCGAAAATATTCATATATTTCATTTAAATTCTTATCATAGCGTTTCAGTACGTCTTCTGTTCTTTATCTCTGACAGTAACTTTAAGTAGAATATACCTATCAGCAATAGTACAAAAATAATTAATTTAACATTTGTAGTAGAGTTTCTTAGACTCTGATTTTTGCATTTCTATGGAAATGCGCTATTTTATTCAGGATTGGTCGATTCCTTTTCAAGATATAAGCTTGTATCCATTGAATTGTACAGTTTGAATGCGAATAGAAAGTTGTACCAGTTGTACAGACGAAGTACGCATGGAATAAATGGATACGGTATAATCAATTTCATATTAAGAAAGCCAAATTTTGAACATGGATGAAGTTTTAATTGCAGCAGTGGAATCAGACTGCAGTCATTAATTATTTGCAGTTTTTATTTCTTGAAAGAAACTAAAATCTAACGGAAAATTCCCGAAAATTGAGATACAATTACTGAACTCCAACGCACCGATAAACTTAATGATGATGAACTTCCTGATAAATGCTTAATGATGATGATTATGGTGGTAGGGATAGAGAGCAAAGTTTGAACTACACTTTCGGCCATAAGATTAGCCATAAAAATGGCTAAAAGATACAGTTATAATTCAGAAATATGAGATAATTTATAGAACTAGAGGGCATTACCGTTGCTAAAGGAGATCTGGATTATCTAGATTTACAGATGTCAAACGTAAATCAAATTTAATGTACGTATGCTAATCATAAGGCTTTTAGCTCATCAGACTTATGAAGTATTTTTTTATTATTATGTCCAGACGAAAGCATAATACAAACTCTATTCTATCTCTCTTTTGAATAGCACTTACTGTCTTTATATATATACGAGGGGCAGGTTCACAAACAAATGAATTTCGAGCATATTTCTCGATCTCTTGGAGATTTTTGGGCCTTGCCTGTATTTCAACAACTTACAAATGAAGCTCACTTATTAATAATGTGCGAATTTTCACGCAATACTAGCAGTTATACCTTAGAAAGGAAATGACATAATTATTGTTTGCTAATTACGCATTCCTTAATGCGAAATTTAAGTATAAACATAAATGATAAAGCCATTAGTGAAACTAATGGCTTTATTATTTATGTTTATACTATTATGTCTATATATAGGTTTATAATATTATGTTTATGGCAGAGGTGTAGTCTCTCTATAAGAAAACTGTTGCCTTCCTTGGAAAAGTGAAAATTACAAATTAATGAATGCTACATGGGAAGCATTGGTTTTGGGGGGGGGGGGCTATGGCCCCCCTTTGACCTCGAGGCATGTTACATCAACGAATAAATACACTAATGAGCAGCTGAATTAGAGATACCTACCTAATAGCTTGTAGCACCCCTTTCGGGCTGAAGAGGACGTGATGTGGGGCGGCATGGACTTTATGAGGCATCGGAAGAATTCAGGAGCTGTACTCTTCCATGCTTGTTGCACATTCGGCGTGACTACAGCATCATTTTCTTAACACGGTAGTTGTCTATATTCCAATTGTTTATGAGTATAAAATGCCTGTGAACGCCTAGAATGATTTTCAAAACTGTCCATATAGAATCAGAAACGTTTATGTCTACAAGGTGGACAGAGGGATATTTAAATAGTATGAGCATGTGTGCATAATGTAATATAGAAAAACGACTAGCTGTGGTGCATTTCAATACTTATTTCTAAATTTAAGGTCACTGTAGTGACAAATTCAATTACCGACGAACAATTGGATCTCTTTACACTATATGATATTGATTATAATGATCTAAGCAAGTTTAACTAATATTTTGTAATCTCTCTCTCTCTTTCTATTACGGAATCTTTAATAAAATTTAACGCACGCTGATGCATTTAATTTCTTTCAGTGATGTGGTGATGCATTATAATTATTTCAGGTATGAGTACTTGGAAATAACCATAGCAATAATATGCTGAAATGTTAGAGTTTATTTTTTAATTAATTAAATAATTAATATAGTTTTCAAATGTTAGATTAATATGCGGCGGTTCATTCTCGCGGTTGTTATTTTTTTCTTCTCCCACCAAAAATTCACACGATTCGTTAGCAACAGAAGAAATGTGCAAGTGATTTCTAAGAAATACTGCCAGAAATACAGGATATAAGACCACAAGAAATATTATCTAACTTAAAACCCGCTTCGATATATTACGCTTTTATGAACAAAAAGCTGTCCAGCAGGTCAGCTCAATGTTTACATCCATTATACCACTTTCACCTCCCTGCGGGGTCGAACTGACCAGTAGCATCAACAGACGCTTTTTGTGTCTGTATTTGATTAACCAATAACCGTTCGAGAAGATCATTCGAAGAAAACTTCTCGGAGAGAGCTTGGGCCCCACGAACCCATATAACTCTGCGCCTATGAGGATACAGGAGGCGCCAGGAAGATACTGCTCCTAACATTTCGCAGCTGTGAAAGGTTGAAATGTCATTATTTGCATTCGCATTGACAAAGTTTTTCTTTCAATGGAAAATATGCTGGCCGTTGTACGATAACCCAGTCCTTCTTGGGCGCGACGACAGATAGGCATCCTCTTCTGTATAAGCAACGACTTTGCTCCTATTGATATGCAGTGCTTGAAAATAGTCCTTTATTTGCGTATGCGCGTCTCAGACAAAATTCGTGTTCTGTCATTTTATATTTTCTATTTTATCACACATAGCTCTAAACTTCCTTGTTTACTCTCGGCTGAAAAGGCTGTTGTGTTGAGAAATTTTCGTGCAGGTGGCCGGGATTTCCCGTTAGAAAAGGAGATAGGAGAGGCTAAAGTAACAAAGAAATAAAGGACGGTTAAACCCCAAAATTTCACTATCCACTATACAAAAAATTCATTAGCAAAAAAGTTAAAATTTTATGAGTGTTTCTTGAAAGTGGGGACGAAGTATACCTTTCGTTCCCACCTTCAAAACTGGGGGCGAAAAACTCCCCTACCGCCCCTGTTGACACGTGCCTGCTTGTCACTTTGGTTGCGAAGTACACTGCCACACTAATAAAGTACTTGTCCATAGAAAGCATAACATATGCTCGTAAGGGAGGAAATGATTGACGCCTGCAGCTTAGTTGGTAGAGCATTTGACTGGCAAGCAAGAGGTCGTGGATTCGGGTCCCACCGAGCGCCGTAAAATCATTCTTTTCTTTGCGATTAATTAACATCACTCCAGTATACCTATATTCCTCATCATTATCACACAATAAAATCAAACATTTTGGTTAATGAGTCAAATTATTCAGAGGGAAGTCTTTACGTGCAACCCCCAAATTCTTCACTAAATAAAATAAGAAGTCTGCCATACAAATATTTTTCAAGAAAGCTTAGTTACTTCTCAATATTTTTTGTTCCGTAATATTTCAATACTTCAGGATCGTTTAGCTATATTGTTATAAAATTTAACAACACTATTTAGCGTTCTAACTACATTGTTAGAACGTGTTAATTATAATATTGTTTAACTACATTATTGGAATGCTTAAACTGCATCGTTAAAATGTTAACTCGATTTTATTAAAATGTTTATAATATATCGTTGAAGTGTTAAACTGCGTTGTTAGATTATTCAGACATATTGTTAAACTTTAGCAATATTGTTAAACTGTTAGTCTTCATCTATATTGTTAGACTGTCAGTCTTCAGCAATATTGTTAGACTGTCAGCCTTTAGTAATGTTGTTAGACCGTCAGCATTTACCAATATTGTTAGGCTATTTTAAATGAACTGCTAGAGTGTTTCTAGCAGCATTATAAAATTATTTTAAATCATATTATTCAAATTTATGTTATATTATTTTGAGTATCATGAATTTATAAAGTAATTCATTATCGACTGTATGAGTAAATTAGATATTATTTTTTGAAAATAATTAAAGGCAAGAATTAAACAAATCAAAATAAATCAAGCTTTATTCTGATGAATACAATTATTTACATGAGGAGATAAGTATTTATGATTAAAAGACTTACAACGAGAATATGCCGTTAAGTATAGGATCGCCTTTTTAACAATTACCAGTTTCCTTTTGGCCAAACCATGATGTTGCTTTATTAACAAAAGTAGGAGATTGTTTTATAAAGTTACAATTAAATTTTTTCTTAAGAGAATATGCCTTCAAATGCTCTTATTATGGAGTTTAACTTATCAATGAATTTGATTAAGGTAATTGTCTTATTCCAAGTGCATCTACTGCTTTCGAATATCAGTTTTTCATTTTTTCTTAGTCGCAATCCTTCCATTTGTGAAATTAAATTTAAAGCTTAGACTAAATTACTTGTTAAATCCTAAACCTTTAAATTTATTATCCTGGCAAAAAATAAAATAAGACGGTAAAAAAACATTGTGCATTTTTCCCCAAAAATGTTTTTATAGTCGCCGTCGAAGGAAAAGAAGTGCTGCATTAATTTTGCATTAAACTAAAAATTCGCAGACCATTTTCAGAAAAAGGCTTATATATGTCCTATATTATTATTAATTATGAATTGCGTACACTTTTCTTTGACAATTCGTCTGATATTAACTACTGTATCTGTCCAGACTACTATATTGATGAATGTGTCCAAACGTCCAAGTTATCTAACTTGATAATAGAGCTTTTTATTATTTGCTAAAAGACTAAGTGGATATAATAATCTATCGAGCATTTCTGATCAAGCATCCTCTCGAAATACGTTTAACGTTTATAACACAATTCCTTCTTTTAATAAAGCATGGAGCTTTATTTTTAAATACAGAACGCATTAAACTACTTAAAAATGTTATAATTTATTCATATTATTTTGTGTATGTAGATCAAATTTAAAAGCTTTTACTTGTACTGGAGCTGGAGCATTTTTATTTAAAAAATTAGGCTTTCACTTGTTAAAATGAATGAAATGGTATGTATGAATGTGAATGCTGTATGTATGTATGTATGTATGTATGTATGTATGTATGTATGTATGTATGTATGTATGTATGTATGTATGTATGTATGTATGTATGTATGTATGACCTACGTACGCAGATAGGTGGGTGGGATAGATAGATAGATAGATAGATAGATAGATAGATATAATACACAGTGGAACCTGGTGAAGTATCTACCTTCGTAAATTGACCACTTGTATAAAGTGACCACTTTTGATAAGAGAGAACTGGTAGTGGCTCATTCATGCTTATACCAAAGTCTGTCTTGTGTAGTAACCACCTGGCTATAATGATGATTGCAGTCCAATCCCAAAGATGTTCACTTCAGTCAAATTCTACTGAATATAGATAGCAAAAGAGATGTTATCGCTAGTTAGAAAACGTGATTTTAAAGGGATAAGATGGTAATAATTTATATTTTATTACTGATTGCCATTGATAATTTGTCATATAGTAATCTTGCTCATAATTTCGTTCTAATTAAAGACTTTTCCTGATTAACGACGATTTCAATCCGTCCCACGGAAGTCGCTAACCAGAGTGAGTACTATGTTTCTACGTTATGTGTGTGCATTCATACCTTCTCCACCTAACAAACGAGATCCCCTTGTAAAATACACAAACGTATAAATAGAATATTATGCATATACGCTGGTCATACCATAACTCCGTTCAAGTTCATTTTGAAAGTTATGGTTATATTATTCATATAATTACAAATTAACTATATAATTCAAGCTTAAATCAATATTACGGGCACAAAAAAAATGTATCGTGCGCATTTTCTTGTTAAGAGCCCAATGATACACGTAATTGATTGATTTTTTATGGCGCAAGAGCATCTGGGCTATACTGTGCCAGATACACGTAAACATACACATCGAAAGATAAAACTGAAATGGACTAAAACACACAATGAAAATCAAGGAAATAGAAACATAGATGCCCTTGAAAATTTTGCTACCCTATCGGATGATGACCTACCAATAATATATAATGAAGCTCCTGTAACTGCAATCAAAAAATTGCCAAAAATGTCAATATCTAATAACTGGAGGCAAAGAAAGCAAGGGTATATGAGAAAGATATTTTTCGAAACTATCAAGTATAAGATGAATGCAAACCATCGAAAATTCTCTTACAAGTTAAACCAGTTGCTAACTGGTCATGGAAGGTTTGGCCAATATGTCCAAAGATTCGGCCTGCGTGAATCTTCTTTTCCTTTCTGTGACGGAACTTTCAAGAAACTGTAGACATGTTATTCTGTGCTGTCCAATACTGGTATCTGCTAGAATGAGCATGCTTAGAAAAGCAGTTATCTACGCCAAAGAATGGCCTCTAGCGCTAATGGTTTCAAAACGGTTTTTGTTTTTTTTTAATTCAGCCGAACTTTGCGTAAATCTCCTCATTCTTGTGCGTTTATCGAACTATACTAATCAACTGTACATTTATAAGATAATCCATTAAATGTTACAATCTTTGTTTCTTTTGTACGTATTTGTATATGTACATATATATTCCTTGCACTTTTGTCAATGCCTTATAAAAGTTGTAAAATGAGAACATCAAAACATGTAATATTTAATGGTGCTTGTTGAATAAATGACAGAGAGAGAGAGAGCAATTCACATCAAGTCGATTTCCGATTTATTTAGCCTTGGCGAGGTGCATAGCTCTAAGTAGGAACCTGTATAGTTTTTGATATCATTCGGTTTAAATTGTTTTTCTTGCCTTTCTTGCTGCCCCTGCGTATTTCATTAATCTATTAAAGTTTATATTCTTATTGATAATTAATTGTTTAGGGATTTATCATTTGATTCTTTGTTATAATTCCACTGCGTGTTGACGGCTTGAGACAAATTCGTACGTTAGCTTTCGTCTTACTCATTTTATTTATTATTAACTTGTTTGTTAACGTAAGTCTTTGAGAATTTGACTAGTTGTACTGTATTGGTGTAGTTATTCATCTATTTGATATAGTTTAGTCAACTTATTTTATTATAATCAATTTTTTATTTTTCATATCTAGCAATTATGTGAGTCTCGCATCTTCGTTCTTAGGTCAGAATGACAATGAATATCATTATAAACCTACTGGACTTGCCAAATTTAATACTTCTTCTGATGGCATCTTATTTATACACATGAATGCGTGTAGGCTGATTAACAAAATGATTTTATTGCAACATTTAATACTTGAATAGAATCGGTCGAACTCCACTAGAGATTATTCGACAACACAATATCTTAACAATAGATGATCTCCTTAATTATAAATTTCTCTCTCTCTCTCTCTCTCTCTCTCTCTCTCTCTCTCAATTTGTATTTTCGAATTTATCAAGTTTGGAAATAATATAGATATCTCTCTACCTTGTCTATCGGAACACGATCATGATACCCGAATGGATATTGCTTTCAGACCAAACTGGGCACGGACAAATTTTGGCTTATCATGCATCGAAGCCCTAGGCCCTTGGGTGTAGAACTCTCTTCGTATGAGCTGAGAAAACTCAGCTCATTTCCTTCATTTAAAATGCGTTTACTTGATTTGCTGAATAATTTATGAATTTGTGTTGTTATTATATTTTATTCATTTATTTTTCTACTTATTTTTCTTTTAATCGTACATGAATTTTTATTGTTCCGTTTTGTGTCGCTGGTGATGAATCCGGGCAGCGTGGACTTCGTCAGATGTTAAAGTCTTTACCCATTGCTGCCCGGGCAAAATTTTCACTTTGTTATATCATATATCAGCTACATTTATTTCATGTATAATTTTGCCCGAAATAAAGGAATTTATTATTATTATTATAAATAATTTTTCATCTGTTAAAACACACACACATGACATTATCTTTTTCCCTTCTCAATGCAGAAAACTGAGGATTACAGGAACATATGAAAGGTAAAGTAATTTGAAACACTAATCACTAAACAGATTCTAAAGTACATCTGTTTCCATAGGAGATTTCAAAGGGGAAATCTTGTAACCCAGATTTCCCCTTTATGAGAGATATTAGGGATAAAGTTCCCTTTTTTGGGACTTCAGACCCTTCCTTATCATTTTTATGTATCCTATATATAGTTAGAAGTTTATTATCGGAAAGCGAAATTCCTTGACGGTTATCCATTTTCTGCCCCCGAGTGATGAAATTTGTTTTTCTTTATCAATTTTGATGTTTAATCATTGCTTGATAATTGAGGAAATGAGGCGAAAGTATTAATAAAATTATTGGCAGAATCTGCCCTTCAGTGCTTCCTCCGGTAGTAGTTATCGGCTGTGTAAACATGGTTTAATCGCACTGCAGAGAGAGCGTCCGTATTTTTAGAATTGATCTGGAAGCTATCGGAAACTAGGCGATGATGAATTCCTTCATTTCCAAATTGTTCGCCGTCAAAAATTTTCCAGCGATACCCCCTTTTGAAACGTATAGTTGAATATTATTAATGATACATTGAAAGACATCTCGGGTATGAATGGGGGAGAGATCCCAGCACAAAGGATTTGCTCCAACAAAACGCGGCGTGAATTCGAAGCGAGGGAATTGTTTATGACTTTCATAAATACGACGAATTAGGGATGAGATCATTTGTTCAAAGGTCGTTTTGTTTAAACATTAATCGAAATCTGTCATCTTCTCAACTGAGGATTATTTACGAGGGAATTTAAAAGAAATGCATTTTACTAACAAATCATACTTTGTAATTTGCCCAGGACTCCTGTTCTGTTCTGCATCGCTTCGTCAATTCCCCAAATATCGAGAAATTACAAGCACGAATTTCAACTTACGAAACCAAAGGTCGTCCCCAAAGCAAAGTGTATGTAATTTCTTAATTATTCTTTATACTAATATTCATTATTATTAACCTTTCTTAATTATCTTCTTACATTTTATCTCATTATGCATGGTTAGGACTTAATTCAGATCCTTCCGTAATAAAGAATTTTGCTTCGTCGATAATGACTGTTTGCATTTATTTGTAAGATGTTACGCATGTACAAGTAACGTTATAACTTTCAAAACGCTGAAAAAATACATATTTCGCGTTAAACTTCTTGGTTGCACAAGTTGCTCCTTCACGAATAAATGATGTTTGGTTAAACAATGACAAAAATAAATGATATATGCTACGAAAGTTGTACATCCATTCTTCTTGAGTATAAAAGGGAAGTTTCATTTGTGCTGTCCCATTATGTTATAAGATCAAGTTTTGAATCAAAATTAGTCTTGGAACGCTATCGCTTTTTGCTTGTAGCGCAACTGACTTGAAGTAATAGATACTCAGGTTCACATGAAACAAGATGTGATATCTAGGCGAATAAAACCAATCAGATCCACCCTGTTTGAAGATATTATTTATTGAAACAGTCAATGATGAGAAAATTAACATTAATTGTAAAGTAATGAGACTGCAATATTAAAAGAATTGTGTACACACTTTTTGCGGAACCTTCGATGATAGGTGCGCACGGGTTCATGATAAATTGAAGACTGGTCTTTCTCAGAATTCGGAATACAGATGTAGGCATTGATGCCAAACATCAAAGTTGAATGATGCACGGTAGTTGCAAAACATGAAAAGGAAACTTGTGTCGTTGCCAATTGCTAAAAATGTAATTGTAGAAATTGCATTGCTAGGCTGTGTTAATGTTAACAGCCTACGAACAAGTAAAACTAAGAGCTTACTAAGTGATAAGAAGAGCTTAAGCTAAGAGCTTACTAAGTATTATATTGAAGATAAAGCCATGTATCAAATTCATTGAGACAAAAAATAAACAATATAAAAACAACACGGCGGAAGATGTAAAATGTAATTGTTTCATATATGAAAAACAAGATTAGAGTCGATTTTATAAAAAATTATTATAATACTCCATGCGGTTACATAAGCTGACTTTGGATCCGCCGAGTTTAAGTGCAACATCAAAGTAAGCTTATTTGGTTGTGAATATTCCATGAGATGATATCAGTCACTTATCTCGGTTCCTCTACACCAAAACAACTGACAATTATCTACCTTCATGCGGCAAATTGGCAAATTTATATTGGAAATTGTCAAAAAACAAAATGGTTAGTAGAATCGAAACTTGTGGATACATGAAAAAAATGCAGATCATTATCAAGGCATTTGTTCTAGACCTTTAATATACTGTTGCAAATTTAAATACAGAGTAATAAAATTTAACTAGGCTGTACATTTCCTTTGTGCTGGAGTTTCAAGCTTAAAACAGTTTAGTAAATATTTTAATATTATATATGGGACAGCCATTTTAAAGTGACATTTGAACCACAATGAGTTTAAGAACACGAAGGATTAGTGAGTTCGCAATGGCCTGTGCTGTTAAGTATTCGGCCATTATTACTATTATCATTAGAACTTATATATAAGTATTATATCTGTTTATATATAGTCAGTTCGCGGATAGTTGGCCAATGGTCCCGTTAGAATTCATGGGAGCTGACATCACAAACCAGCTAGTTCATTACAATAGAGGGGAGGACGTCCTCCCCTCTACTATAATGAACTAGCCCGTAACTTCCGCGAACGGACTATATATCATGACTTGAAAATATGTGCCACCATTTTTTAGAGTTAAGGAAATACCATACGAAAACCGCAAAATCATGTCTATTCATTTTATCGTGTAGAAAAACTTCCTTTTGCTTTATTTTTAAAGCAGAAAATACTGTTCATTAATCTAAAATGTTCCTTTGTATGATGTAATCCTATCGTAGTGCATGATTCTATGAATGTTGGTATCTTAAGCAAGGTGTTTTGAAACTTTTTGACACCCAGCCCATTTTGTCCCACAAAGAATTTTGATAACTTCCAAATATGCAGAAATTAATAATCTAATGTTGTATGCCCATATAAGAACTTGTATAAAATGTTAGTCAATATCGTGACGGTGTTAATCGAACTTCGGAGCTCCCAAGGGGTCATGACCCAAAGTTGAAAATTTCTGCGTTAAAAAATAAATGATGACTACAGAATCAAACGTATTTATAAAGGAAAATGTAATTAGAAAAGCAAATAATGCAAATACATTCATTTTCTTTAGAATCTTGTTAAAGTTATTGTGCTGCTGTTTCAAAAGCATACAAAACATATAGGGCACACCAGGAAGCTCATTTTTAATACCACGACAAATCAACTTGAGTAATTCTTTCGACACGGCGCAGCTTCCAATTCTATTTCTATCAAACTCATTGATTGCCAAATAAAGATTAGTCGTTTGTGTTGCTGCGCGACATGGCAGGCAGGGCAATCTCGTCTGCCGCATAGTTAATGCAATCAAATGCTACTAATTAAAATCCCCAAGTGTTTCACGGCTGGCCGCAGGAATACACAGACTAGTTTAGCGTATAAACGTAATTAATCCACAGCACCGACATGATGTTCAGCGAGGCAATTTGCTATTTTCCTTTAGATGCAGGCGCTTGACTCGCACACATCAAAACTCGGGAATGAGCGCAAATCAAATTATTCAAATTTTGAATCCGTTGAAAGCCGAGTGCATCATCATTAACTAAAATAATTTGCTAAATTACAGAACTGTGAACAAAGTAATTATTATTTTTCAGTATAAGTTGGAATATTCGTGATTTTGTTTCCAATAAGACGAAATGCCTGATCAAAATCTTTTGTTAATCAATTCTACCCTTCCTGCTCTTCAACTATGCTTTTCTTCACATGATGATGCCCATCACAATGTTCTATTGAAGGGATTTTCCAATGCCGTACCATTAGATATGTCCTCATCACGAAATAATGTATTCTGTGATGCAAGGAAGGTCTCCTGAATTTAAAATGGAATGCATTTTCATCTTAAGAAACAACATAATTGGATGCGATGTGAAGTTTGGTGCTGTCACCCGCAAAGTAATCTTTAATTTTTCAAACGCAATTGCTTTGAGATTTGGGCCTCTTTGTTTAATTTATAGCCAGGCGGTGGATCAGACAATTACGCCATGTTCTGCAGCTACTGACCTACCATTAAAGAATCATGTCGATCACTAATTCACATCTTTCTCCGAAACGAAACACGATGGTGGAACTCTCGAAGAATTAAGTATTCGTGGTATTGTCTTCAGCAAGGTTCCCGCCTCCAATGAACTCGAATTAGGCAGGTGATGAAATAGCCAACAGCAACTCTGAGGTCACTATTCGTTCGAAACCTTTGACAAGCGGAAAATTGTTAATGTTTCCGTAAGAATAGGTTTCTCATTAATCTCGGAGAACGAGAACACTTTTAAAAGTCACATCGAAACACACATGTTTAGACTTTCGCATGATATAAAATATGCGATTTATGATGCTATTTTGATCATGCCGCAACAGAGACTTAACTCTCATTAAGAGTTCGACAATAATTACACAATGATTCAATAATTATTGTATAATTATTACACGACAATAATTATACATAAGTATACAATAATTTTCAACACCCACGTTTAAATAAGCTCAAACATGAGCTTTTTTCGTTCACGAGAAAAAGAGACGTCTCCAGTCTCAACGGAGGGACCCTGGTTCCAATCCAGGATGAGGACGGCGTCTCCTTTTCTCCTAAACAAAAAAAGGTTCTAGTTTGAATTGATTTAAATATGGATGTTAAAAATTATTGTATAATAAATTCCCTCACGAAAAGTCACAAAAAACTCGTCCTGGTGGCTTCGTGTGTTATCCCTGAGAACGGTAATAGTATTTTACATCTCGACACATGTTACGAAAGGGCACATCTTGCCTCATTAGAATATTTATCTCTTAATTTCTTTCATCGAAAAAGATGAAGGAGTTTCATTTTATGATAAGACTTAGTTTTTATTACTGTCATTTTTTGTTTCAAAGCAAACAGATATTATAAGTTATCGTGATATAAAAAAAGAAATGTGACACGAGCACGCGGAATATATCTCACGGAATATCTATCGCATTTTTAATATCCACTTGTGCCCATTTGACACGGCGAATTCCGATGTATAAATGAAAATACAATTGACCTTCGTTATTTCTAGACCTTGGTATTATTTGCACTCTCACTGTGATGCAATTAAAATACAATAAAAGCTCCTACATGAGACCATCAAAGGTTCCATGAAAAGTGGTCACTGAAAGGGGTGGTCTTTTAATGGAGATATATGGTAATCTGTCATAAACATTAAATTAAACAGAATACAATTGAAATTGCATACGCAAATGGCAAATTTTGTGCCATCTTAGCACGTGAAATATAAAATTAAAAACGATTTCGGTGTATTGGAATTTTAATTGCAAGTTACGAAATGTAGAAATTTCTGAAAACGAAATGAACAGTAATTTGTTTTGTTTTCATGATGTTTTTATTTAAAAAACTTCGAAGGTCAGATAAAAAATGAGGTATTTAATCATCATCAACAGATACTGAAGTTTTTATTTATTCCCTTCCTTAAGTATATTCTGAGACTAGAGGGCAATAAGTATTTGTTGCGAGAGTTCTTCTTCGACAGCGATTTTTCATCGAAATTAGACTAGGAGACAAAAAGGAAAAATTTCTGGAACTTAAATTTAATTTTAAATTAAAATAAATTTTTACATCGATAAAAAATCATAAACCGTGAGAGCCTCTCCCAAAGTGTATACTCAATACGAGCTCAAATATAGAACCAAGAATAAAATTCTTCCTTTCTCAATCTACAAAATGGTGTCAACTCTAGAAAGGTAGAAGGATTGATAATCTGTGAATGAAAGTTAATTTTGCACTAAATCCACTGTGATGAAGGATTTGTTTCAAGGTAAACATGTCTGAACCGGACTCACATGAAAGCGGTCTTTCATAAAGAATTAACTGTCTTATAAAACTTGCTGAATGCCTGTATTTAAAGACCTATTTCAAAGAAATTAAAATTGAACACTTTTTTTACTTTTTGATCCCAATCTATTATTATTCATACAAGTAGGCGTTTATAATTGTAACTTTGAAATAACGTGTCTTCTATTCTCGTTACTTCGTTTCCAACCTCGCATAAACTTTCTATAAACATTATATATTCAGAGGAAGAAAAAATTAAATATATTATTATTATTTAAACCTTATATATTATTTATTCAAAGAACAGGTTGAGTATCAGCAACGATGATTCGTAGTTCAAAATAGGAGAATATAAAATAAGAGGAAAAAATATAAAATCTTAGGGCGTTTTAAGTCAGAATTAAAAAAAAAATATTCCAATAATTTATTAGGAAAAATAAGGACATTACCGTTAAAATAGAAGATACCGTATTACATAGTTTCCTTTTACTATTAAAGATACAAGTAAAGATACTTTGAATAACCTTTTAGTCTTTAAAATATCCCAATTTTTTGTGAAACACATATTAATTCACTCTCATTTTATGTTAGCCGTTTCTGCAGTTTTATTCACGAGAAAAGAGGCAGAGTTAAGACACTTCACGAACATTTTTATAATTGTTAACTCAGCAGAGAGCTTTTTTCTAAATTGTACATTACCCAGCTTAACGGATAGGCCATATGGTGGCATTATTACTTTTTTTTTATTTTATTTCTTATGAAAGTAATGACCGTTTTTAGTTTAATGTAAGTAGTTAGTCTGTGCGTCTTTGAATAGGACATCAGCATTATTTTAATTTACTGAATATCATTACAACAGTTTGTAAAATCCGCACTGGTTGACTATTTTTAAAATATGGGAAGAGCTGACATTTTTTGCATTAAGGCTTTCTCCTACTAAAAGGAATTAAAATCACTGAATATAAACTTAAAAAAGTTTTCTTAGGGCGCTCACATAAGAAATCTGATGTTCAGTTAGCTACAGATTGATTAGTTTGTACTTGATATATATATATATATATATCCTTTAGCGGTAAGAAAGTTATCGCGGAGTTTAGAGATATATCACTGACAAATTGAAGATTAGAGTTTTTCAACCGTTATCTGCTCCATTGTAGATAGCGCTCAAACCTTCCACACAATCGAAAAGAATGACATATTTTTGAGAATTGTTTCGGATTAATGGTAGGCTTAATATATCACATATCAACCGTAAAAACCTTTTGATAGAAACAGATTGAAGATTGAATACGTCGAAAGATATTTTAGCCGTAAATTAAACTAGTTTTAAACTGGCTCTTATTAGTGAGGCAGACTTGTTTTGTCAGTGTGAAACAAATCACATTTCCATTTGCTGAAATACAAGCAAGTATATTGACAAAAATGACACACTAAATACGAAATTGGTCTATGTAACTTAAAACTACGAATTTCCGGTAATTATTGTGGGAGCTACATCATTTCTGAGTTTTAATTTCTATGAACTGTGACATATTGGCTATGCGGTGGAGCAGTAGTAGTGAATGCACTATGCGTGCCCTTAATCTGTGTTCAACACTCCACGGTGCTAAAACAAATAATCGATTATATGTCACTGTGGTCCAAATATTGTTTGCTTAAGCCTTAACAGATTCTAATTTTTAAGGGAAAATGCAGGTTCACTAAACGCCACATCCCAGATAGAAAACAAAAGTTCCTTGGGATGTCCCGAGGAGGTTCTGGACATCCTCACTACGTCCCTAGGATAGTCTTTGTTATATAGGGTGATAGTGTAATATACTCACTAATCCTGCCATGACTCCAATGGTGGCGTTTTTCTGCCAAGGTAGTGTAGGATATGTTTTCCACGGTAGACGAGGTTCGGATTTGTCAGTAAATCGCACAGGCCCAAGCCGAAAGTCCATAAGTTGAAGTTATAGGCTAAATGGTATGGATTACAGAACTGCAGTTCCATATGCTCATATGCAAAAATGTACCGTAATACGGTTACAGCCTCCATCAATACCTCCCTGCATGTGCCAGTGGAAAACCGTACGTCTCTGCAGCATGACCTCTGTTCTTCTTGAGGGACGTCATCTCAGTAAGAATACAACAAAACTTTAATATTTGTGAGGGATAATATTTTTAACATCCACGGTTTCTAGTTCGAACTAACGCTTTTACACGTATAGAAGTTGTTTAGTTTATATAGCTACATCAGTTTCTGCATATTTCGTGCAATTGCAGCTTATTAGCTGAGAAATATGGTTCCAGTTTTTCATTTAAAATCATGGAAATGTAGAAAAATAACTATAAATATTTTAATATAAAATATTGATTGCGAGTGGCACATAGCTTTTTAATACTACAATTTAACATAAATATGTATAATATAAAAGTACAAGTATATATATAAAAATATGCAAATTAAAATTTATATGTATGTGGCTTCAGTGAGAGAACGAAATATTTAGTGTGTCCCCCCGTTATGTAAAATAATATTAAATAAATGGTTGCCTGCAATTCTAACCATTCTCATTTTTTGGTGTTTTTCATTATTCAGTTGAATATAAAGTAAAATAGCGTATCGGTAATCCGAAACACGCTAATTCGAAAACCCGGTTAATGCGAACTTTGTTTCAGTTGACTGGGTGCTTTTTTAACGACAATCGACCGACAAGACGTAGACAAACAGCCCAGTGTTTTGTTTTGCTAATTAATTGAAATTTTCCGTCGTTTGTTGTCTGTTACATGCGCACATCGAACAATTACAGCTTACAGTAAATTCGATAGTAAAGATTTCGATTAATTCGAAAATTCGTTCCGAAAGGATCTCGATTCTAATTAGTTCGGATTAACGAAGTTCTTTAAAGATAACTTATGTTAAACAAAGTGGCAAACAATAGCACTAAATATCTCCATAATTGTGTGGATATCAGTTGTGACTTACTGAGCATCATGTTTTAAATGTGCTCCTTTTTCTACTCGCTTAAATCCTATTCAGGCGATAGTGTAATGATATTTTTTGAGTTAGCAAAATTATTATAATTTATAAAAGATGGAAAATCTTTTCACTGCCCACATATATAAGCCTAGAAATATATTAATTAGCATTGTAAGGACAAAATGTCATATTAAATTGAAGTATACTGTAACTATAGTATTACGTTAAACGCTTTATTCTATTAAGGTAAAATACTAACTATAAATAGTCATGATTTTAGTTAGAACTGCATCTGATATCATTTTAATAAGCCATGCTTTTAACTGTTTATGAATGTGATTTTTTCTAAATCTAACGTAGATCTAACTGCATAATACATGTGTGGGATCCCACAATGGAAATGCTATTTCACTTCGCAGGCTTTCTTAACTGTTGCCACTTAGAAACGCAAGAAAAGCAAACTTAATAAGTTCAATTTCTAAAATTGGCAAAATGCCAAATTGTTTGCTTTTGCACGATGTCTTCCAAATATGAATAATTTTATTTTTCGTATATGGCAACAAATATGTTGCGTAATTATAATTTCATTCTTTATATTTGGCAACAGTACGTGTAATTGTTTTCCGAATTCTAAAATCAAATCAGTCTTCCGTTTACCATCGAAGTATGCACACGTACCACGAAGGTTCCGCCAAAAAAGCGTACTAAATTGCTTTAACGATGTATTCGAATTCGTTTATTTTTGGCTATGTTAATGAATTAAACTAACTCTTTAAAGCATGAATAAATATTGTTTTAACTGGATGGGTATTCTGCATTTCTTCCATATATATTTCTGCACATGTATACCATAGCTAAAGAGAAATAACTATAATTAATTATCTAACAGCTGTAACTAGCAATGCATTCATTTGCATCTAAGAGTCAGTTAAGTAGCAATGGCTAGTT
Source organism: Dysdera silvatica (assembly GCA_006491805.2). Classification (NCBI taxonomy): domain Eukaryota; kingdom Metazoa; phylum Arthropoda; class Arachnida; order Araneae; family Dysderidae; genus Dysdera; species Dysdera silvatica. The sequence goes on along the minus strand of QLNU02015270.1, from coordinate 49,771,334 downwards.
AAAATAGTTTTCCTAAGCACCTTTACAAGTTAATACCTAATTTACGATCCCCTTGGTATTTCTATAAATGGTTATTTTAGTACCATCTGGCAAATTTAAATCAATTAACCAATCTAACCTCTCTTAATCCTAACCTAAAGAAGAAATTTTCTCGGTGATTCGTTTACCTTCCTTTTCTTTTAGTTGAAGAACATCTGCTGATCATCAGTCTTTCTCTTGTCTTAACGGATAAGTAAATATTGACAAATAGTTTACCACGAATTGATTGCATACAACGACAAACAACCCTTACCTTGTCCTCAACTTGGCCATGGCCAACGTTTTTTAACGCTTATACAATCGTCTATCATTCAGCATTTGGCTTCGACTCAACCATTTTGGAGTTGCTTAATCTTGGTATTGGAGCAGTGTTTCCGTCACAAATCCATGAAAAGTTCATTTTTCATCTAAAAGCATTGGGAATTTGTCGGTCCTATGTTTTGTATGGCCGCTCTATCAAAATTTCTATGTCGGAGTCGAAAAGGAAAATATTACTAAGAATCCCTCGACTAGAAAGTGCTTACCAATAGAGGAAAAAGCTACTAAGTACGTTTTTATCGATAGTTGACAATATTGTATTTCCAACTAAATAACATGATGATTGCCAAAATTTACACTTTGTTTCGACGTTCTCCTGAAGAAATGAGTATTGAAGAAATGCAGTAATTCAGCCAGCTGAACTAATATTTGTTATCATATTAACAGTTCAGAATAATTAATTAAAAAGCCAGGAATTTAAGTAATTGAATACAACGTTAAAAGCAATAAGCGTCAATTTATCACGCCTTGTTGGCGTAGGCTTCGAGAATGACGCGTGCACATTACGATGGCAAACGGAAGACTTATTTGGTTTTAGAATTTGGAAAACAATTACACTGTTGCCAAATATAAAAAGTAAAGTTATAATTAGACAAGACATTCATTGCCAGATTCGGAAATTAAAATTATGTACATTTAGAAAACATGTAAAAGGAAACAATTTGGCATTTTGCCAATTTTAGAAATTAAACTTATTAAGATTGCTTTTTTTTTGCTATTCTAAGTGGCAACACTGCCACCTGGAGAATAGCAACAAAAAAGATTGATTGATTGTTTGGCTTTTTTATGGCGCAAGAGCATCTGGGCTATACTGCCTCAGAACAACAAAAAAGAATGTTAAAGTAGTAAAAGATTAAATACGCTTATCAAGAAATACGATATTATATTTTCTAAGGAAATTAAAATTCTATTTTTTTTTGACAAACAAAGCGTTAAAATGCTTTTTTTTTTTAAATCAGGTTCCAATTTCTTTTAATCCTAAATTCATTGTTTTATCGAACTCGTTGATTTTAAACGGAATATGGGTTATTTTAATTTGTTGTGGTTTCAGGAATCTTACGAAAAAATTTTTTTTCAAATCAGTAGTAAGTAATTGTGTGTCAACTTATAACTACGTTATAACTTACGTAATAATGTTATATTACGTTATAATTTTATACGTTAAATACTTATAACTTATTATATAATATTTTAATATTTATGTGAAGTTTGGAATTTTAGATTATGTTTCGGTAATTCCATAAAGTTTATAAAGCGGCATTACCAGTTTCTATTAAAATATGAACATAAAAATTATACTCTTTTGCTCTACGTCTATAAAGTGGTTAATTTCTAAACAAATATGTTGTCTTAAATTTAACATTTATTAAGGAGAACAACAATTAGTACCGTACTTATTTTAAACAATAATTAATTGTTACATTAGTAACTTCTGTAAATATTATATATGATAAATAGATGCAAATTTTTTATTAAATATGCCAAATTGCATAATCACAGTGTTACACGATTGGATGACAATTATATATAAAAATATTTTTGAATTTTTTCAAACTATGGCTGTTGCTTTTGATATTCATGATCAGGTGTACTTCCTTAGCCATGCGAATTTTAAAAATTCGATTTGAATTAAAACAAATAATACAGAATCTAGTTCAAATAGTCGTCATTTAATTTAAATCTAATTAAAATAAATTATTTTGAATCTGGTTGAAATAATGCACAGTTACATAAAACATTCAAGGAAATTAGGTTGGCCAAAATCGTTTATTTGATATCATACGACTCCTTTTTTTGATCCCAAATTCGCGTAACGCAAAAATTGTTTTAAAATTTCTGATTCCACACTATGCTGCACTTTTTTTTCTATGCTAAGCATATTTTTGGATTCAAAACCTGTCAAAAAACGTCCTTTTTTTCAAATCTAATTGATTTAATGACTAAGCATTTCTAACACGCAGGTATAGCTTAAACCGGAACTTTTTTGTAAAGCAGAAAAAGAGACACTGTCTAAGCCCCGCATCTCATTTTCCTCGTTATAAAAGAAGCAGTAGTCTGAGCTTATATGTGGGTTTCAAAAATTATTAGTGATCTCAATCCCCAACGAATTACAAAAACCACGTCCTGGTGGCTTTAGGTATTGACTATATGGCAACAGGAGCGGGTGAGGCGCCAGCCAACCGGCCCTTCGGGCCGGTCCACCCTCATGAGTTATCAATAGGACCTGCGCCTTCATAGAGTTATAGGACTCGCGCCTTCTCATAATCCAAGGTGTGCTCCTTTTGAGATTACCAAGTCTGCCTCTGTATGGAAATTGTGTTAACTCTGAGAAAAGTAATAATATCTTAGTAATTGCTTTTAAAACTAGAGGGAGTACAACTTCTAAATAGCCAACAAGTCGGGATTTGGGTTTGCGTATGCTATTCGGGAGGATTAGGGAATACAATGTTTTGGGAATGGGAATTGGAACAGTGTCCGTTAAATAGAGTTGTTCTCTATTGGGGGAGCGTCCCTTAAGAATAGTCTACTCTATAAGCATTACAATGAAAGAAGCCCTTAGGTTATAGCGTTAGGTGGGCATAGATACATTGTCTGAATGTTTCATACTGGAAAGCGTGTGAAAGAAATCATGTGTTTCCAGACATTTCTGACCCACAGATTTCTTCACCTCTCATAAATCACCGACGGTTCCCAAATATGCAAAAATGGATAAACTCATGTTATAAATATTTTCGTGTAATATATCATATAAAATATTAGTCAACGTCGCCGCGCGCAGTTGTGGGGAAATCCTTTTGAAAGGCGAATGCTGTGTTATAAAAAATGGTGTACGTTTCGCGGTAGTGATGGATTCAGGCTACTTTATTGATAGATATGACCAAACATCCAAGTTATCTATCTTGATAACAACGAACCCACGTTCTAACATAAAAAAAAGGAAGTTGCAACATAAATAATGAACACAATTACTTCCATTATGGTCGTGATTAGTTATTGAATCACGACTAAGCTGCTCAGAAGATTCACTATTTGGATTTAATGGGCTCGTATTCTACACAACATTATCACAATTCTCATAATAATAATAATAATAATAATAATAAACACATCATAGAGCCCTTTCGATAATTTTTCCTATCATTTGTTTCCTATTTATGGGAAGAGCAAGTCCTCATCAAAGGGGATTCATCAATAGAGAAGACACGTTCCTTTTGCACCAACGATTCCACATACCAACCAAGCATCTTTCCGCTTTCAAAAATTTCTAACCCTATCTAATTTATTTCAAACGGTTTTCAAGGGAGGTAAAATTTTCTCTTTGAAATTTACCTTAAAAGGAACCAGCAAATAACTGTAACAAGCCTCATAACTAAAGTAAGCTTTTAGCTATAATACACGCCCTTTACCCCCAAACAACTGTGATAAATCGCACATAAAACTCGGGCCTGACATAAGACCTCACAGTCCATGAGAAGAAGTGACGTGAACAATACGTCCCTTTCATCGTCATAAAGATAACGTTGCCAACCATTTTTAAAAGTTTTATATTTAACGGCCTCGTGCACCAGCCGCCCTGAAGAGAAATTCCGAAAAACAATAAAAACTTTGGCAGCAAAGATGTCTCTGGTGTCCCACACACTTCGGCGTTGAATTTATCTGCTACAGCATTTCGCTTTTAATGCTGTTGAAAACGTTTAAGTAGAGTTATTGAGAGCATACGGCTGACATATTTCTAGACTAGGCCTTCCTCTTTCCTCAAAATTGCGATAAACACTTGGAAAGCGTAAACTGCTGTTTTATATAGCTAAGAAACAGCAAATCATTGTTTCATTTTTACGAGCCCACACATTAAAGGATAATGGGCCTATTCACACCAAACGTGGTATTCTTCATAAAGACGCTAATGTATGTGGCTATTGTTGTACAACCTGCTGAGAAAAAAGCAAATCTTTCTTTTTTTTTTTCTTGGAAAAGTTTTTACATACACATTTGCATTCCAATCGGTATACAACATTTGATTTCTTCAGTTGAAATATATCTAATGAATGAATTATTTCACTTGTTCAGTGAATTTATATTGATGAACGTTTTTATCGATAATAAATATGAAAACATTAATCGGAAATTGTGTATGAATAACGAAAAGGAAGGATCTGCGTGTGTGTGTGTGTGTGTGTGTGTGTGTGTGTATTTGAAATCACGAAAATTTCAATTTTTTTGGTTATGTCTTAACAAGGTAAGTACAATAAAATGAAGGAATAAGGTATCAATCGATTTATTATTCAGGTACAAAATTACAAATTAGAATAAAAATTCGTAGAATATACCTTAGGAATGACCGGAAAAAAGCAGCTGGTGTATGCCAGCTTGACGAGTTCCAGTCACCCCAAATTCACATTTTCTTTTCGTTATTCACCCTAAATTCCCAGGTCCTTTCTTGAGGTGAGCAACTGTACCATGTTTGGCGCAGTATAGCCCAGATGCTCTTGCGCCATAAAAAATCCAAACAAACGAAACGAGCAAATACGGTTAGCCGCAATCTGTTGAGTCCAGGTCCGAGACTTTTATTGGCGGTTGTAAGACGCCAAGAACACCAAAACTTAGCCATTTGGTGAAGTTAAAAAATTATAGTACACCGTATACTTTTTCTGGGAATATTTTCATCATTTTAAGGAAATGTTTACATCAGTACACAATTGCCTAAATCACAAAAAAGTATATACTGTTTATAATCATATACTACTAACATAAACGTTTATGTCCTATATATTCGTAAGTTTTAAAACATTAAAATTTTAATTAACATGTGAATACTTAATTAAACCATCCATGTCTTGTTTTTATATACATATTGATAGCAGTTACATATATTCGCGTAAATTAAAATTCAATTTAATTTTAATTAATTTTCGCGTGCTCCTATTCCCATTCCATGACTAGGTAAATTTTGTCGCTGGTAGAAAGATAATATATATTTTAATGGAAAATTTTGGGCAAGTTCACGCTTTATTAACTCCTCAAAATGATAAGAGGATTATCCTTTCAGTTTAACGTTATTAATTAAATGGAATTTTGATTTTGTTTAATAATAAAACTTCATTTTTGTAAATTAGAATTGCTTCCATTTAAGCAATCTCTTGATTGACTACACATTTAATGATAAGAGGGTTACGCCGTTTCGAAAAAAATTGGAATAATTTATTTAATAACAATCCCTCGAAAAGGACGACATAAATATCGGAATAAACAGACAACGCCGGTGGAATTCTCCCAGCAAGAGGCTTTTATGTTTTTTGTAAAGTTTTCTCCAAGAGTTGTTATCATGCAGTATATAGTAAAGGGGATTTTTTCGAAACAGTTCCCAAAGAGAGAGATCCAATTTGTTCAAACTATTAATTAACGCAGATTAATGAATATCAAAACTGTAGTTTTCTTCCAGCAATTTGGAAAAACTAGTTAATTTTTTTCCAAAAAGCAACTGAAATATTTACGAATATTTTGTAATGTGTGCTTTAATTAAATAGGAGACTAGCACAATAATTAATTAAGTTTGATCAAAGATGCGAATTAATATCGGGAATCGAAATTAAATATCTAACCTATAATTATAAATTATTATTTTTGCTTTCAGCATTTTTCTAGCTTAAATTTTTCCATAAAATCTTCATTTTTGGAAAAAACTCGCTATTTAACGATGTAAATTAAACAACCACTGAATTTTTTAATTACAAATTACCGTGATGACGGCAAGTGACGCATTAATTGACGAGATCATTTTTTTTAAAAAAAATATCAAGGTTAAAAGAATACCGTGTTTGTGGGTTAACGAAGTGCAATTTATTTATCTTTTTATTTATGTGTTACCTTATTATAATTAATATAAAATCATCTATAATGCGATGTGAGCAAATATTAACTACAACATTCTGTCATTACCTACTATGATATTTATTTTCCATAGACTGAAAATATTTTTTGTGTAATTCATAAAATCTTCTTTCAAAAAAAAAAAAAATATATATATATATACATTTCCTCCCCCCCCCCACGACTTATTTTGCGTACTTTTTTACTTATTTATTAATCAATAATTATATAACCCTTGGATTCAGCGAAACAATCACATGTCGTTTAGACACAAAAATTATAGATGTTTGATTACTTTGCCAAATGAAGGGTTTCTTTGGAAAGAAATTCCTTGTAATTCAACCTGAAAAAGGGAGTTCTAGATCTGGCGCTTTGGCCAAACCTCAGAGACATGGAGTCTAACAGTTGGAGCAATAAGAAAGTTACAGACAACCCAAAGGAGTATGGAGAGGTGCATGCTTGGAATAACTAGGAGAGATCGAAAAAGAAACACTTGGGTGAGAGAGCAAACTAGAGTAGAGGACATCATTGTTAAAGTAAAAGGACTGAAATGGCGATGGGCTGGGCATATTGCAAGAAGAACTGATCAACGATGGACAACAGAAATTCTGAACTGGATTCCAAGAGACCACCGAAGACCTAGAAAACGTCCTCAAACTAGATGGGTGGATGAAATAAGAAAAGAGGTTTGGGTGACGTGGAAACAAATGGCCCAGGATAGACTTGTGTGAAAGCATTTGGAGAGACCTTCATCCAGCAGTGGATAGATAATGGTTGAATATGATGATGATATATATATATGGTGATTGGTCAAAGAAATAAATATATAATATAATTTATCCGCCAACAACTACAAAGTTTTATTAGATTAAAAACAAACATTAATTCATGATACTCTCTGCGCTGTTCTTCTCTCCTTTGTTTGTCGCTGCATTTAGCCCTGGACTCTGATCTCCAAATGAAGATTCTACTTCCTTTCTTTCACAATGTCCCCCCCCCCCCCCTTTTCTAGAAATACAGTGCCGCTTGCTCGGCCAACATTTCCAGATTATTTATTTATTTGTTTATTGATTTATTGCATACGCAAATATTAATTCATGAGACATGATATCACCAAGCGGTAATGACATTTTCTAAAAAGTTTAGTTTTCTTTTTTTATCGACTACGACTGTTGAATATGAAATATGCAGAAGAATTAATATTTGCTGTTATATGTATTTTCTTATTTTCTTTTTTTAGTTATTGTTAATACATATTAAAAAATTAACTAAAATTGATTAAATACACAAGATTGCTAATAGCACTGTAATAGAAAACATTTAGCAAACTATATATATATATATATATTACTAACCACATTTTTGTAATTTTCTGCATAAAATTTGTTTAACGTAGAAATAAAATAATCTTATTTAGAATTATAATTTCATCAGTGTTTCATTTTGTGCTTTTCTTTATAAATAGCCTGAATGTTCCTTTGGTAAGCTAGGATCATTCTATTTGTAACTCTCTTTGGTCCTCTAATAAGAAACCCTATTTAAAATCTCATTTTCCTGAGAAAAATCTTAACAAGCGTCATGCTCCTTAAACTTACTGAATTCTGATGATTTGTGAAACATTTTTAAAGCGTAAAGTGATCGAAATTAGGAACCGTTCGGCATTCAAATCTTATTATAGGAAGTAATGACCGGGGAAAGATCTACGAAACTAATTCTTTCCTTTTCTAACGAAGCTAGTTAAGGCGATCTCTATCTTATAGATATCAGAAAGGATGATATATTTTATTAAGGCGATATTTATTTCTATACTGAGGAAAGATTACTCAAGCACGTATGCCCTTCGGCAGGATCTCGGCAAAAACATAAGATGTTGGGATAGTTCTCGTTCTTCGTGAGTAAAGCTCTGGGAATCGAGTATCTTTGGTTAATAATGCCCACGTAGATACTCACGTAGATTATTAATACTGATTGATAGATAGAAATACACGTCAAACTCTGCTAGTTCTCACACCCATCTTTATATGCATTTTCAGCTGAATTCATTTTGGATAAGCACTTTTTTCTAAAGTAGCCATCTTTTGCTACTTTTCCTAGAACGACTTACTTTTATAATTTATTTTTCAAAATAATTATCTTATGCATTGTTTTTAAGTATATTTTAATTGCTTGTATATGCTAGTTATGTTGTTAATGTATCTAAAGTGTTTTGATGTGTATGATATCTATAATACTATTATATGTTAAGTGTGTTGTATATACGCATGTTTGCATAAATACCAAGACGATTCAATTCCGGTTTGCTAATACTTTTTTCACAATAGTTTTAAATTACATGAGCAGCAAAAATGCATACGTGTAATACTGTCTTTAAAAAAAATCGTTGCACATGAAATTAAAATAATTCCTTTAAATGAAATGCTTTCTAACAAAGAATTGAAACCAAAAAAAAAATAATCAGCTTTTTGCGCAACAGTTAATCTTATAAAGAAATATATTTTCGATAATCAGTGGACCAGAAACACAAACAAGTCCTCAAAAATTTATTCAAAGTTGTATTAATTAATAATGTAACATACAAGCAAGTTAAATCTACCATAATTTTAATTATAGACCAAAGGCTTTGGGAATCATTTAATTATATCTGAGTACAGGACCATTCCTCCTTCTTGTTGCCCATGTTAAAATTGATTATTGCCCTCATTTTTATACTTTAAGAATTTTTAATTTAGAATTTAATGTATGCAGTGTCTACTTATATATATATATAATATTAAATAATTATATATATAAGCCCCAGGGTTTGATCACCAAGATACGAGGTCACTTTTTGTAGCCGCGTCAAGAAAAGCAGTGTCTGGATATGTTAACTATTATTTATGTTTTTTTAACATTTAATTCGATGAATCTTTTTTTCCGTCTGAGATAGGACATTATATGTAGCCTGAAGCTTTATAATCTACTACAATTTTATAAAAGTTTGGTTTGCTGATCCTTGAAATCCAAGAAAAACCGTGACTTGTTTTTTCAAATCTTTGTAATAGTTCCTATCAATTCTTTTGGTCTGGAGTTGGTAGTTTCATGTACATGGGACACAATTTAACGCGGACTCCACAGTTTGCTTGTTACATCACCTGTATTAACTCTTTTGCTGCCGAATTGCAGAAAAATGTCCAGCCGCCTGCAGTAGACAAGGAGGTATCTCATTATTATATATAAGAACATCGAACTTTAACTCCTTGTCCAATCTGCAATGTTGTTCTGTGTGTGTGCATGACGGAAGAATATTTTTACTTCTGCCTCACGGCTTTTATGAATCCTCACCTGGAATTTCCAATAGTTTCCATGGGGTCACCCTCCGGGTTCTTGTCCGAATCCAGCGCTGCACACACTTCAGTGCTCTGATTAGAAAGACGGATATTCAACTTGGTATAGCCAACAATATTTATAATGACGTATAATGTTTTAACATTTTGATCCAACCAAAATTTTTCAAAAGTTTTTGGGACAATACGCCATGTTTTATTTTCATCTCTTCCAAAAATGAAATATATATTCGCAACTTCATTGCACGAGGTGCCCTGGCTTCGTTCGAGGGGTTGTCGAGAATGTCTCGAGTGTTAATCCCTATTTCTGTGCTGAAAAAAGGCTCTGTATATTTGCTGCACGGTACACAGTGGAAGCGAGTTTGGCTAATGTATCCCGCGATAGTAATTCCAGCAGGTAACTAGTATTTTCTGGGTTCTTCTGCGAATTCGAAGTTCATATCTTAATTTTCTGAGCAATACTGATACGAATTTCCTGAAAAACAAAAGATTTCTGCTCAGAAGGACCATAGCGGCACTTACAGCGTAAAGCAGAAAAAAACGAAACTGAGTTTATTGCATATTTCGGATTGTTCAAAGAAACAAATTTATTCTCATCCAATTATTTGAAGCTCATGTTTACTCGCCCAAATAATTGAAGCTAATGAAGATAACTCAAAAATAAAAAATAGAGAAAATGCAGTTTCTTTCCCAACAATAAGCAAATGTGATTATGCTTAAGTGTCCCTCGAGGAAAACAAAACGATGCATTTAATTAAATCTGGCAAACAGCGAACAACACATTCAAATTCTAATTGATAATGAAATCATGGTAACACAAACAGACACAAAAGTTATACAAACAAACAAATGCGTCCCCAAGCTTAAAGGCGAGTTATTTCCGCTTAAAAACAAATTTGTTTCCCTTTAAATGTACTTCGCATTATTTTTACATTATTTAACATTTCCTTTTATTTCGCAATAGTTTTAGGCTTCATGAACCTCATTGGAAAGACTGTGGTCATTATAAATAGTTTAGAATAGTTAACTGCATTCAAAAGAGAGAGAGAGAGAGAGCGGAATGAAAATTTGCGATAAATAAATATAAAATTAAATAAAAATGTCTATTCATACTATATGTTATTTAGCTCTAACTATCACCCGTTGTTTATACATATGTATATATATATATATATCCTATACCTATACCTATATATACCTATATCGTAAATATGGGTTGTGACAGTTGTGTTTTTTGGAAAAGAAACAGTGCTATCAATATTGATGATTAATAAAAACATACTTTTTTGCATGTGTGTCCTTTTTGATTGTGGACCCCTTCTGCAAAGAAACAAGGTATTATGACCCATATGCTCTTTGAGCTTCAATGTATTCACAAGTGTTGATAATTTAGCAAATGTTAACTTGCAATTAGTTACTTCAGATTGCCTGCAGATTCATTATAATATAATACATATCGTGTATAATTAAACATAATATACTTACATTAAGTAAATATATACTGAAAAATATATAATTGATTTAAACTCAACAGAAACCGCAAACAATTAAATTAAATTGGTTTCTGTCTTCTAATATCAAATTGAAGAGATCACCTAAGGAGATGGGAATAAAAGAGAGAGAGAGACAAGAACTATCATAATTGAAATTCATATATCTACTACTTCTATAAAATTTAAAACAACTAACGTATTTGGTTACTAACCAATAAAAAAGAATTATACGCCATTGGAACATACGTTTTAGAATATAATTTTAAGTGTTCTATGACAGCTTTGTTTCTATTTATTTGTGATGATAAAAGCCATATTTTTCTTTTATTTTAGTCAAATATCTAGCATTCATATTCGTATTTATCCATGCATGTATTTATTTAGATTTATATTGCTTAAATGCTTCTCGTTTGTACTTGGAACTCAATACATCAATATATTCTGCAGAGGTTTTTTTTTGCAAATATTCGTCGAGTTTTCGCATAAATTCTTCTTTAGCCAGCACTTTTTTTGCTATCACATCTAAATCTATAAAAAAAACAGAAACCGGGAAGAATTATTTATCTTAAAAAGGGAAATTAGGAACAGATAATTGTAAAAATGGATTAATAAAAAACCTTGAGGCAGGGAGAAGCCTCGTTTGGATTGCAATATAAATGCAGACGTTCGAATGGACGCGCGATGTCCTAACATCTCCAGTTAATTACTATCATTTGCTCCAAAAAATAGCAGTTGTTTCTCTGAATGCTCTTAAAAAAGGAAATTGATTTTTGGAGATTTCTCACATCCTGGAAAATTCGGTTTTATGAAGATATTGATTTCCGAGTTTGGAATGCCGCCAATGCACTCACAAAAGGCCTTGCCATGCTTTGATGCGTACTTCATTCTAGAATGAGCGGCCAGGATCGCACCCCCTCCCCTCCCCTCTCAAACAAAATATTAAAAAAAATTTCAATAAATGAAACCCTGAAGAAAAACGATGAGAGCGTGAACCATAAAACTCCTATAAAATACAAAGATGTCTACTGATGTCGAAGCTGGTCGTTGGCAATAATTTGTCTGGTGGCAAATTCATGGGAATGGAACCAAAAGTGCTGAAAAAAGTTTGAGATACGAATGGCCAGAGTGACTGCGACAGACAATGGAGAAGAAAGCCCACATGAAGAATAGCAGCAACGATGAAGACGCATGTGTGATAATATGTAACAAATAGCCAATGACTTAGCAACGAATGGAAATAACAGTTAAATGCATTAGACACTCGTTGTTTTGATAGATAGATCAATACCACCGGACATAAAAGGACATCGAAACATTGCTGTGAATTTCTGAAACAACGGTACAAGATATTTGTATAATTACTGCCTTATTCTTTAACGAACGCGCTTTAAAACAAATATGTCCTTCACCGTTTTTTCTCCAACTGTAGCACCCTAGTGGGATTTTAATTATTAATGAAAAATTAAAACAGTTTGTAATGAAAATTACATTTTAGCAGATTAAACGCTTAATTGGGAATTTGAAATCAAAAGCAGATGTTATCTCAATCGAGGAGCAAACAGAATGTGTTTTTAATTTACCGTCAAATTAATTCCACTGCAGTCAAAAAAGATTTTCTTCGGATACCCCTACAGAAGCATAAATAACATTCGTGAAAGGAATTTCTCCCTCTGTCAATATTTTTTTTCCTGGAAAATATGCACATATATTCTTTTTTCGACTCTTGAATACAAGCCGGAAAATTTTTTGATGGGAATTTCAAGATCGGGAAAAAAAGTCCTTATTTTAAAATTCAAATGTTGCGAAATTTTTCATGGCGCTCTCCTGATTTTAGATTGGTGTTTATTTTGCTGTAATGGGTAAAATGTAATCGATTGAATATTTACATGTTAACCACGCGCCTTTTCCCTAATTTATATATAATCACTGCTTGAATTTTTTGAATGTTTCTGTTTAAAATTTAATTATTAAGTTTGGGGACAGGTATAATACCGTTTGTCCGATGATTTTAATACTGTAACTCTATTGTTAGACTGTTCTGAAACCGTACAGTGATTTAGCAGTAACGCATTTTGCTACCATGCAACTAACTCGGCAAGGTAATCCAGCAATTATCCAACAATTGAGTTGATTTTCTGCAACTCTGTAGTTGGGTATTTCATTCACTCTGTGAAAGAGTTTCGCCTTTTTGGGAAAATTACAGACCCTGAAGCAGTATGACATTTAACTCGATATCCGATATAGAATATCAACAAGAATCTGCTAAAATCAGAGTAATTTCTTTATGGTGTTTCCAGCGGAATTTTTTACTCCGGAGTTTTCAGTCAACTTTTCCTCTATGGAGATATCAACTAGTTTATTTTCTCCAATTCTCGGTTTATTCTGAATATAAATGCTCTGTATAAATTTATATAAATATATAATCTATTAATTAATACATGAATTCTCCGTCAGTACTTCTGAATTTCGGAGAATATGACGCTGTGGGTATGAGAATTAAATATTTTGCCGCAATTTAAGGCCAAGTTTTAATTACATCAAAACTTTATGCAGGAATTTTAAGGTACCTTCAATACTAATGTTACTTATTATAATATAAAGAATGAAAATGAGGATTTTGAGGTAGTTGTGTACAGTGTCTTTGATGAAAATATATAGATTTGTTCGTTCGTTTGTTTGTGGTTTTACGGCTCATAGACTACAAAAATGGTAATTATGCGCTGGAACCTACTGTTTTCCGAGGAATCTGAACCTCTGGACCTACAATTTTCCGAGGAACCCGAATCTCTTAAGTTCCTAGGGAATCAAACCCCGGACTACAGTGAGCAGTGTGATCTTTATGAGATCTCTGAGTAAGCATTCTTTGTACCGTTGGGAGTCGAACCCGAGTTAACGGCGAATGCGTTACCACACTGCACCACCGCCGGATGATTAGATTGATGATTTTTCTGAATAACCTGCCGAAAATGCATAATGCAGATACACGTATCTAAAATAGAGGGTATGATGTAGAAGATGAAAGAAGGAAACATGGAGCATGGGAGAGGAAAGGGGTATTCCTTAACAAAAAAGAAAATGATCATCTTCTGCAAGGAATGGGAAAAGTCATTAGTTACAAGAGAGAAAGGTTAGAATCAAGACACGAAAATACAGATCTTCAAAAACGTGGGTGACCATAGTCTGACACCCCCTGGCCCAGAGGTAACGGGTTCGGAAAGCATGGTGCTAATCCACGTTTCACTGCCAATTGGACAAAATAAAAATCGAAGAATGCTTATAGGACTAATTACACATCGTGGTCTAGGGATTGGTTGCCTAGGCCTTAAAAAATTTGGATTTATGGGGTGAGAAATGTAGGTTCACTTTCCTACAGTGGCGTGAGTAACGCATTCTTTTATCGTACCATTAACCTAAAAGTCCTAGACTTGTAGGCTGACACATCAGCCGCTATTGTGTTGTACACTTCCTATTTCATAACACAACGTTTACTATTAGAAGATTAATTGTCCATTTTCTTTTTTTTTTTTACGGAAGCTGTTGTAAATCTAAGCATTCTACGTATATTCCTTGAGTGATCTGAACCATTCGCAGTGGTCCACTCACTAATTTCTTCCTATTTTATTGAAAAAGACGCACTTGTAAATCATTCAATTTTACACAGCAGTGAGTGCGATTACGTGGCACGGTATCATCAAACTGGCTGGTGCACCAGTTCCCCCCTTTTTTTAAAAGCTTTACATTAATCCGAATTCGACTCCTAATCGACTCGCAGAACGTCTCCCGATTTTCTGCCCATTGTAGTCTAGGGTTTGGTTTCTTTGGTGGCAGTGGTTCATATTCCTTGGAAAAGTCTAGGTCTCAGGGTAGCATGACCCAGTGGTTTAGCTATGCTAATGCAACCAATGCAGTTGCATTGGGGCCCAAATTCTATATCTACGCCATTGGTATGACCTATCGAAAATCTAGGTCTCAGGGTTGTTTGACCTATCAAAAGTATAGGTTTCAGGTTATCATAACCTATCGTTCTAGGTCTTTGGGTAACATGATGTATCCTATCCATACGACATGGGAAAAAAAATCAGTGGCGCTGAAAACGCGGAAGAGGGAAAACGCCGATAGCAATTAGCCAAAGTGAAAAAATAGCGAAGAAAAACAAATTATTGAAAATATTAAAAACAACGGATGTTTTAAACCTAGATATTAAAAAATTATCTAACATAGCATAGGTTTCTAAACGATATCCGCATTCAAATGTTTCAATCACTTTTCTGGAACACCAAACTATGTATTTTGTTATTGTTTAACAAATATCGACATAAAGCCATTCATGAAATTAAAAACAAATATTCAAGAACACAACAAATTTCTTCCTAAGCTTCAAGTAGATGCTCAGATTCGTGAATTTAAATTTTTCAGTCGGCCTTCCCGCCGCCGATCGAACTTCCCACATCCAAAAAAAAATAATAATAATAATAAACTTTGGGTTGCTACGCTGAGAAGAAATGTAACGCGAACAAGCTCGTTATGGCTCAAATTTTGGAAATTATTTGTACTATTAAGGCAGATTGTTAAAGACTTCAACTAAGATTTTTTTCTCGAAATACGTATTAAGTAATCGTCTGGAGAATAGCAGCAGCTTGCCGCACAGGCGTGAAAACATCCAAGCCACTTTTTTGTATTCTTTCGGAGCAAAGATTAAATTTTAAAGTTTGGAATACAAAGTTTTAGTATGGTTATAAATTTTTTGAAGATTTTTTTTCAAAGTA
Source organism: Dysdera silvatica (assembly GCA_006491805.2). Lineage (NCBI taxonomy): Eukaryota > Metazoa > Arthropoda > Arachnida > Araneae > Dysderidae > Dysdera > Dysdera silvatica. The sequence goes on along the minus strand of QLNU02015270.1, from coordinate 49,755,527 downwards.
TCTAAATCGAAGGACGGGGTATTTGAGGAAGAGTTGGAATAACAGCAGGTTGCCCTAAACAAATACATTAATAGCAAAGTTGTAACTATATATTTCTACTTTTGAAGTGAGAATAAGAAGCACTTTTCTATTAATTCAGAGCAACAAACACGCTTTCTTATGTACCTTGCCATTATATTAATTATTGTCGTCAGTTTCGGAATCAATTTTGCGGTGACGGCGGCAGATAGTACGAAAGTACTTGGACAGCAATCTATTACTACCCAATAACAAGAAATAGACAAGTATCCAGCGCCGTACGCCGTTCATAGGTATTAATTAGAGCTCTTGCGTCAGACAAGGTGGTAGAACGATGAAAAATGAGGTAGTTAACTAATCGGTAATAATATATCGATATGAGGTGCTTCGATTATAGTACTCGGAAAAAGATACGATGACGTGAAATGAAATCGGTTGCCATGGAGCAAAAATATCGTCCTTTTCAAGGAATTTTCCGGCAATATAATAAAAGATTTTTTTTGCGGCTTTTTACGGCGCAAGAATAGCAAAAGTTACGCTGCGCCGAAATTTACCCTTTTCCGAGAAATTCGAAACTCTGCGGCCGTGAGGACCAAACCCCAGGCCACGATCCATCAAAAACCAAGATAGCTTTCGTCCCCTGGTATTTGCTGTTAGCTTCTTTTGTTCGGTCTTGTTTTACGGCGCCAGGTTAACAGAGGTCATGTTGCCCCTAGACCCAATTTTCCGAGGACTCCGAGTCTCTTAGAGACCTAGGGAAACAACTCCCGAACTATGGTGAGTAGTTAAGGGTCAATTTTTGATACGGTTGTGAGTCGAACAGGAGGAACGGCAAACAAGACGAAGGCGCTACCGTTGCATCGCCACAGAGCCCGATTTATTTGATTTTTTGTGATTTTTATGGCGCAAGGACTATGCTGCCTCGGGACTTAAAATTTTCAGAGAACTCTGCTCCTCTTACTGCTAGAAAACCAACCCCCGACTACGGTGAGCAGTTACTCTGTAAGCGCTCTTGTTTTATTGCGTCCTTGGGAGTCGAACGGGAGATAATGGCGCAATAAGCGAACGCGTTGCCATTGCGCCACTGCAAGGTTCCTGCTTTATTTTTCCTGCAAAATATTGCACAGTCAAACCTCGTTAAGACGAACACGCTTAAGACGAATTACTTTTAATGCGAATTGATTTCTTAAATCTCTTCAGATTGTATAACATACTATCCTTTCCGGATAAGGCGAATTATTGTTAATACATACATATTTTCTCTTCCCCCTTGGTGTTTTTCTTAACGAGATTCGACTGTACTACACCGAAGTAAATATAAAATATACTCAAGAAAAAATAATCAGAGGAAGAAAATATATCTTTGGGATACTCTCGCGCCAGATTTCCGCTAGATGTCGCTGGACGAGTTATACACATGGAAGCTACGCTCCTAGTAAACTGTATATTTTTGTTAAAAATAGAGATCCTAAAAAAGAGGAACTGGCGCCTAGCAGCCATTTTGTTGCCATTTTATCACGTGATCCTGGTTGCAAATTGTATTTATTGGCGACATTTTAAAAGTTGCGCCAATGTTTACATTCGTCGAATAATCGCGGATTGCTGATTATTTTTATTTCTAAAAGACCAATCATTGCGCCAAGGTAAATGAAACCGGAATTGTACAACAAAATGGCGGCTAATGCATCGGCCAAGAAATCTAGGGCCTGTAGTTAAAAAAATTATTAGTACAAAGTAGTAAATTTGTGAATATAGTGTAGCTATATTATAGAAATCAACATGATTTCAAAAGAAATGACCTTTCAATGGATTATAGTCACTTTTGAATGAAATGTTACGTTGACAATAGTGGGCGATTAATAAACATACAATTACTTTGATATTACAACGGTGCATTTGCTTTAAGGAAATAGCGGAATCGGGAAACGGTGAGTGAAATTTTATATAATACAGCAAAATGCCTGAATAGTGGCCATCTCTGGTCTTGAATATTTACCCTATATTCAGGAGAGATAAGGTACTGTGCTTTCGCCCTCAGTTGGCGTGTGATACCGTTAGCAGACGGGTTAGTCCATTGCAGTTTAGGGAAGGCCGTCTTGGAGGAACTGGTTTTTCCGCATGAACAACCAGTTTCGGAAAGACGCCCTTCCCTAAAGTGCAATGGACTAACCAGTCTGCTAACGGTAACACACGCCAACTGAGCGCGAACACACAATACTGTGCATTAGCGCTCAGTTGGCGCGTGATACCGTTAGCAGACGGGTTAGTCCATTGCAGTTTAGGGAAGGCCGTCTTGGAGGAACTGGTTTTTCCCGCGCGAAAAACCAGTTTCGGCAAGACGCCCTTCCCTAAACTGCAATGGACTAACCCGTCTGCTAACGGTATCAGGCGTCAGGTCTGCGCGAACGCACAATATAACAAGTATTCAAATGGTGAATTAGAAAAACGTCGATTAAATAGAGGTGACCGTTATGGTTATTTTGCTTAAATTCTAAACCAATGGACTGCTAATGCAAAACGTAGACAACTAGTATTTTCTGGCGAGATAATTGCTATATTTATATAAATGGTTTCAACAATTTCAGTTTCAAAACTCCGAATAGTAAAAGTATGATTATATCTGATGCAATCAGGGATAAGAAATTTAACTATGGCACACAAACTGGAAATGTGATCAATTTATGAAATTAACATAGTCGAGATCAGATTAAATAGAGGCACAGATAACAAAAGACTGTATGCTACGAAAAGTAAGGGAGACTTGAAAAGTGCACAGTAATCATAGGCGTAGCCAGGGGTGTTTTTTTGGGGGGGGTTGTCCCCCATAATGAAATTCTATATATTGAACATAGGAATATGCGAGTTGTAGCTCTGCAACCCCCTCATTCAGCTTATAATCCAACTTTATGAACTTTCTGTCTACGCCTATGAGAGTAACGTAACTGTGAAAGCACCGATTTCAACAAATAATTAAAAAATAGAGTGCACTTCAGTTAGAAAAAAAAAAAATTCCCAAATTCTTAAATCTAAAAATTCATGTAGTGCACAGCATGAAATAGGTTAATTCATCGTAAATTTATAAAACGAAGGTATAGTTAAAGTATGTGTAACTAAGTATAATTGCTAACGTGTGAGGTCTAATATACAACGGTCGGCGATGCCATAGTGAAAGAGACAATCACAATGTAAGGGCAATGCGTTCAGTTGCCATGAGAACAGAGTTCATTTCCAGCAGGTGCAATGCCAGTTTCGCTTTACATACTCAGGGTATTGTGTTCGATTCCGTAGGCAAAAGTGGTTCGAATTCTACGGAAAATTGTAGGTTCTGGTACAACATGACCTTTGCTGTCCTTGTGCCATGAAACAAAAATATACAAAATCTTATATAACCGCGTATGACGATTATAAATACTGTATATCTATAAATAGTGTATGGCTACTAAAAGACAGCTATTAATATATAACAATGTACAGGGTGTGTCCCATGATAGTTCCACCCTTAATAAGTCGCGTTTTTCTCAACGAAAAAAATTCATTTATATCGTTTTAAAGATTTCTAAACGCGCTATCTTTTTTTTATCAAGAACTCCTTAGAAATATGAATATTGTGTTAAAAAATACAAAATGCTCTTTTTTCTCTTATTTCAAATAGTACTCTATATATATTTTTACACCAAGAAAAATCTTATATAATTATGGTTCTAACAAAACTAAAATACATTTTCTATAACGAATAAAACTGGAGATATTGCAAGTTTAAATCTAACATATGTGTCAAATAACTTGAGGACTATTAACAATTACCGTGCTATGTAATTTGGCTGTTGCCACTAAAACATTATGTTCCTTCAGAAGTCAATAATACAAGAAAAAAAAAGTCATAATTTAAAATTCAAATTTATTTTGCATGAATCTAATATACGTATTTCATACTCTGCCAGTGGTAATGTATTGAGGGTAAGGGTAGCACACTCTGATTTATAGCTCTAATGATACCAAAACATATTTTCTACGGAGAACAAGAGAATTGGAGATATTACGATGAAGTTTAACAAATGTATTTAATTGCTTAGTTTCCACAGGTGAAAAAAAAAATGAAATTTCCATGAAAGGTTACTAATTATGAAAAATTATAAAATTAAACAAAAATTAATTTTATTTAGCTTAAACATTTCCGTAAATATCAAAGTTTAATATCAGTCCAGTTGCATTCACAGAAAATCCATTTTGGTCTCGGTAAAGCCATAAATCAAAGTGTAGTGCCTTTGCCTCAGAGTGTTGTCACTGACAGAGTATGGAATTGTGAAGCCTATTCTTTTTTTGTGTTACTGACTTTTGAATAAAACACAATTTTTTAGTGACCACAGCCACAATACATAGCAATGTAATTGTTAACAGTCCTCAAATTATTTGACGCATATGTCAGGCTTCAACTCTTAATATCGGCAATTCTATTCATCGTAGGAAATCTATTTAGGTTTTGTTCGAACCATAATTAGATGATCTTTTTCCTGGCATGAATACAGAATGTATCATTTGAAATAAGAGGAAAAAGTGCACTTTGTATTTTTCAACACACTGTCTATAGTTATACAGAAGTCTTCATGAAACACAAAGATATCTCGTTCATAAATCTATAAAATGATATATATAAATGTGCTTTTTCCGTTGAGAAGAATTACAGTTGTGGGTGGTACGTACGGTCATGGACACCCTGTATATTAATAGCCTTATATGTAGCAATGTATAAGTATATGAATATGTAACAATGTATATATATGCATATAACTAATAAATTGCGTTTATCCGAGAAATGAAAAAAGGAAATCATTACTAAAGCATTTCAATACTACCACGTATGTATGGATAAAGATGAGGAATTAGACTGGTTTCCAGCGAGGTTTGCTTAATATTCCCATTTTGTCGAAAATTATGAAATATTGTTCCCTGCCTGGCTAGAAATGATTAGAATTGTAAGCCTAAGTAGAAGCACGAGCAACGGCATCTTTGTTTTTACAAATCGTTTTAATAAGCGCGTAAATTCATCCACAGTATGTAATATACAATTTTAACTCGTTTGCTTATTTTATCATAACGCGAAAATGATATTACCTGTCACAGAAGTGCATTGCGTGTGAGAAATTTTCTAGTAATAACGGTTAATTTACTCAGGGACATGATTTGTGAAAACGAGATAGACCACAATAAACTACACCGATAAAGGTTAGGAGCAAAATATACGAAATGAAAAATGCTTATCTTCCAATTGTTATTAACGTAAGACGTGGTAGATTATTTGTGGTATTAGAAAATGTTGGTTTTAGTTTTGTTTCATTCGTTATAATCATGAATTATTATTTGCGCAATTATTTAAGATTATAGTACATAATATAACCATGTTTTCTGTGGATCGCAGAAAACTGAGAATGTGATCACAATGCTAGCAACATATGATCCATGACTGTTTTTTTTTAGATAAATTGATTTTAAAAACGTAAGGTCAAAAACAACTGAAAAGCTATAGGTTGCAATGGCAACGTTATTTTCCAATACTTTTTTTGGTATGTAATTAAGGGTCTTAGGAAGAATATTTTAAGTAGATGAGACATAGAACAGAAAATATAGATGTAAAAATCATATCATAGATTGTAGTATGTTCAAATTTTCAATGTGAGTTTTATCGAAAACCTTATATTTTAATTGCATATACTTTAAAATTTGTCCAATGTAAGTAAAACATTTATGGACAAAAACAAAGTGAGCAATTTAAGCAACGAAAATATTAAATTCATATCAAGGAAAAACATAAAAATATTACTGAATTAAATTCAAAGTACTTAGACATAAAAGGAAAGAAAATGCTTTAAGAAATAAGAAAAAATCTCGAAAATCCAAAATAAATTTTGCAAGCAAGTTAAAAAATGAAATATGCAATAACCATAAATATAGATAAGAAAAGTTCTGGCATCAACTCTAAAACCTGGACTCATGAGAGGCAGATCATCATAGGCCTAGAGTTATATGGGCCCGTCGGACCCAAGGCCCCCCCCCCCAATAATTTGAAATAGATTGCTATTTTTTGTATACCCTAATGTATAAACGCGCATAAAATATGCTTGTCCCCCACAAAAAAATAATTTTGAGAATTCTACGTTAATGCAGATCACATTCATAGATTCATTTGCTTATCTAATACTCTAAAAAAGGTCTTACTGATTAATACTTTACCTACCGGAAGCCTATTAATATGCTATTTTTCACCAACGCTTAACGATCGGTACCCCAACCGGTAGCCTATTAATCGGTCTTTCAATTGCCAGAGTTTGCTGTCCAGAAGCCGGCTTCCGGGCAGCAAACACCGGCAATCGAAAGACCGATTAATAGGCTACCGGTCGTTAAGCGTTGGTGAAAATAGCCTATTAATAGGCTTTCTGTAGGTAAAGTATTAAAGAGAAATAAAGCAGCCACGTACAGCAAGAAAGATGAATTTGTATTTGTATTATACAGGGTTTGTCCCAAAAGTTCCCGAAATGATTTTTTTAAAATCATTTATTCAATATCAGTTTACAATCTTTTCAGAACTTTTCAAAGTATTCTCCCCCTGCTTCGATGCACCGTTGCCAACGCTTCACCCAATCATTGAAGGCGCCCTGGAAGTCGTCAACGGGAATCTCCTTCAGTGAGGTCGTCGCGGCTGCTTTTACCGCCTCCAGCGTCCCATGCCGAGTTCCTTTCAGGGTTCTTTTGATCCTTGGGAACAAAAAGAAATCCGCTGGTGCCAGATCGGGGCTGTACGGCGGCTGGGGCAGCGTTGCCACACCCATTTTGGCCAGCAACTCGGAGACAATGAGCGCGGTGTGGGTTGACGCGTTGTCATGGTGCAAGATCCAATTGTCGCGAATTTCGTTTCGGACGCGTCGAACCCTGTTGCGCAACCGTTTGAGCACTTCACAGTAAAACTCCTTGTTGACTGTTTGTCCTTGTGGCACGAATTCACTGTGAACTACACCTTTTCTGTCAAAAAACACAATGAGCATTGCCTTGATTCGCGATTTGCTCATCCTTGCTTTTTTCGGGCGAGGAGACTCCTTGGTGTGCCACTCGCTGCTCTGGCGCTTTGATTCGGGATCGTACTGAAAAATCCACGTCTCGTCCCCTGTGATCACTCTGTCCAAAAATTCTGGGTCCGTTTCGTAGCGTTCATGCAATTCCTGGCACTTCAACAAACGCTGCTCCTTCATCTCACTCGTCAGGACTTTTGGCACCATTTTCGAGCAGACTTTCCTCATTTGAAGATCCTCCGTTAAAATGCGATGAACGATTGTTTTGGGTATTCCACACTCCTCTGCAATCACCCGAACACTTAATCGTCGGTCATTGTCCAAAACTTGACGCACTTTTTGCACCGAGTCGTCCGTTTGTGATGTCGACGGGCGTCCAGAGCGGTCGTCGTCGTTGACGGACTCCCGACCTTCCCGGAACCGCTTGTGCCACATGAAAGTTTGGCTTTTTTTCATCGCCCCGTCACCGTAGGCTTTCCGAAGCATTTCGAGTGTCTCCGCCCCGTTTTTACCCAGTTTCACACAAAATTTGATTGCATAACGCTGCTCCAAAAACTGGTCCATTTTTTGATCGACGAGGGTGCAGTAGATACCTCTGCGCGGAGCGTGACCCTGCCTCAACAACTGCCCGCAGGCGACTGATACCGGTCTCGTTTCCAAGCTCAGATCCCCCACCAACTTCTCCGCCCCGTCAGCCAGCGTTGCCAACTACAAAAAATCATTCCGGGAACTTCTGGGACAAACCCTGTAAAAAAACAAAATTACTGTTTTAACCTAGAAAAATCTTTAAAAAAGTACATATGTGGTTAATAATTTTAAGTTGCGTAAGTTGGAATATCTGAATTAGAAAGAAAAACATAGTCAGGCAATTTTGAATGGCGACAAGCAGAAAAATATATGCTATGAGGCTTCCAGATGAGTAATAACAGTTCGAAGTGGAGGGTATGTTGCATATTATAGAAATCACATTTTTTGGAGTAATTGTATTGATAAAATGCACAATACTATAATTGTTTAGAAGGGAAATTCACAATAATCACAATTATAAACTAAGACGCGTCGTTTACAATTATTTTGACGGAAAATCGTCCACCATTAACAAAATGGAAATTCAAAAGCCTTTTCTATCAGAGAAGGTTGTACAGAGTACAGAAAATCCAGAATGGGTTTTCGTTCTGATGATGACGGTCCGCTTGCCGTCGAAGCGTTTATAAATGACCCATCTTCGTTTATAACGGATTGCTGCATATTTTACTAATGCATATCGAATTTACAATTCAGTCGTCTCGCGTTTTGAATTACTGTTTCCATTTAATCTAACATAGAGTGCATTATTTTTCCTCATACTGAACGTTGATCACTATCTTTTGCTAGCTTGTTGCATTCGAGAAAAACATGTGATAGACTTAATTTCTTAAAGACTTTTGTTCACAGAATTATTATGTCTAGAAAGTTGCTTCCTGTTACTAGGCATTAACCTGTTTACATTTGCTAGGAATTGGCGCTAATCTAATATACGAAGATGTCTAAGAGTGAATTTGGATAGCTTCGAATGGTATTGAAAATACATTTTATGGGCTTCTCGTTTGAGATTTACAATAAATATGAAAATAATTAGGCTTAGACGAACCTTAAAATAAAATTTACAGTAAGACTTAAAGTTTTAGAAATGAATGAATGTTGGGGAGAATTGTAGGCCTGTTTTATATTTTGCAAAATGCGATAATTCGTCAAAATAGTTATTTTTCTCAATATCGTAAATTGGTTGAAAATAATTATTAGGGAATATTCTAATAAAACAAATAACGTTTCGTAGCGTTATTAAGCTGTTTCAGGGAAATGGATATCCTTTAATATCCCCTTTCACAGAATCTTACCAACTGCAAGATTTACTGTTGCTTTTCTGATTTATGGGGGTCGGTGAGAGTTGTAAGAAAGAAACAGATTCGTGGTACGTTTCCACCAACACCAAACACAGATCAGCAGTCAACATTTATTGCCGCCGTAAAGGTGTTACGGTCAGTTTTTGTGACTTATCGGTAGATGTTACCCGTTGAAATGTTTGCCAAGAATACCCACATCTACCATAAATAAGACTCGAATTCCATAACTCAGAAGTAAATTTCGAAAAATCGAGTCTAGTGTATGTGAAGGTTACGCGCAATAGAAAATACAAATGGCCTTTTTATTTTCTTCCTTGGAAGTTAGTCCCGTATCGTTCCTCAAGTGCAGTTTTATGAATTGAAATATTCTTGAAGTGGCTTAAATTCAGCTTAGGCCATAAAACCGCCCTGAGTCTATTGCATTTCTAAACATAAATATATTATTTGGGTTTGGTAAAGCCGTAACCTTAGGGAAGGGAAAATGAACAAATAACCAAATTTCGAAAAATCCCTTTACGGTAGCTCTAGAATATCTTCTATTTCAACTTCCGATTTGGACGAGCCTCAGGCTGCAATCTATCTCTTCTATTATTTACATATATTTATTTTCTGATTATCAAGTAATTACAGATTTTTTCAAACAATTTTAAATAGTTTATAATGAATTCGAATGATATATTCAAATGAAAATATTCAAATGATTTAAAGTCCCTTATAAATATACATACCATGTATTCAGTTGAAAAGATTAATATTACAAAATTATGAGAATAAAAAACTTCCTTGATTTTAATTTTATGCTTTCTCCCGGAAATAAAAATTGACATTTTTTTTTTTCAAATTTCTACTCAACTCTTATAAAAAGATATACAGTGTGTTACCTTTTTCAACTGAACACATTGCATATATGTTACGGTAAGTGTGATTAATCAGGTGATTATGTATAATTATCGGTGATTGTTCATAATCACCACTAAACTTAGTATATGTGATAAATTATTGACTATTTGTCAAATTTACCGGTTAGGTTATAAAATCCCCAACTCATAATGGCGAGTGTGATAAAAGTCCATAACTTTTCAAAAATTTGTCTAGTTTGTGTAACTGCTTTGCTTCTATCGTGACGTAAACCACTGCTAGGTCAACAATTACAGGCAAAGAAAATGTTCCGAGTTATTTTTTTTGGAAATATGCGGTTAACAATAATTTATCAAATACACTGTGCATGAAGATACTGATCCACTATATACTGATTCAACAGATGCTGATCCACTATATACTGATTCAACAGATGCTGATCCACTATATACTGATTGATGCTGACCCACTATATACTGATTCAACAGATGCTGACCCACTATATACTGATTCAACAGATGCTGACCCACTATATACTGATTCATACAGATGCTGACCCACTATATACTGATTCAACAGATGCTGATCCACTATATACTGATTCAACAGATGCTGATCCACTATATACTGATTCAACAGATGCTGATCCACTATATACTGATTCAACAGATGCTGATCCACTATATACTGATTCAACAGATGCTGATTCAGGCGGCGCACATCGAATGTGATCGAAACGGCATGAATCGCGAAGCGACGAAAAGGGGGAGGTCTGAGGGGGGGGGGTCAAAAAACTGTGCTGTATTCTACTGACTTAATCAGTCAAGATCTTTATCACATTCGCCATTATGAGTTGGGAATTATGTAAACTCACCGGTTAATTTCATAAATATTCAATAATTTATCACATTTACCAAATTCAGTGATGATTATATATAATAACCGGTAATTATACACAATTACCAGTTCATTACATTTACCGTAACATATATATAAAAATTTATTTCATTTTGTGGTAATAATTATATATATAGCCATTATATGTTAATTATAGGTTAAACATATTCTAAATCACAATCAGTGTATATGGCGCCCAAGCAGCTTGTATAAAACCAACTATACCCAACTCCCGTGATTAAAACATCAACCAACCTTTCCTTGAACAATCCTAGAGCCCTATAATTTTAGGGCAACACATTTGCCGCCATTTTGTTGTACACTTTTGTTTTCATTTGCCAACGTTTACCATTCGACAATTAATAGTACATTTTCTTCTGTTTATAGAATCTGTTGAAAACATAAACATTCTATGTTTCTTCCTTGAATGACTTGAACAATTCATAGTGGACATGCACATTCATTTTACCCTATTTTATTAAAAATAACGCACTTGTAAATCACTCATGAACACAGCGTTAAATGCGATCACGAGGTATGATGGCATCAAAATGGCGGATGGTACCATTTCTTCTTTCTAGGAGCTTTAGATCAGCCTATGCAGTTTGACCACCGTATGCACATACAAATCAACCCAATGCATCAATTATTACCCAAGAAACCTCATATTCACAATTCCAAGTTTATATCTAGTAAACTTTCATAATAACTTTCATAATAACGCCGTTGTAACTAACGAGTATTTTCGTTTTATTTGGATTTTGCGGTCCCCAGGAATGCTTTCTAGAATTAACATATTTTCGATTAACAACTACCTTCTCTTTACCGACGTCTGTCCATGATTTTCCTTATTTCCTGTGGCTCGATTCAAGTATCCCAATTGGCTAAGTTTATCAAGATTTCTTTTTATGTAAAGATTGTTTTAAGGGGTTCAGTAGTGTTTTTGTTTAAGTTTAGTTTTACTGGTTGAACCATGACTGCCAAAAGACAATGCGTTTATTGCAATGCGTTTGAAGTTAAGCAATTCATTCAAACATGAATAGAAATTCACCCAATGTATTAAACAATAAAACTTGCTAAAGGGGGTGAATTTCGGGACATAGTCGTATCCTAGAAAATACACTCGCTTTAAAATGCATATCATCGATCTTAATCGCAGGACCTTTAAAGGAATGGATCTTACGTCCGGCATAAGATATTGATTGTACTGCAATCAATTTCAAAGATATTTTCTTTTCATTAGTTGCTTTATAAGGCATGGGAGGAAGTTAATTTTTTCATTAATGTTTTCCGATGTTATCTTGTTTACTAACACGATCCTCACGGCTAATTTCACTAAATTTATACTGAAGTAACTAGTGTTGATTATAGAGTAAAATTCTCTGAAATTTGAGGGCTCGGAATAATTTATTTTCAAATATATTTAGGAATGAAACCGATTAATCGTTTACTATGAGAAATGAGTAAATACGTTAAGTGTAGTTGCTAAATTCTTAATCTGATAAATCTTTAAACTTTACTAATTAAAATTCGCTAGTATTTGGTTGGATACTATACTTCTACGTCAGCTGTTAACCGTAAAATTCTACCTTTATTCTCAATATTGTATTGCATTCATGGTATCTCCTTTTGAGCTGGACTCGCCTAACACATAATGGAAAATACAATTCTACTTGCCATATATGATCGCTCCTTGTTAAACAAAACCTGTAATACTATGGAGCAAAATGGCAAAATCTCTATGACATCTACCCAAGCAAAAGCTTTTGCTATACTTTACTCTACTGCATGTCTGGAAGAATTGATTGTCCTTAGAAAAACGAAAAGCACTTTTGGTTGCGCCAAGTGTATGTTGAAAAAGACGAACTGTGTTTCCAGCCGAATTGACTGAAGAATATCGACTATAGATAGAAAGAAGTCGAAGACAATACGTTAGAAAGTGGTAAAGGTATTTGTGGTCCCGATATGTTCCTAGGGACCAGGTCCTTTCTCTTCTGTTCTCATTCCTCCTACAGGGGCTTCTTTTTTACCTTCACGGTAAAAGAGCAACGACCCGCGTCTAATGGGATTTTCGATTATTACTTGCCCTGTCATTCTTCCAGAAGTTAAACTAGTTCAACTTTTTTTTTTCCCTTCTCAAATGCCAGGTTACTTTAACCGTAGCCCATAATTCTGCAGTTTCCTTTCCCCGAGATTGCTATTTTTTAACGAACTGCTGTCACTTAAGAGCGATCCAATTATAAGGTGCTCAAAGAAGCCGTGGAGTTAAGCTCACATTAAAAGGCGTTTCGCCGAGCCATCGTAGAAAACCTGTCTAATGTTATTAGAGCTTAGTTTTTATAACTTATTCTTGTGTGCAATTGATTCGTGATTAGGAGACCTATCTGCAGTGGTAACGCGTCCGTTTAGCGCGCCTGGTTTTACTGGTTTTAACTCGTTTTACTCCCAACAGTGTGAGAAAGAACTCTTACCAACAAACTGTTCACTGTAGTCCAGGCGGGTAGGTACCTGAGATCTTAAGAGGCTCGGGAACCTCCGAGAACTGATGGTCCCGTGGCATCACGACTCTTGATGTCCTTATGTCGTAAAACTTTTATATATGTACAGTGGAACCTGGTAAACCGACCACCTGTATAAAGTGACCACTTTTTATAAGAGAGAGAGAGAACTGGTTAGGACTTTGGTCACTATATAAGACAGAGACCCAATGTTCGTGGTGACCATTGCAGCCCAGTCCCAAAAGTGGTCGTTTTAGCAAGTTCTAGTGTATTTGGTTTGGAGCCCTCTTTCGCAAAGCGAGAAGACGTTTCCCGTCGATACAGGGTGAGAAATGTAGGTCCCGTGTCCCTGATAATTAATTCGTTCGCGTTGAGTAATGGGATAGTGTAATGGTGACTCGTTTGCCTAGCATGAGTTTATCCCGGTTCCGACTCCCAACGATGCCAAAACAAAGCTTAATATTACCTGCTCACCATGGTTTGGTTCCCTGGCCCTTAAGTGGTTCGGGCTCCTCGGTGCACTGTAGGATCCTGCGCAGCATGACCCTTGCTGCCATCAGGGCCAGATTATGGCAATAGCTCGTGGGGCCCGTTCTCGGGCGCTAAACCATTTCAATTAATGTGATAAAGCAGTAAATTAATGCAAAAAATCATTTTTTTTTTCTGGCTTCTTCAGATATGCGATCCGAAACGAATCTAAAGAAATCATAGCTAGCATCCACAATTACGTCAATTCTAACTACAACTGAAACTTTAGGAATAACTAAACTCTATTTTTAGTTGTTGCTGGTCTTGCAATTTCACTATAATTTGGCTACTTTTCGTCATAAATGACTTTAGAAATGTGGAGATGGTATGGTTTTAGGCACTGCACATTTTTTCGCATCCAATTTTATCTCTTGTCTGTTTACATCTTGATAAAACCATAGCATTGTACTTTTTCAAATAATAGCGAATGCCATAAATGTAAGCCGCAGTGTTTCCAAAAACAAGAAATTGGTGCGCCAATGCCACATAATATTTGCTACTTTTACCAAAACTTTCACAACTCCTGCTGCGCACGTGTACTCCTTGGCATCTGACGTTAGCGTAAAAGTGGGATAAAAAAGCATATTCTTACCTATATGTTTAAATGGGAATAGCGGGTGCGTACATTTTTCAGATTTATATCCAATCTTTATAAGCGTGTCAAGGGCGGGCCCCAAATGCAGGTTGGGCCGAGGCCCCCTTAATGGTCATAGTTGGCCCCTGACTGCTCTGGTGCCACAAGAGACAAATATTGTCATCGGGTACTGCAGCTACTTCTAGACGAAAGCTATAATTTTGTTGCGGGCAAATGTCTTAAATTTTGTTGCATCTAAAATAGTATATGTGATTACATGTGGTGAACCATTAAATGATTTACACGTCTTAAACATTTGCTCAAATTTTAACTAGAAGCGTTCATGAGCTTTTATCCAAAATAATTTTACCTTCATGACACTTTGTGGTTCTTTTAATTGTGTAATCATTTTTAACTTTTTATCTGATATTGGTTTATATATTTCATCTGGTATTGTTGCATCGCGATGCAAACCGATGCATCGGTTTGTTTCATTGTACATTTAATGCAGTTTTACCTTTGTATGCTGAATTTATTTTATTCTTAAAATTGTATGTACACGCTTACCTTCTTTGGCGCAGAATGACCAGTGTTGTCCTTACGCCATAAAAATACAAACAAACAACCAATTACATGTGACTTTTTCAAAATCCTTCAAGGACTAGACCTCGCTGACTTGTTATCTATTGCTTCAAATAACATTCCGAATCTCTGGAAACGGTAAACAACTTTAAATATCTTGATAACGCCTTGGTAAAGGTTGTTAAATAGAAGCAAATGAAAGCTATTCCCATAAACGTTATTACGGATTAGGGTGATGCTGTTGAAGAGAGCGTGGAGACTTTCAGGTTCGAAATAAATTTCCTAGTGCAGATAGGTCTTTAATATACTCATGTTTGTAAAAATTGCAACACCATGAAGGACTCGTACATTAAATTCCATTCAGTTCGGACAAACGACCTGTGTTGATACAAATAAACAATTAAAATTACAAAGCAAAAAAATAATATTACATGTCGAAAATCAGTATTTGGTGAAGCCACCACGCGCTGCAATAAGTGATGCTATACGACGTGGCATGGAATCAAACAGATGTTGAATGTGTGCCTGAGGAAGAGCATTCCAGATTGCTTGTATGCGACCCCAAAGTTCATCTGTAGTAGCTATGGGACGAGGATCACGAGCGAGACGCCGACCAACGAAATCCCACACATGTTCAATCGGCGACATATCCGGCGAATAGGCAGGCCAAGGAAGAAGCTGTATCTGTTGTGATGAAAAGAAGTCTTGAACATTCCTGGCAATATGTGGGCGGGCATTGTCCTGTTGAAATACAGCTCCGGGAATGCCTTGAAGGAAGGGAACAACTTCGGGCTCCAGAACTTCATTGATGTACCGGTTGCTGTTAAGATTACCCACAATTCGTAGCAGCTGAGATCGTCCATGATCCAATCGCATCCCAGAATATAACGCTCGGGTTTCGTTTACGATAACGTTGGATAACGCACTCCGGAAGGTGGCGTTCACCGGTATAGCGTCTAACACGGATGCGGCCATCACTGTACCCCAAATTAAAGCGGGATTCATCAGAAAACACCACTTGTTGCCAATCAGCACGCCAGTCTCTATGTCCATGAGCCCATTGTAGCCGCAGGCGCCGATGGTTTTGCGTCAGGAGGATCCTGTATATAGGAACTCTTGCACGCAGTCCACGGTGCAGTAGACGCCGACGAATTGAAGCACACAATGATACACCTGTAGCAGTGCAACAACGTTCTGCCAACTGTCCAGATGAAGCAAAACGGTCCGTCACCACCATGCGGACCAGGTGTCTATCATCCCGTACTGACGTCACCTTTCGGCGTCCACTCCCGGATTTCCGAGTTGTCTGGTTCTCTTGAACCCACTGCTTCCACACTCGCATCACTGTGCTGCTGTTACGCCCCATACGAGCTGCTATTGCACGATAAGAAAACCCTCCTTCACGAAGGCCGATCATTCGTCCCCGTTCAAACTCCGTAACTTGCTGAAATGTCGCCCTCTTTCGTCGTAGAGGCATAGTGACGTCTCATGTAACGTTTACCACTAGCAGATAGCCATACACGCCCCGCTACAGCCCTCTATTTATACGGATCCATCAGCAGTTCAGAGGGCGCTGCTCAGCCCACGCATGCGTGATGACTCTGAAATTCTAATCATTTGAATAGCATACCCTAATTTGCATTTCCTGAAAGTTTCAGCTCAATCACATGATTCCTTCATGGTGTTGCAATTTTTACAAACATAAATTTAGATCACTCAAAAACAATCGTAAATCCGAAAATTAACGGTATATGTAAATATAGGATATTTAATAGATAAATGTTGTATATAATGCAATTCATGGATAGTTTATATATAATGCACTGAATGGATACAATTTATGTATAATGCACTTAATGGATACAGTTTATATATAATAATACACTTAATGGAAACGCTCTGCTGTAGTAAAATGGTGACACGTTAGTCTAGCATGCAGTTAACATAGATTCAACAACAACCAACGCTAACAGAAAACAAGAACGTTTACCGGCTAATTACTTTCCATTATCCGGCGTTCGTTCACAGGCAGTACATAGTTCGATTCCTCAAAAAAGTGTACAGCGTGATATTTACTAATTTTGTTCCATAATACACTGAGTGAATGGGTAGATTTCATATGTAATATTCGTAAAGGATAAAGATTATATGTAATATGCTTAATGAATCACTATTACATTCAATATATATATAACAAACGTGGAGATAATGTGCAATATATACTGGATATATAAAGGTTATATGTAATATACTGAGCGGATGAATGAAATATGAAACGGTTTTGAAGATTCTCACAGTCCTTGCGCCGTAAATCTTTCAAATAAACGGAACCTACAGTTCTCAATGTGGCAGATCTCTGCCGTTTAGTGAGTGAACTCCGGGCCGCAGATTAAGTTGAAAAAGTAGAAAGAGGTGGTCACCAAAGGTGGATCATATTCCAATTTTGCACATTGTAAATATTCACTACGTCGCGGAGGGATTAACGTAAAAAAATACTTATTGAATAAGTGTAGTATGCAATATTTCTTATTAATATAGATATAATATATTAGCATAGAATATACTTAAAGAATAAAGGTAAGGTACATGTGACGTATATCTAACGAATACGGATGACGTGGAATATACCCCGAGAGAAATATTAAATATATATTGTCTGAAATTAACTAAGATTTCCAATTCTAGTTGATAAAACCAGTTATTTCTGGGGAAGAGGTAAATGCCGTGGGGTCCGTTACGTAACTTTTCTCTTGTTTTTTTTTTTTAATTAAAATTATTTTTGAAAAATAATGCCAGCCTGAAATATATCTGGCTCTTCAAAACGATCAAGAGCGGGGAAGGGGCATACATTGGTTGGGGCCCGCTTTAGTAAACTGCCTTAAGACACGTAAATTATGTAGACATACCTCTAGCCCTGTTCGTACGAACTACTATTAAAGCACGGGGTGTTTCGCACCCCACAACTTACAATTTGTGAAAAAGAACCGTCCACCCTTGCTTCTGAAACTGGCCAAACTCTTTCCTGTTGCCTTCAAAGTCACAATCTTTTGGGGTAGGGTGACAAAGTGAAAATTCCACTTATTGTTCCCTGTAAAATTGGACGTTTTTAATGAAATAATGCTATATAATCAGATGGGGTGCAAAGCACCCACCTCGCGTCCTCACTTTCCTCTAATAGGCGCGCCTTCTCGCGGGTTAATTGTAAGCGTAATAATATCGTTCTGTACATCATTACTAAAATATGAAAAGCATCCAATATCGAATTTATATATTCCAATGCACTTGTCTTTTTATCTAACTACGGTCATTAAGGGTTTGGCTTTTTGGACCTTAAAAGATTTGGATTTTCTTTGGAAAACTGTGGATGTCGGCATATCATGGTTTTTCTTCCGCCGTAAAACGTAATTTCATCTGTGCATTAGTTACAGCTTTCATGACATGTGTTTATTATAAAAAAAACCAGCCATTTTAAACTCCTTAAACAGCGGTTTCCACTAGTTTAATTCTTTAACTATCCGATTGGTAAATACAATTTTCACCAAAGCTTAATGTACTGTTTGTGTTGAATTTCAGCACCAGTATTAGGACTCTGAGTTATCGCCCAATTTCTGGAACTTCGAAAGTCAAACACAGTTAGCTAAATGAATTAAATTTCCCAGGACATTGTATCTGTTTCTTTAAGTCTCCTGCATCCCTTAATGCCACAGCTTTTTATTGCATCTTCTTTTTATCACAAGTCCCTTGTCCCTTAAATTCGATTTTTATGTGGTCTGCTGTTCCCAAACTCAGATCCTCCCTAAATTTGTATGCCGAAGGGAGAACGCTAAAAAGAAGGAAAAAGATTTCGGTGTGCCTAAGCGAAGAAAAGATATATGGCTTCTAGCCCAGCGAAGAAACGGCTTTCAAACTGAAGATGTAGGTTACGTCTTTCAGAGAAGGTTTAAACTTCACGAAGTGGAGAAGTTTTCACCCTGCGTGCCTGGTCCGCCTTAGAAGCGTAATTACATTTCAAAATTAAAGCTTAAATTACACACCCTACGACCATATTAAATCCTTTTTCGTAGCTGTAATCGCCAAATTATTGTAGTAAAATACGCTTAAACGACAAATTTAATCGGTTTTCCAATCTCATATAATTCCATTACATTGTTTTATTTTAATGTAACTTTGATGCACTTTTACCATTGTATAATAATTTCTTTTCATTTGAAAACCATATTCACGGCCTCACCTTGCTTTGCACAAAATAAACGATGATGATCTTGTGCCATAAAAATCTGACCAAACAATCAAACCTACAAACCACATGTTCTTATAAACGTTTCGAATATACACAAAGGAATGTTGTTAACTGGAATTAGTATCAAAATTATTTGGATGACAAGCGTACATTTGGCTTTTGTAGTCTCAAATGTAGTTAAAAGAGAGAGAGAGAGAGAGAGATTGTTCTATGCTTATCATTTCCTGCTGCAGAAAATTTCAAAATATAGGTGAAGAATGAAATTACTTCTTTCGAACCGTTGTTTTCTGCTTCTCGAAGCGTCCATCTGTCTTTGAGATATATGCGTTCGTGTAATCTTATTTAATACATCTAATTTTTTTTTCATTAAAATTCAGAGAATTTGTCGTAAAATGTTTACACGTTATGTCTTTAGATTATAAATTGCTCGCAAAGCAAATTATGAGTTCACGGTGCCTGGTGGGAAACAAACACACGACCTTTTGCTTTCCGGCCAAGGGCTCTTCCAACTGAGCTACAGCCGATCCACATTTCCCTTTGCAAGCGCATATTTATATAAAGCTTCATATGCGCATTGAAACTTTATATTCGCTCGCAGACGGAGGATAATGGGTCCTCTGTAGCTCAGTTAGAAGAGCCCTTGATAGGATACCAAGAGATCGTGAGTTCACGAAAATGTCAATTATTTTAGAAATTTTATTGTCTGCATCTGATTTTAACTCCTTGGAGCCACTTTTAGATAGTATTTTTTTTTTTTATCTGAAAATCATGCGGACCATTTGATAGGTTGCCATGAACCAAGTTTTGAGAAACACTGCTCTAGATGAAAGGGATTCAGATC
>QLNU02015270.1:49711304-49735447 GCA_006491805.2 Dysdera silvatica | reverse complement strand
ATAGATGTAAATATTAGCATAGAATATACTTAAAGAATAAAGGTAAGGTACATGTGACGTATATCTAACGAATACGGATGACGTGGAATATACCCCGAGAGAAATATTAAATATATATTGTCTGAAATTAACTAAGATTTCCAATTCTAGTTGATAAAACCAGTTATTTCTGGGGAAGAGGTAAATGCCGTGGGGTCCGTTACGTAACTTTTCTCTTGTTTTTTTTTTTTAATTAAAATTATTTTTGAAAAATAATGCCAGCCTGAAATATATCTGGCTCTTCAAAACGATCAAGAGCGGGGAAGGGGCATACATTGGTTGGGGCCCGCTTTAGTAAACTGCCTTAAGACACGTAAATTATGTAGACATACCTCTAGCCCTGTTCGTACGAACTACTATTAAAGCACGGGGTGTTTCTCACCCCACAACTTTCAATTTGTAAAAAAGAACCGTACACCCTTGCTTCTGAAACTGACCAAACTCTTTCCGGTTGTCTTCGAAGTCGCAATCTTTGTGGGTAGGGTGACAGAGAAAATTTCACTTATTGTTCCCTGTAAAATTGGACGTTTTTAATGAAATAACGCTATATCAGTAGATGGGGGGTAAAGCACCCACCTCGCGTCCTCACTTTCCTCTAATAGGCGCGCCTTCTCGCGGGTTAATTGTAAGCGTAATAATATCGTTCTGTACATCATTACTAAAATATGAAAAGCATCCAATATCGAATTTATATATTCCAATGCACTTGTCTTTTTATCTAACTACGGTCATTAAGGGTTTGGCTTTTTGGACCTTAAAAGATTTGGATTTTCTTTGGAAAACTGTGGATGTCGGCATATCATGGTTTTTCTTCCGCCGTAAAACGTAATTTCATCTGTGCATTAGTTACAGCTTTCATGACATGTGTTTATTATAAAAAAAACCAGCCATTTTAAACTCCTTAAACAGCGGTTTCCACTAGTTTAATTCTTTAACTATCCGATTGGTAAATACAATTTTCACCAAAGCTTAATGTACTGTTTGTGTTGAATTTCAGCACCAGTATTAGGACTCTGAGTTATCGCCCAATTTCTGGAACTTCGAAAGTCAAACACAGTTAGCTAAATGAATTAAATTTCCCAGGACATTGTATCTGTTTCTTTAAGTCTCCTGCATCCCTTAATGCCACAGCTTTTTATTGCATCTTCTTTTTATCACAAGTCCCTTGTCCCTTAAATTCGATTTTTATGTGGTCTGCTGTTCCCAAACTCAGATCCTCCCTAAATTTGTATGCCGAAGGGAGAACGCTAAAAAGAAGGAAAAAGATTTCGGTGTGCCTAAGCGAAGAAAAGATATATGGCTTCTAGCCCAGCGAAGAAACGGCTTTCAAACTGAAGATGTAGGTTACGTCTTTCAGAGAAGGTTTAAACTTCACGAAGTGGAGAAGTTTTCACCCTGCGTGCCTGGTCCGCCTTAGAAGCGTAATTACATTTCAAAATTAAAGCTTAAATTACACACCCTACGACCATATTAAATCCTTTTTCGTAGCTGTAATCGCCAAATTATTGTAGTAAAATACGCTTAAACGACAAATTTAATCGGTTTTCCAATCTCATATAATTCCATTACATTGTTTTATTTTAATGTAACTTTGATGCACTTTTACCATTGTATAATAATTTCTTTTCATTTGAAAACCATATTCACGGCCTCACCTTGCTTTGCACAAAATAAACGATGATGCCCTTGCGCCATAAAGACCTGACCAAACAATCAAACCTACAAACCACATGTTCTTATAAACGTTTCGAATATACACAAAGGAATGTTGTTAACTGGAATTAGTATCAAAATTATTTGGATGACAAGCGTACATTTGGCTTTTGTAGTCTCAAATGTAGTTAAAAGAGAGAGAGAGAGAGAGAGATTGTTCTATGCTTATCATTTCCTGCTGCAGAAAATTTCAAAATATAGGTGAAGAATGAAATTACTTCTTTCGAACCGTTGTTTTCTGCTTCTCGAAGCGTCCATCTGTCTTTGAGATATATGCGTTCGTGTAATCTTATTTAATACATCTAATTTTTTTTTCATTAAAATTCAGAGAATTTGTCGTAAAATGTTTACACGTTATGTCTTTAGATTATAAATTGCTCGCAAAGCAAATTATGAGTTCACGGTGCCTGGTGGGAAACAAACACACGACCTTTTGCTTTCCGGCCAAGGGCTCTTCCAACTGAGCTACAGCCGATCCACATTTCCCTTTGCAAGCGCATATTTATATAAAGCTTCATATGCGCATTGAAACTTTATATTCGCTCGCAGACGGAGGATAATGGGTCCTCTGTAGCTCAGTTAGAAGAGCCCTTGATAGGATACCAAGAGATCGTGAGTTCATTCCCACCAAGATCTGTGAAATCATTCCTTTCTTTGTAAGCAACTTACCATCTAATATTACCACACCGTCGGCTATGATGAGAAAAATTTCCCGACTTTAATGTCTTCAGATATTTATTTGTGGTTTTACGGTTTAAGGCAGAATAGCCGCAAATATCACGCTGCTGTGGGATCTAAAGTTTCTTAAAGATTCCGAAATTCTCAAGGCCTAGTGATCTAATCCCGGACTTCGTCCTGCCTTCAAGAAATAAGTTATCATTCATAACATAGAGAACTGTGCGAAAATTGTTAACAGCTTTGTATTTAATATCCTTCATGTAATACTTATGGACGTGTAATTTCTGAATAGATGTATGATGGAATACGAAACTACATTTAAATCAAAATTTATAAATTAAGAGCAAAAATTAAAAATATTGGTTGTGCACAATGGTTAAGAGACATAGTTAGAATCAGAGTTGTGAACGTTCGTCAAAAGCAATATCAATGATGAAGTTCAAACTTTAGTTCTGTACACAGTACTTAATCAAAGTGGATTGAATTTTTGAGTATTCGTTGAAGAAATCTAGTGCAGTTTTTTGAGTTTTATTGAATCCAGAAAATTGCTTGAAAAATTATTCGGAAGGGGTTCTGGACTGGCGTCAGCCATTTCGTATCTGAGGAATAGGTAGGTATCCGCATATCCAAACTGTCTTGTCTAGTTTCGGAAAAGAGGAATTATTTTATAAATAGCGCGTATCATCCATTCTGGAACAAATATAAATTTTTCATAAAATTTCAGCTTTCTTCGAACGAAAATTGGGAAACACTTTCTTATGAATGAATCGGGCCATTGGGGGCAACGCTATTTTCCCCTCCACTGCATTTCTATAAATATACGTCCATTGCCGCATTCTGCGCATGATAAATTGCCATATCGATCTTTTTGTCTCCGCGTTCGGGTCATTTCAATCTGCATTTTAAATTTCATCTCTCTGCTTAAGTGAAGCTGAGCAATTCCAAGATTTTTTTTCCCATTCCTTCGCCTTCTAGAATTGGGCTTTCTTCATTTAAAAACATGGGCCTAAGCAGGAGCCTGCACGCAAGATCCAAGAAAAGCTGGAAATACTCATGTAATCAATTCCCAATTCACTTTCCTAGCGAAGTGACTATTGAAATCACTATTTACAAACTACGGAATTGAAAGTAAATAAACTTCCTTTTCGTGAAGCTGAAGAAATTGAATATTGCGATATATTTTTATTACTGACTAGCGTTACAGATATTGCAAAACTATGAAAATTTCGCAAGTATATATACAGGGTGTTTGTAAACTGTTTTAGCAAAATAAGAAGGGCTCCCATGAGCCCGTAGAATTCTAAGTTGACGCATCAGCCGCCATTTTGTTGTAGAATTCCGGTTTCATTTACCTTGGCGATAAAGGTTTTCCACTTTGGCATGAAAGTAATCTAAACAATCCCTGAATATCAGACGAATATAAATATTAGCGTAACTTTTAGGGCGCTTAGAAGGGTGGTAGTGCATATCAAGACGAACAATATTTGCCATAAAACCTAGCGTTACAAACCATTCAGGGCCCTGCGGTGGCGCAGTGTGGTAACGCGTTCTCCTAGTGCGCCGCTAATCCGGGTTCGACTCCCAGCAGTGCAAAAAGAACGCTTACTCAGAGATCTCATAAAGATCGCACTGCTCACTGTAGTCCGGGGTTTGGTTCCCTAGGCCTTAAGAGGTTCGGATTCCTCGGAAAACAGTAGGTCCCGGCGCAGCATGACCACTGTAGTCTTTGAGCCGTAAAACCACAAAACAAACAAACAAACCATTCACAACGCCAGTTCTTAACTTATCGAACATGTACGAATTTTTACAACCAGTTCATCAGGAAAGAAAAATCCGAAACCCTAATAATCCATGCACTCGATCAGCTGACCAGAGTTATATCTTGCGCTTGTTGTGTTGTAAATATCTGTGCATGCTATATAGTTTTAGAATTGGCGCCGTGAGTAGTTTGCCACCCCAGTTTCTATGGCAAATATTCCTCTTCTTGGTGGATTCTATCATCCCTCTTATTTTGTTGAAACACTTTCCGAACACCCTGTATATTTGTACTCATGTTTATTTCACGTACAATGCAATTTCAGACCCTGTCAGGTCTCAGAGGTAACGCTTTAACCTAGGGTGCCGTTAATCTTCATTCGAGTCATGACAGTACAAAACAAGACCGACTGCGCAGTGCAGTACTTGGTTTTCCGAGCTTGTGTAGCTCGAATACTTCGGAAAAGTGTTAGCGGACTTCTCTACATGGTGGCCTGGTTGTAATGCATTCGTCTATCATGACGCTAATACGGGTTCGACACCCAATGGTATATGAACACGCTTAGCTTTTCTACCCACGGTAGCCCTGAGTTGACTTCCCTTGTCCACTGGGATTCGGATTCATTGGAAAACTATTGGTCTTGACGCAGAATGACCTTTACTGTCCTTGCGTTGTAACAAAAACCTACAAACTCATGATGTTTTCGGAATACTAGAAAATCTATGTCCTCGGCATAGTACGGACATTCCGTTGACTTTTAGTAGTCAAGCTGATTTGCTTATAACATATGGAGTAATGAGCAGTGGAGTTTGGTATTCAGGGCTTTAAAATGGTCATAAATGCATTTCGGCACCATGGGCTTACGCAGAAAATTCATAAGAGGGGCCATAGGCTCAATGAGGGGTTACAGAGCTACAACTCACATATTCTAAATATATGCTAAATACAAAAAATTTCATTTCAATGGCGGGTGGTTTCTAGCCCCATCAACACCCACCTCGTACGCCAGTGTTCAGCAAAGGCACCATGCATAAGTGTACGCAGAATATCCACAAAGGAGGCTAAGGTTCGAGGGGGGTGGGTATTGAGCTACAATTCCATTTATTCATATGTGCATATATACAAAAGTGCATTACAGTGGAGGGTCACAACGCCAGCAACATCCGACTTCGCACACCAGTGTCACCATGTTATGCTAAAAGTGCCCTTCCAAGAAAGCAAGAAAACCTATAAGAACGTAAAAAATCCTTAACCAATAGAGTACGAGGTCTTCTGCATAAGAGACCATATAGGAATATGCCAAATTAAACGTTATGCCACGGCCTTAAAATCGTGAGTTCAATTCCCCACGGAAACTTACCGAAAATTGCCCCGGTGGCTTTGTGTGTTGACCATTTGGCAATTGTGTTATCCCGAAGGAGGTAATATCTTACAATAATCTCATATACGGAGAAAGGGGGCGTCGTTCCTGTGCCTTGGTTGCCTCATGGGCGGATTTACCAATTTGCCGCCCATAGGCTATTTTTTACCGCCCTTTCCTACCCCTTCCCCCCCAGCCCCATCAGTGGTAGGAACATAAAAATTGTTACATTCAATATATATACCCACAAACATTTTGTATTGACAGCGAAAATGTTGAGAAACAAACATATAAATCGAAACTTGAACATTAAGCAATATTAGGAAAACAATTTTTCAAGCAAGCAGCTGCGTATTAAGAAAACGATATTCATTGTTGAACAGCTTAATGTTTCGATCCGATTTATGCAGGTCATCATCATCATCATTATCAGAAGAAGAACAAAATTATATAAAATGATAGAAACTTGTCAAATATACTTACTTTGCGCGCGTTCAGCAATGTTTGCTTATATTAAAAAGATGTGATTATAGAAAATTTCATTATGGAGATTCAATTTAAACACAAAAGAGTGAAAATTCACATCAGAAAAACAGAAACGTTCTCGCTTTACGATTTTGTTATGATAGGTAGCCAAGCAACAGGAATTGTTTTCACCTCATCTCTATCAAAGATATTGGGATGTTTGAAAATCTTTAATGCTTCTCTGTATAATCCGAGCCAAAAATTAACTGATTTTGTAAAAACTTTAGTATATGTAAATATAAATAGAGTTTAGTTACTCGAAGAACTTGATGTGTCAGTTCGTCTTTTGCGAACCTTCTTCTAAAATTGTCTCAGTCGTTGATGGAAAACGACCGAGACCACTTCTGAAGAGGTTCGCAAAAGACGAACCGAAACGTCAAGTTTTTTGAGTAATTAAACTCTGTTTATATTTTCACAGGCTCTACTCGAAAATATGTTTTTTATAATTTTAAAATATGCTGTGAAAGTCTTTATGAAACCATAAATTTCAATGTGGTCAAAAATATTCAACCAAATCAGTAAATTTTTGGCCCATATTATGCAGAGAAGCAATAGTGATTTTGAAACGTCCTAATAAATAAGGCCCTGATTTTCATGCATAAAATTTAGCCTGAATAATATGCAAATATGCAAAAAATTATTACAAAATATATGCAGAAATATGCCAGTGCATAGAAATCAAAACCATCCACATAATCGATGTTTTGAAATGTATAAAATGACAATTTATTAAAACAGTGCAAATATTCTTGAAATTATTGCATAATATGCACTCAAATGTACAAAATATATCACTTGGTTACGTCCTTAAATATGATTATGCATAAAATTAATATAAAATGCACACCAAAATGTATAAAATGCGAACAGAGATATTTGAATATATGGTATCACAAGCACTGGCTTGGGCCCAAGGCGTCGGCAAGGTGAAATCTGGGGGGTAGGGGCAAAAAAAATTGAAATTTTCTACCTCACATTGTTTTTTCAAAGAAAATCTAAATATAGGGAGGGAAGCAATAGCCCCCTCCCTCCCTCCCTCTATTTCAATTGGGTATTATTGCCTATACCTGCCGGCGCCCATGGCTTGGGGTGGAAAATATTACACTTGGTCTTGACTTGGAAAGTATTATGCATATTGAGAAAATCATCATCATATTCAACCATTATTCATCCACTTGATGATGACTCCTCCAAATGCTTTATACACAAGTCTGTCCCAGAGCACCCGCTTCCCATTAATTCTTAACCTGTTTCTTTATTTCATCCACCATCTAGTTCGAGGACGTTTTATAGGTTTTCGATGGTCTTTGAATCTTGTTGGAGAATTTCACTTGTCCATCGTTGATCAGTTCTTCTGCGCTATGCTCCAGCTTATTATTAATGCAAGCATTTTTTTACTTTAACAATGCTGTCCCTACTCTGGTTTGCCCTCTCACCCAAGTGTTCCTTTTTCATTCTCCTAGTTAATTCCAAGCATGCACTTCTCCATGCTACTTTGGTTGTCTTTGTAACTTACGTATTGCTGTAGTTGTTGGACTCTATAAGAGAGGACTGGTAATACACTAGTTGAAGACCGTTCTTTAGACACAAAGGCACTTCCCTTCCAGGATATTAAACAATATTGAGAAATACAACAACAGAAATGTGAATACGCATAAAAATATTTTTTTTTCTAATTTTAATAATATCTAATTATATCACTACAAAGGAAATATAAGGGTGGTTATTACAAAGGATATATATGATTATATATAAATAAGTAGTAATCACATTTACTCCGTCTTATCTGCCTACACATACAATCATCATTCCCATAAGGACAATTATTTAGCATCACCCTAAATCTAGATTATTTATTTTTATTATTTTTATTATATTGTTATACAATTATACTGTTGAAATTATTGTTATACTGGTATCCTTAAAGTTTTGTCGATGGTTGTGCTAAATAGCCAGAGCTACATCCCTTTACTGTCTTCGGCCCCTGAACTGAAAAATAGCACTATTAATACACCCGATTAGGCTTCCGAGCCTCTGGCTGTTCTTAAATGTTGTATTAAATGTACAATGGTTGAAAGGGAGAGCGCCTGAATATATTATAAAATATATATGTATTCATTGTTTTCCTATAGCAAATACAATAATGCGTATTTAACGAGAAGTTTGAACCAACGAAATGCTTTGTTATATACAGTTTCTCGTTCGTTAAATCCAGTTTGTAATTTAAAATTTCAAACTTAAAAATGAAACTATAATGCAATATGTACATACAAATATTAAACTTTGATTTTGCTTAAGACATACTGAGTAACGTATGCTTATATCATCACTTGAATTCAAATATGATAATATAAGTAAGAAACAGATATAAATAACTTGTGGCAACAATCATTCCAAAAATAAATTTCATATGCAAATTTCAAAGAATAGAAGGAAGGGAATTTCTTTGCGAAATTCCGTTTGAAAGCAAAGTGTTCTGTAGTTACTAGGTATAATGTGAATAAAATCAAGGATATTATGTATCTATTAGAATAGAAAATATAGTGCGTATTTAATAAAAAATCATAGTATGTACTTAATATAATAGAAAAAACATAGTGTGTATTTAATATAATAAAAACATATGTACTTAATGCTAATAGAAAAAACATAATACAAAAAAATAATAGAATGCATATATCGCTCTCAATATCAACTTATAATTAACGAATATCTATTAATATTTCGATTTAATGGCCATAGTTTGAAGTCCTGGAAATTAATGTAATTAATCTCAATTCAATGACGTCCTTATAATTAAAGGACCTCTCCGTTTAATTGCCGTATCTTAAGGTCCCGGCAAGGACTTCATAGTATTAATTAATTTATGACTCATGACTCCATTTTTACCGACGTTTAGCCTTGTGGTACTTTTCTCGCCAAAATGTTTTAGTGAAGAAATTAAGAAATCTGGGTTGAATCTATGACGAAGCAGTAAAAGGAAAACCGATTGATTTAGATGAATATACATTGGATTACGAAACAGAGAGCGAGCTACTCCCTTACTCGAGGTTTCGAAGAAGCTAGCCATGATCTACATATCTTTCGCAGGTATATTATCTCATCGACATAGATACCAATACGTTTCAGAGTCCTAAAAAAAATAAAAGAAAATATGCCATAAACGCGACCAAATCAAGGCAATCAACCCTTTTGGATTTTTGCTTTTTTCAAACAGAAAAAACAAATATTTGTAAGTCACCACTTTATTACTATAATGTGCTGTATTATTATTATTATTGCACTGTATGTAACTTTATTAAAGTGTGAAGTGTATTTCCAATAATTATAAGGATTTCCAAACACGCCAATTCATTCACCAAAGTTATTGACATTCCTAAACCTGTTTTGGTAAAAAGAAATCAAATAAAACATTGAAATCGGTCTTTACTCAATACACATCCCGATCAACGATTTTCTTCCCTCTCCATTGAGATTCGTTAATAACAGAAATTACCGTATACACAAAGATCGGTCCTCCATTGGACGAAAATTGACAATGAGAAATTGGGCTACATTTGTAACGCAATATACTGTCCAGTTATGAAGGTAACAGATAAATCTCTCTCATTGTCAATTTCAATAAAGGAACTACTTTCTATTTTGCACCATATCCATTGAAATGGAAAGCAATGGCTTTTCCCCTCCTTAGGGTTGCACAGTGGTTTTAAGGATTTCTATCTTTAAATTGATGCAGAGAAATCTGGACCAGAAAGGAGACGGAACCGTTGCCAAGTTTCCTTTTGAGCCCTTCTGAGACCTCCGACACAAATGCAATGATCTCCTGTTCGACCTCTTTAATTTAATTAAGTCTGAATTAAAAGCAATTAGTTACTGATGAAGGATCTGGACTCAGTCTTATTTAGCGTAATGGCGACAAGAGCAGAACTCTAACTTTCGCATTTTGTACCAGAATTTGTTATTCGTTAATTAATAAACTTTGCTTCTCGCAATTTCCTCAGATTGGAGAACTACTGGAGATATAGTTGTTTAAGTTTCTGCTTGGAGTTAACGCCGTAATATATTGTACTCTTCGTTTAAATGCACCTTAAAGTGGAAGACAGAAAGAAAGATGGCGCGGTGGATTTCTTTACTCTAGAACAATGCCATTTTGCTACATGGAAATGAAAAACGAACTTACTGAAAAAATACGCCTGTAAGAGAAGCGGTTCCTTAAAAATAAAATTTCTGAGAAATGTGCAAGCAGCTGAATCCCAAAGGTGAAATAAAAGTCTTGGAAATATGAAGAGAATTAAATGTTCTTATATTTTTCTTTAAAAAGGCTTATATTATGCTACTTTTTATCTATACGAGTCGAACACTACGCAGATTAAGTTAAGAAGCATTTTTTTGTCGAAGATTTTTAGGAGAGAGATTCAACTGAATTTGCAAAAGTGGTCAGAAGAAAGTGGAGGGGAGGGGGTGGAAGGTCGTCGATGAAAAGTGATGTAGAAAATGAGCCAATGGGAGCAGATGGTTGAAATCACTAGAAATTATCGGAGCAAAGTACAACTTGGAAACCATGGTGAGCTAAGTCCAATGATCGTGCCAGAAAATCAGCATGGTCTTTTGGGTTGTTAAGAATGGCAATTGGGATATCTTGGGACATATATAAAAAAAAATGGAACTGATACTAATT
Organism: Dysdera silvatica; assembly: GCA_006491805.2. Lineage (NCBI taxonomy): Eukaryota > Metazoa > Arthropoda > Arachnida > Araneae > Dysderidae > Dysdera > Dysdera silvatica. The sequence continues at coordinate 49,724,698 of QLNU02015270.1, read as the reverse complement.
TGTGGGGTACAAAGGCGACGTGGGTGTCCAGGACTGGAAAAAGATCAGGATAAATTATGTTTGAAAAAAAAGGAAGGCTAAGTGGAAATGAAATATGGTGTCCCAAAAATTGGGAGATGGAGGTTGAGGACAAGTTTTAAATGCTTGGAAAGGGCTCTTGTAAGTATTGGAAAAATACAGTTCAGAGTTGCTGGGTCCCGTGACAAGGGGATTAGGGTGTAAGTCAGTGTTACCAAAGGCTCTGAAGTGAAATTATGAATCGTGTGCGTAATTGGATCAAGACCTGCATAAGCAAAAAAGGTTGTGTTTCTAACAAATCAGGGAATTTTTGAATGCACCGGAGTTGGTTGTTTTCGGAATATTGCAGGGATTTAATAATGAAATTTGAAATGTAGCATCAGACAGGGCATGCGTATATGAGAATAGGTCGAATGGTTGTTTTGTAAAGTAGAAGCCTATAAAGTGTTGGGGAGAGAAGAGTTGAAACCAAGGAGGGGACGTTGGATGATAATTGAGGCCATGGCTTTGTTTTTTGTATTTTGGAGGTGAAATTTGAAAGTAAGACGCTTATTCAGAATGACTTCAAGATAAGCAATGTTGTTAGACCAGGGAATGGGCTTGTGGAGGATTCGAATATTGCCATTAATGTCTAGTTTAGGTCTGCGTGCAAAACTGATTGCTTGTGATTTTTCTGGATTTATAAGAATCCTCCATAGGCCATGCTACCTGGTAAGAGAATTGGTGTAAGTTTGAATGCCATTGATGGCGTGATGAAGGTCTTTATTAGCGAAGCAAATAGTAACGTCAAAAACGTCTTGGCGTAAAAGTGTTATGTAACACTTTTACGCCAAAAGAAGTATTTCATACGATGCAACTTCACACAAGAAACAGCTTTAGCTTTTTTCCTACACTCTTTGAGATATTTAAATGAAGATGAGAGAAAAAAAATGATTTAAAGGTCCGTTACTTTCACAATGGAAGTATATTAAGCAATGCCTTGCAAATGATTAGTTTAAGTTCATTGGCCCAAAATGAATGAGGTGTAAAAAATTGACTAGTTCTGGAAAGCCACAACACGATGATTCACTGATGATCATGAGCTGGAAGAGCGGAAATGGATGTGGCAAACAGCAGTGAATTATTACATGGGTAACCAAACAATGGGGGCAGGATAACAAATAACTAAGAATAAGTTACGCTTGCTTTATCTATCTGGCACTTTGTGTGTTTAGGGACACTAGTTATAGATTTGGTTAACCATTATGATCATCCCAAAGACGCCTACGATTTCCACTTGAATGGTGACTAACAAATTTGACATTATTACTCATGTGATAGAGAAAAGCGTTTTTTGATACTGAGTATAAGTTATAAATTTACAGATTTACAGAGAAACATCCTATTCAATTTTGAAGTCACAGTTGAAAACTAAGATTATTTACTCTCTTTAACGTGATATTTGTATTTTTGTATTCTGCTGTAACAGCGTACATTGTAATAGATGTTATTCTCCTGTCCAAATTGTTCGATCCTCGATAAAATGGGGTTCCGATTTTTCTGAATACTTACAAAAGAATCGAGTGTTTCCCATGAGGAACTCGGAACCCCAAACATATGTGCAGTTGAAAAATGGTATTTGTTATTTGGACAAGGAAATTCTTCATCTGAAAATGAAAGTTTTGTCCACAAAACAAACTTTGTCATACAGATGTATGACAAAACATGTAAAACACATGTAAAAGTGAAATTACACTAATCACCTGATTCTATAACTTATCATGTAAGATATAATATCAATCATACTATCTAGAAAAATAAACTCTGCAGCAATGACTGAAAAATAATGTCTAAAACGTTCCTTTGACCTTAAATGTATTTCCTAAGTTAGGCCAATATTATTTCTTTTTATGTCTAGAATATATACGTTCAGATTACTTTTATATACCGTACATAGCATCTTGAATTAGATTTATCTAACTTCTTTAGATCCTCAAGAAGTAAATAAAAATTTTGTTGCGAAGTTTATTGCCGAATATTAGTTTTGCTGGACCACGGCAAATAAAATGGGACGCTTTACGCTTGTATGTATAACATTATGGTCATCTTCGAAATACGTGTTGGCAGTGATAAATCCGTATCGCAGGAGATACCGATAAAAAAAAGATTCAAGGATCTATGCCCATATTGCCTCGTGAATCCAAAGGCTGAGTAGTGAATACCAAACAGGTTATATTGTCCGAATATCCTAAGTTCTGAATATTTGGTGAAAAGCGCCAGCTCGCTAAAGAAGAGCTGAACGTAGCAGCCAACTCCAAGAAGAGCTCATCCCCTAAATGGCTTTTGCCCGTTTCTGAAAATTTCAGGGGATTTTTTGAAGGTTGCTAGGGATTTTGACAGGACTTTACAACCCCTACAGAAACGTGCCATCTGTACAATATTTGGTAGTGGATATAAAATTTTGTGGCCATCGAACCCAATTCAATACTTTCGTAATCTAAATGAATATTCGTACTAAAAGGTAAATATTTCAAACAAATATTTTAACGAACTCCCATGTTAAGAATGCAGAAGAAGACGTATGGTACACAAGCGGTAATGAAGGCCTATTATACTGAAACTATTTCTAGAAATTTTTTAAAATTTGTTAGTTATTTAAACATGATAGATTTTTGTATAAAAAATTCAATGCACTAATAAGAAATAACGTTAGGTGAAGGATGGCTATAAAAGCCATCCTTCCTAATGGGATCATCAGCTGTTTTGATATGTTCGTCGCTATCAATAACGTGGCTTCAGTAATATTTCCTTATTTTTAAATGAAAAATATACTTATTTTATGAACAATCTATAACTAAATTTATAACATTAATATAGAACTAAATCTATAATATTAACCTATAACTAAATCTATAACTAAATTTGTAATATCAATATATAGATAAATTTATAAAAATCTATAACTTAATTCATAATTTTAATCTGTAACTAAATTTATAACATTAATATACATAACAAAATTTCTGTAAACCCCTGGGGGTGGAATTCAAATCGAATGTAAACATATACCATAGATTAATTGGTGGAGCATTCGTCATGCAACCGGGAAGTCCAGGATTCGAATCTCTGTAGCTTACAGAACTCTACTTTCTTTCATGGTTAGGTGCAATATTTAAAACGACATTCTATATAAATTTTCCCTTGTAAATTCGTTGTTTAGTAAATTTAATATAAATGGACACAAAATATACGAGAGCAACTCTAAACTTTAATTAAAATGCTAATATATAGAGTAAGCAAAACTAAACTAATAATAATACTTTATTCCTTGTTGTTTTAAACATCGGGAGATTTTAAAAGCATCACCAATTTTAAAAGCATTACTAAGTATTACCAATGCTATAAATAGTACTATTTAAAATCATCCATTTTTTTATAAAACATTCCATTGCTTACCAAATGTGAATTAGTTTGCCGTAATGAACCCATCTTAATTAAAATATATCTTTAATTTATTTCATATTCTCGTTTCTTCGACCTGAATAGTAATTACTTTCCACTTTCCTAGCCATATTCCCAATAAACAAAGCAAGACACTTTAATTAGCGTTTAAAAATCAGATTCTACCATTGTTTTAATTGCCCCATGTCCGCTTCTCGTTTTAGCTTTTATTAATAAATCGTTTTTACGTTTCTTTCTCATTTTTTAAATACACATGTTCCTTAACGCGTAGCAACAGCTTGACTGAGTAATTTTTAAAGAGTAAAAAAAATTAATTGGACTTTTTTTGAACGTGTGATTTTACTTATTAATATTTCGGTTGTCTTGTTCTGATTAGCTAAAAAAACTTGCACGCTTTGCAAACACGAATTAGAAATGCTTTCTAGTCGATTTCTTTAACCGTAAAAAAAAGGAGATAGCGTTTCTAAAGTATTTATTAAATATGTTGCTAATGAATTAAAAAATATATTTTAGGAGACGAAGAAGGCGGAAGATGATTCTTGTTTTGTACATATTAACATTGTTTTGTAGTTTAGAATACATTTGGTACCTTTAATTAGGAATCTGAGTGATATCGCACCGCTGAAAATTCAGAAGTATGCTGTGGCAAATACGTATTTTGTAGAGAAGTTTAATAAACGCAAGTATATACAAAACTAATTTAGCCTATTCACGTAGTTTAAAACAAATTTATGTCTGAAGGGTCTTAAACGTTTAATTTTATACATGCACAACAGATTCCTTATTAATCGGTCTTCGTTTCAGTCGTTTTTACGGAGAAGGCCAGTCACAAAATCACGTCAGTTAGTTTTTAAAACAGCAATACAACACTTCGCTTGTATGTATCTTTTTGTATAAATAATAACATTTTGAGGATAATTAATTTTGAAATTTTCATTATAATATATCTCAAGTTTACAATATTCCTCTATGAACAGCTCAAGTGTCGGATTACCCGACCAGAGTTCCGGTCTCCGTGTGTTCGGATAAGGGCGACTTTACTGCAAATTGTATATTTATATAAATATTTAAACCTATTGGGAGACATAAAGAGTATTTTTGTGTAAGACAATACTTTTTAAATCAACCGCGGCTTGTCATTTACCATGTTAGCTTCTCCCACGTAGATGATCGAAGCTAATTAAAGTATCAAGCCTCACTTAGAGGAATGTCTTCCCCACCACATGAAACTGACAGAGGAATGTCATTTTCAATTCCGTTTAAAAATATTCTGGTTATTGTGAAATTTCGAATTTTTTTTAACTTTTAACGCCATCTTCCTTTCGAGAATTCACCCCACGAATACATTTATTTTTGTTCAAATAATATATAGATCCGAGCGTCAGTTGAGAGTTTTATTTTTTCTGCAATATCAACTGCAGCTGTAAAATTCAAACTGGTGGAAATGTGAAAAGTGTAACATACTGTCGCCGAAAAGTTACAGATAAATTCCGTAGCAGTCATGACTGTGGCAAAATCACGCGGCGAACCCATAATTAATTTTAGCTAATGTTCCCGAGGAGTTTGTTTTCCTGGTGGGATACTTTTACTCTCTCTCTCTCTGGTAGCACGTGAATTAGACGTTGGTTGAAAGATTGTCTAAAGAAGTCGACCGTGAGAATTTGCAGATGTCAGGCCTTCGAATCGAGCCATAATAATAGGATCTTTGAGCCTCGATAACTTTAGTTGTGCTCAACAATTGTTAACCTAGGCTTCGTTAAAGATGAATTCAGTTTAGTTGGAATGAGAAATTAAATAAGCAACTTCGTAATATAATGAAATTTTAACACCGATAGAACTATTTTTAATTATGCACATCTGTGGTAATTAAAGTTACTGAACCATATTGAATTCCTTGGAGATCGTTCTGGAAAATCGCAATGTAATATTTATATCCCCAGTTTGAATTTTCTGGAATAAGTTCATAGGTCTCTGTTTTCTCATGCCTAAAATATTCCAAATACAGATCTTTAACGGATGATACATTTTTCTCGTTGTTAAATCATAGAAGTAAAAAGAGCTGATAAATACTGATTTTATTAAACAGTTATTTCGACACTGGCGTAAGGTTCAAAAACACGACGTTTCGGGAGCCAACTGCTCCCTTTGTCAAGTGAAGGCAGAATGAAGAGTTCGTGAAAGTCCTAAGCTTATATACCCGCATGTTGGGAATCCCCATCTGACGCCATTTGGTGCGGAGCATTTCCAGCTGGGGAAACCCCAATCGGGGAAACCCTCGCCGGGAAAGCCCCCGCACCCGACGATGTCAGATGAACACCCCCAACTCGAGGTTTTGCAAAAATCCTGTAAGGTTCTGGTAGAGGTTTTGCGATGTTTATTGCACGACTCCTCAAACCGTAGGTTTCCCATGATTCCAGAAAAAGTCTACTCCCCAGATTCGTCACATTCTGATGTAATATTTTCATCGAATGCCAATCTGGTTCGTGACCCTCCCTGAAGACATGTTCAGCCAACTGGTTTGAATCGTCTCCCCTAGCTACCGCACGCATATGCTCCTTCCCTCGTAGACGTATCGATCTTCCCGTCTGTCCAACATACACCTTGTCACAGTCTCCACACGGTATTTGGTAAATAGCACCAGATTTTTCCTCCTCAGGGACGCGATCCTTAACTTTAAGTAATAGATCACGCAGGGTGTAGACAGGTTTGTAGTAGGTCTTAACATTCACACAACTGAGAATTCGAGACAGCTTTTCTGAGACACCCGCCACATATGGCAAAACCACTGATGTCTTCCTAGTCTCATCCTCTACATTCCTGTTTCCACCACTAACACCACATTGGTTACGAGCGATAAATTTAGTCGGGTAACCGTTCTTTTTCAACACGCTTTTGTTGCGTCGTAATTCAACATTGCGAAGGTCATCATTACAACAATGTGTAAAGGCTCGTCGGTGCAAGGCTCTAATGACAGATGCTTTGTGTGATGCCGGGTAATGAGAACGAAAGTCAAGATACCTATCAGTATGCGTTGGTTTCCTAAACACCGTAGTCAACAGTCGCCCATGCCCATCTCTATTTATCCGAACATCTAAGAAGGGTAATGAAACGCAATCTTCTTCTTCTAATGTAAATTGAATATGAGGGTTCAAGCTGTTCAAATAGAGATGAAAATCAGTAACTGAAGACCTTGGTAGGATAACGAAAGTATCATCGACATACCGCTTCCACACCTGGACACAGTAAATTCACTCATCTAAAGCACTGTTTTCAAATGCCTCCATACACAAATTTGCCACCACACTCGAAGCAGGTGACCCCATCGCCGTACACCTCTTCTGTCGGTAAAATCTACCCTTGAAGCCGAAAACCGTGGAATTCAAGCAGAACTCGAACAGGCAATATATCTCTTCCGGACTAAGGCTAGTTCTTTCTTCCAGGCTTCCATCATGCCTCAGTCGCTCCAATGCTGTTGATACCGCCAAATTTGTTGGAATACAGGTGAAAAGAAACCAAATGACGTCAGATGGGGATTCCCAACATGCGGGTATATAAGCTTAGGACTTTCACGAACTCTTCATTCTGCCTTCACTTGACAAAGGGAGCAGTTGGCTCCCGAAACGTCGTGTTTTTAAACCTTACGCCAGTGTCGAAATAACTTTTTGTTATGGAATCTCCTGGTGAAACTCTGTATTGTTTCGTTAATACTGATCATTAATAAACGAATGTTACTAGTTTGTAAAAGAAGAGTATATGGCCTTTCCGGCAGCTATTCGAATATTATCTTTCAAAAATGAATATAGTAGACAAGATAAAATACATTCTGTGTATTTTTTCAATTTATATCGATGTTAATATAACTTTAGTGCTTCAAATATAATTTCACACATCGTGAGGATTTGTCAAACCTATTACATGAAATATCACTCAGATTTCACAGCAATTATAAAAGCCACTAATTTATTCGGACAAAAGCAGTAATAAATCAAATACCCAGTTTCTATGAATAAATATATTTGTACAATATAGAATATACACTGTTAAATAATAGCGAATAGAAATCTATGGAATTTTTGCATCTAGTTCTCTATATTGGAAATAACTTTGTAAAGGGGTAGGTGGTTAGTCACAGGTTATGCTAAAGAAGAGGCTGAGTAATGTTAGTAATCACTTACTGCACGGAATTGAGAAGAAAAGAAGAAGCAAATCAGGGATTAAGTGGGTAAGAATTTTAAAAAACAAAGCCAAGGAGGAAAAAGTGCACTTTTTCTAAAAATTCTGCGCTCTTTTGAGAAAACAGAATTAGTTGTTATATATCTTAAATATTAAACTTACTGACTTAAATAATAATTTTCTTATGAATTGAAAACTTTCTCTTTTTGAAACGTAATAGTGAAAGTATCAAAACCAAAATATATTCTAATTTTAATTAAAATACTTAAGGATGAGCAACCTTTCTAATATAATAGATCTAATAAATCAACATATTTTCTATAAAATTATGTAAAATTTTTCTCTAGAAAATTCTTTAGAATGTTTTGATTTTTACCAGACCAAATTACGTGGGTGAAATTGATGATGCGATAAACCAGTAGCATAATTGTTAAACATATAATCTCGTGAAAATATTTTATTCGGCTTCCGTTGTATTATGTTTATCTTTTATATACACATTGTATTCAGTTTCTAATACACGTTGTATTACACTTCTATTATATGTTGTATTCAGTTTCGATACACGTTGTATTACATTTCTATTATGTGTTGTATTCAGTTTCTAATACACTTTGTATTACACTTCTATTATGTGTTGTTTTCAGTTTCTAATACACGTTGTAATATACATCTATTTTGTATTGTATTAAGCTCCTATTATATGCTATAATAAGCTATCAGCACTCCCACAAATAGCCATATGAACCACCTTAAAGCAATAAAAAATGTCTCCGTCGCATCCTTGGCTTTCAAGCGATCTGGTCTTAAAAGTATGTTGATGTTGTACTCTGCTGCGAAGATAAAAGAAACCTAGAGAGGAGAATACTTTGGATAGGGAGTTGGATAATTAAAGTTTAATTAGCAGTTCATTTACATTAATTACAGGTTAAAAAGCCATCTCTTATCACAAAGTTAGAAAATTTAGGTTTTTGTTATGTTTTTTTTTCCAAGTTCTAATCTTATTTATTGAACCCTTGTCATTACTTGAAGAATCTAAAGTTCTTCTAACTCTTTGTTCTCAATTTGTAAACTTGTTTTCGTTGTAAATTTCTTTAACGATCGACAAAACATGTTCGTTGTTTTAGTTTTGTTGTTTGCAAATCCTTAACAACTACTACTTCGCTGCAGATTATCCAGCTGGCTTTCTGTCACTGAAGATACTCGATATTTCTACGGATAATGGCCACAGTTAAATCTATGTTGTCGGAATCAATTGCAACCTAACAAACGTCATTAAATTACAGTTTACGGATAATTTAAAATGTATTAATTCATAGATACGGCATCAGTTAGTGTACATATTAGAAACACATACTTTTATAATGGTTTAATAAAACAAAAGAACGTTATGTTCATAATAGACAAACTTTCCTGATTTTTGTCTTGGAATCACTTATTTGACCACAAATGCCTGAATCAAAGTTTTGTCTGACGCAATGTTCCCGGATGAAGCAGAGTCGGATAATAAAAATTTTAATGTACTTTATATTGCATTTTCAACTAAATATAGAAGTTTCAATGTCAAGTATTTTGCATACATTAATTAACATTAAAATGGGTATTTATACTTTAAGGGAAAACATACTAAGCAAGGCAGAAAATAAAGTAAGTGAGACAAAAGGTAGTCAAAACAAACTAACTGATAAAACTGTAAGAAAGATATAATAATAGGGTAGAGAATCAACGTTGAAGGTAGACAAAAAAAATGCATACAACTTTTTTTCGCAAGTTTTTCTTACCCTGTTGTTTACCTATCACATATATATCAGAGTCCGATTAAGAACTATATAGGCTACAAGAATTTCAAATGTTTGGTGTCGCCTTATATATATATATATATATATATATATATATATATATCATCATCATATTCAACCATTATCTATCCACTGCTGGATGAAGGTCTCTCCAAATGCTTTCCACACAAGTCTATCCTGAGCAATTCGCTTCCACGTCACCCCAACCTGTTTTCTTATTTCATCCACCCATCTAGTTTGAGGACGTTTTCTAGGTCTTCGGTGGTCTCTTGGAATCCAGTTCAGAATTTCTGTTGTCCATCGTTGATCAGTTCTTCTTGCAATATGCCCAGCCCATCGCCATTTCAGCCCTTTTACTTTAACAATGATGTCCTCTACTCTAGTTTGCTCTCTCACCCAAGTGTTTCTTTTTCGATCTCTCCTAGTTATTCCAAGCATGCACCTCTCCATGCTCCTTTGCGTTGTCTGTAACTTTCGTATTGCTCCAACTGTTAGACTCCATGTCTCTGATCCATAAGAAGGACTGGCAATACACACTGGCTGAAGACATTTCTATATTACTTTACTTTATATTATACTTTATTTATACTTACTATACTTATTTATTTACTTATTATACTTTATTTATACTTACTATACTTATTTGTACATATTTATGCTATTTATACTTACTATACTTATTTATTTTACTTATTATACTTTTATTTATACTTACTATACTTATTTATTATACTTATTTTTCTATTATACTTTTATGGCCATATATATATATATATATATATATATACAATTGAATTTACATACAAAAGGTTAAACACTGGTAAAATAGCAATGAAAAAGATCACTCAAGCTTTCGGACGCATCAGCAGCAGTCCTTCATCAGGAGTAATGAAGTGAAAATTAAGTGTTTAACCTTTTGTATGTAAATTTTCTCCCTGGTACCTTGTATTTTATTTCTGTTATCCAATTGAAAATATAAACAATAATATACCTTAAAATAAAATTTTATTTTTCGAAATGAGATAAAAAAATATCACAGCAATATAAAAAATAATATATATTTCAAATGACGTTTTCAGGTTATTCTTAGTAAATGTATGGTCAAATTTAATACAATAATTTGAAAATTCTCCTAATACAAGAACGATAACTAAGTAATAAAAATGACCCTAAATTTTATTAAATAATTTTAAAAATGAAAGAAATCTTTATTATTTGTGTTGCATTTAATGCAGATTCGTATAAGCTATACTTTAAAAATGCCTCGTTTTGCTCAAGCCAAGAAATAGTAGAAAACTGTTACTTTTTTCCCAATTTTAAGGTGTTACTTTCATTCTGTTGTTCGAATATAAATGGGACTATTTTCAGTTCCATGTTCCTTGCTTGTAGAAGAAAAATTTCTTGTAGGAAAAAAAGAGATAAAGTGGTTTGGAGGGTTCTTGGAAAAGGACTTTATAATAGAAAACCTGAGAAAATCCAAAGAAAACGCTCGTCGCCATCCAGTAAGTAAAAGTGTACTTTGTTGTGGTCTAGGTGCAGTTTATGCTGAAAAAAGAAGTTTCCACTCTTTCGTATATTCACTGGATGGAGGACAAAGGTTGCTGAGAAAAAGTAAAAGTTAAATTTGCGGATTTCTAAACCAGAGGCTCATGGGTATTTTAGTGTTCTTTAGGCAAGACACAAAGTATGATTTTTTAAATATACTATGGGGCATTTACGTATAAAATACAATTAATATATCATAGTGCATTTAGTTGGACCGTTTTTTTGCCCGGTCATGGTTTAAATATTTGAAACTGTCTGATGGCATAAAATACTCGTAAAATTGTATGAAAAGTACCATGACTTTTTGTAAATAGGGTTTTTCCGTATCTTCTATTTGATTTCATATGTCTTCAGCACGTTTTCTAAAATTTCAATAAAATGACTTTATATTATGATCGACGTTGAATTCAACTTTATTTCCTAAACACGATACTTTAAAATTGAAAATGTCCCACACATACAAGCACAATTTACTTTAAGAGAAATGTTAATAATGGTAATATTTATTTATTCTCTACATTATTCAATCCATAGCAAACTAAACTTGAATATTGCATTTTCCCGCATTTCGTATATAGCGAAATAAATTAAATAAAAAATTGAAATTGGCCAAACGTTCCTACCCCAATAAATTTTTCATTAACTCAGATAAGAAAAAGATCTTATCAAAGTTCAATGGACATTTGCGTAAAACTAAAACGACCACCAATCAAATTTTAAACCTTTGCGACGAGACCCAAACCAACACTAACCAGAGACAAATACTTATGGCATGTAATAATTGAATTTTCCTTTAATAAAATCAAGAATCAAAGTGATATGTCACTTGCAAAAAAAAAATTGCTTTAATTACAATATAAGAGACTCGATATTTCTATCAGCTATCACTAATCATGAAATGTTGGTGATGCTTAAAGACATTAATCCCAAAAAAGGCCCAGGTCATGACCAGATTCATCCCATTGTTGTAAAATATGTCTCAGCTATCATCGATCTTCCTCTTTTTCACATTTATAATCTAATTTTTTTTACACCTTGGTCTCTCCAAATGCTTTCCACACAAGTCTATCCTGAGCAATTCGCTTCCACGTCACCCCAACCTGTTTTCTTATTTCATCCACCCATCTAGTTTGAGGACGTTTTCTAGGTCTTCGGTGGTCTCTTGGAATCCAGTTCAGAATTTCTGTTGTCCATCGTTGATCAGTTCTTCTTGCAATATGCCCAGCCCATCGCCATTTCAGCCCTTTTACTTTAACAATGATGTCCTCTACTCTAGTTTGCTCTCTCACCCAAGTGTTCCTTTTTCGATCTCTCCTAGTTATTCCAAGCATGCACCTCTCCATGCTCCTTTGTGTTGTCTGTAACTTTCGTATTGCTCCAACTGTTAGACTCCATGTCTCTGATCCATAAGAGAGGACTGGCAATACACACTGGTTGAAGACTTTTCTATATTACTTTATACTTTATATTATACTTTATTTATGCCTATACTTATTTATTTACTTATTATACTTTATTTATACTTACTATACTTATTTATTTACTTATTATACTTTATTTATACTTACTATAACTTATTTATTATACTTATTTTTCTATTATACTTTACTGTATATATATATATGTCAATTGGTATACAAAGGTTAACACTGGTAAAATAGCAATGAAAAATATCACCCAAGCTTTCGGACGCGTCAGCAGCAGTCCTTCATCAGGAGTAATGAAGTGAAAATTAAGTGTTTAACCTTTTGTATGTAAATTTCCTCCCTGGTACCCTGTATTTTATTTCTATTATCTAATTGAAAATATAAACAATAATATACCTTAAAATAAAATTTTATTTTTAGAAATGAGATAAAAAAAAAATCACAGCAATATAAAAAATAATATATATTTCAAACGACGTTTTCAGGTTATTCTTAGTAAATGTATGGTCAAATTTAATACAATAATTTGAAAATTCTCCTAATACAAGAACGATAACTAAGTAATGAAAATGACCCTAAATTTTATTAAATAATTTTAAAAATGAAAGAAATCTTTATTATTTGTGTTGCATTTAATGCAGATTCGTATAAGCTATACTTTAAAAATGCCTCGTATAAGCTATACTTTAAAAATGCCTCGTTTTGCTCAAGCCAAGAAATAGTAGAAAACTGTTACTTTTTTCCCAATTTTAAGGTGTTACTTTCATTCTGTTGTTCGAATATAAATGGGACTATTTTCAGTTCCATGTTCCTTGCTTGTAGAAGAAAAATTTCTTGTAGGAAAAAAAGAGATAAAGTGGTTTGGAGGGTTCTTGGAAAAGGACTTTATAATAGAAAACCTGAGAAAATCCAAAGAAAACGCTCGTCGCCATCCAGTAAGTAAAAGTGTACTTTGTTGTGGTCTAGGTGCAGTTTATGCTGAAAAAAGAAG
>QLNU02015270.1:49685955-49706953 GCA_006491805.2 Dysdera silvatica | reverse complement strand
TTTTTTGCAAAAAAAAATAAATAAAATAATAATAATAATCGATCATGTCGAAATTTTGCATTTAAATTCTTTTAGACCAAGTATGCAAATGATTAAATTTTCAAAGCCAATGAGTGTTAACTTCGATCATAGCGCGCATTTCTACTGCGCAACTGGCATCGTATAAAAGAGGTAAAAATTGCGAACGGTTTATTTTTTCTCGTTGTCGGCGTTGCAGTTCCCTGGAGACGCAACCAATAATGCCGTTACGACGTTGACGAAGACCTTAAAGCCAATTTTACGACTTCGAACGTGGTCGCATAGTCGGGATGCGTGAAGCTGGCTGGTCCTACTGAGCAATAGGCTGCCACCTGCACCGTACGGACACTGCTGTGCAAAGGTGTTGGCAGCAATGGTTTCTGCGAGGAACTCTTCGGCGAAATGATGGCTCTGGATGGCCAAGGCGCACTAATGCAAGGGAAGATTGGTTGGTTGTGCAACAAGCCCGAGCTGACCCAACGGCATCATTGGCACCTTTCACTATCTCACGACGCTTGGTTGAGATGGGGTTGCGCTCACAGAGGCCATTAAGACATCTGCCTTTAACCATTGACAGCATAGGCGTAGGCAGGAAGTTCATAATGGGGGTTATGGGCTCAATGGAGGGGGGGGGGTTACAGAGCTACAACTCGCATGTTCCTATGTTAAATATACAAAATTCAATTTCAATGGGGGGTTACAACCCCCGTCATCACACCCTTCGTACTCCAGTGATCGATAGAGTCGTCTGGAGTGGTGTCGTAGCCGATCATCATAGCTGCCAGCAGATTGGTATCACATAGTGTTCAGCAATGATTCCCGCTTCAGTCTTGGAGCAGATGACCATCGGATAAATGTGTGGAGGTGACAGGGCCAGCGGTCCCAACCACCCTTTGTTTTACAAAGGAACACAGCCATTACCCCTAGTGTGATGGTGTGGGGTGCTATCTCGTACGACAGCAGGACGCTCCAGATCATCCCGCGTACAACTTTAACAGCTTAACAATGTGTTCATGACATCCTACGGCCGTTTGCATCACCCTTCATGACACGACAGTTTGGAGTCATTTTTCAACAAGATAATTTCAGACTCCATACGGCTCGCATATCTCTGAGCTGTCTCGTGCTGTTGATACCCTTCCTTGACCAGCAAGATCACCAGACCTTTCGCCAATCGAACATGTATGGGACATGGTAGGCTGCTGGATTTGGGCACCGCAAAATGTCGCAGAGCTGGTGCAACAAGTAAGGACTGCCTGGCAGAATGTGTCGCAGGATGACATTAGGAACCTTTATCACTCCTTACCTAGACGTATAGAAACGTGCATCCCGCCAGGTAGGGGGGGGGGAGTGTCACCAACTATTCATTTGAACATTCAATGTGCGATTCCTAGCCACTGATGGGTCCTACGGCCCTGAATATTTTTATCATTTCCTTACCTGCGTATGTGCTGAATATACATTTAATTTCAATAAAAACAGATAACTTCTTTACCATGATTATTCTTCTTCTTCTTCTTCTTTTTTTTTTTTGGCAAAAGAGTGTGTATAAGCCGATATTTTTTCAATTTCTTCTGCAGACAAATTTGCATATTCTGAAAATAGTTTTGTAAGAAAACAACTGCGCAATTTTATGTGAATCCGAAAGGAGGGGATTGTAGGTTGGATCTCCCCCACCCCCACTTCATTTGAGAAACACTACATCTGTAAAATAAAATTGGTTACGAAAGATAATTTTGTTTTTATAAAAAAATACATTTCTTGCCCATTCTTCATTTAGAGACCCTGTATAGGGACAAGGTCTGTACAGACTAAATTTATACGTGGCGGTTACACATTGATAGTCAGCTAATTAGTCAACAATGATGTAGTGAAATTTTACCATACATGGGAAGTCTATGATGGAAGTACAGTAGATCTCTGGTTATCCAGAATTAACAGAGCGAACCCTATTTTGGATAATCCGTAAATTCAATTTGCAGTATAAAGAGGGTAGAGGAACTTCAACACTTTTTTTATATATTATATTATATTATAATAGGATTAGTATATAGTGAGGAGATTGGGATCAATGAAAATGTATGCTTTCTATTCAGTCATTCGCTAAAGCCGATTTGTTCCTCTTACAGGTTTTCGAACTATCTTCCCATGGAAATACAGTGCCGCCAGCTCGGCCAACTTTTCCAAAAACTTTCACATGTACACACACACACACATACGAAGCCGATTTGAATTTCAAAATTCTAAACTTCGATGGCAAAGTTTACATAAGTCTGCATTTTAAATCCATTAAATTAAAAAAAAAAAAAAAGTAGGCAGACCTGAAACACAAAACGTCCGCAAACTCGGTATTCCTGTAACAAAATCGTCAAAAAGAATTGGAAAAGAACCTAAGAAAATATATATTGAAGACTTCATTTCTGTCGGCGATAACATTTTACCTTTCTTGCCACTCTGGATTTCTTTGGCTGCAAAGGCGCATGTAGAACCACGGAGGAAACACAAACGTCATCAAAGTAGTTGTCGATCCACCAACCAAGTCCAGAATTTTACCGAATTTTGGCACTGTGTTGGCGACGAAGACAATCGCCAACATGGTCACAATGCGAATGACGCAGCGCTTCCATCCAAACTCTAGGCATAGAAAAAATCTCTTAAGATCACGAAATAGTACGGTTCATTTTTCTTAAACTTCTCGTAAGCTCACATGAACCACTAAGGGTTGCTGGTATCTAACTGGAAGGAGACCCACACGCTGAACGTATGTGACGATGTGTGGAACCGGCCAGGCCAGTAACCTAGTGTCCTACCCCGCCTTCAAGTGGTGCAGGCTGAGCTTTCTATTTATGTGGCAAATTAATATTTGCTACACGGATAGAAAGGCGGAAGGGGAGGGCTAATTCACCAACCCGTCTAGCCAGCGTGGTGAAATTATGGCTAATTCCTCCATTATGTTGACACACCAGAAACCATGGCCCCTAGTCTCCAGGTGCTGGAGTGCTCCTGATCAAGGCAGCGGTCAGTGTGGCATGAAAGCAGGGGGTGCTAAGAATCACTGGAATGGCCCAGGCTGCCGTTTGTTATTGACCTTGGCAACGTATAATGGACGATCCCTTGCTTCTGAAGCAAAACTTCAGGAATTGGAAGAAGAACTTGACAAGATCAAATGGGACATTGTAGGACTCAGTGAAGTTAGAAGAAAAGGTGAAGAGTTGGTGGAACTTAAAAGTGGACATTTGTTTTATTATAGAGGAACGGAAACTGGAAGAACAAGTGGTGTTGGCTTCTTAATCAACAAAAGAATTAAAGACTACCTTCTTGAAGTCGAAAGCACGTCAGATCGAGCAGCGAGGCTCGTTGTTCAACTAACCCAGCGATACCAACTTCAAATAGTACAGGTATATGCACCAACATCAAGCCATACCGACGAAGAGGTTGAAGAATTTTATGAAGAAATCAAAGAGTTACACACCAAAGGGAAACAACATATCAAGCTCATCATGGGGGATTTCAATGCAAGAATTGGACAACAGGAACAAGGAGAGACATCGGTTGGTAAATACGGATATGGGGAAAGGAATGAACGTGGCGATCAACTCATCGAATTTGCAGAAGCTGAAAATCTTAGCATCATGAATTCATTTTTTAAGAAGAAACCGCAAAGAAAATGGACATGGAAACACCCAAATGGGGGAACTAGTGAAATTGACTATATCCTGGCAAACAAGAAATCAATTATTGAAGATTGCAGCGTACTGAACAGATTTAATACTGGAAGTGATCATCGAATGGTGAGATGTAAAATGCACTTAAATACTAAACTAGAAAGGCAGAAGCTCATTAGGAAACAAGTATGTAAGAGGGTGGATTTAAAGAAATTAAAAGAAAATACCGAGGCATTCAAGTTGGAATTAAAAAATCGCTTTTCTGCACTGGAAGGACTTATTGATGAAAGTGATATCTCAGAAGCAAATGAAAACATTGTTAAGACAATAGTTGAAACTGCTGGGGAAATTGGTGGTGTAACCTGTAAAAAGCACAATAGCAAATTATCTGAGAAGACGAAACAGCTCATGAAAAGGCGAAGAGATATGAAGGTGGACAATCGAAATACCAGTTCCAGGATTGAGTACATAGAACTTTGTAAAACTCTGCGCAAAAGCATGAAAGAAGACATAAGAAAATTCAACTGTGAGCTAGTAAGGAAGGCCATTGAAAATAACAAGAGCCTTAGGGTTGTTAAAGGAAGTTTATCTGTTGGGAAGAAACACATCATTGCATTAAAAGGAGAGGATGGCACCGTAACAAGAAATAGGGAAGAAATACTTAGAAGAGTTGAAGAATTCTACAAAAAACTATATGAAAGTAACAGTGGATTAAACGAAGACACTGAAATAGTCGAAGGAACAGCTCCTAAAATCTTAAAAGAAGAAGTTTCATTTGCAATAAAAAGTATGAAGAAAGGAAGAGCCCCTGGCGATGATGGTATTACATTAGATATCCTAAAAGAAGCTGGAGAATATGTAGAAGACATACTTGCAAAATTCTTTACCAAATGTCTTAACAGCGGTAACATACCAAACCAATGGGATTCTGCAACAGTAATTCTTTTGCATAAAAAAGGTGATAAAGAGGATTTGAAAAATTACCGACCAATTAGCTTGTTACCTGCTATTTATAAAATCTTCACAAAAGTGCTAACACATCGCCTGCAGAAAAAATTAGATGCAGCTCAACCAAGAGAACAAGCTGGATTTCGAAGTGGATTCAGTACAGTGGACCATATTCAAGTATTAAGAGAATTAATTGAAAGAACACATGAATATGAACTTCCATTGTGTGTTGCATTTATTGACTATGAGAAGGCCTTTGACTCTATTAAAACATCAGCAGTCATCAACTCTTTAAGATCAACAGACATTGAGGATGTGTACATTGACATGGTGAAACGTGTGTATAAAAATGCAAGTGCAAAATTTCGGTTACATAAAGATACCAAAACTATCAAAATTGGTAAAGGTGTGAGGCAGGGAGATACCATTTCTCCAAAACTTTTTACTTCAGCTTTACAGATGATTTTTCAGCTGATAAATTGGAATAACAAGGGAATAAAAATAAATGGTGAATATTTAAATCATTTGCGGTTTGCTGATGACATTGTTATTTTTTCAACGGACCCATCAGAACTCCAAGACATGGTACAGGAGCTCTCAACTAGAAGTAAAGAAGTTGGACTCAAGATGAACCTACAAAAAACTAAGATCATGTTCAATAATTTTGTAGAGGAAACAAAAATACAAGTTGACAACATTGAGCTAGAAATTGCTGATTCATATATTTACCTTGGCCAGCTGATTTCAATGGATGGCAACATTATGAAAGAACTCAACAGACGTATTAAACTTGGCTGGAGTGCATTTGGAAGAAACAGTTTTATCCTGAAGGGGAAATTGCCTTTGTGTCTAAAAAGAAAGGTCTTCAACCAGTGTGTATTGCCAGTCCTCTCTTATGGATCAGAGACATGGAGTCTAACAGTTGGAGCAATACGAAAGTTACAGACAACGCAAAGGAGCATGGAGAGGTGCATGCTTGGAATAACTAGGAGAGATCGAAAAAGAAACACTTGGGTGAGAGAGCAAACTAGAGTAGAGGACATCATTGTTAAAGTAAAAGGGCTGAAATGGCGATGGGCTGGGCATATTGCAAGAAGAACTGATCAACGATGGACAACAGAAATTCTGAACTGGATTCCAAGAGACCACCGAAGACCTAGAAAACGTCCTCAAACTAGATGGGTGGATGAAATAAGAAAACAGGTTGGGGTGACGTGGAAACGAATGGCCCAGGATAGACTTGTGTGGAAAGCATTTGGAGAGACCTTCATCCAGCAGTGGATAGATAATGGTTGAATATGATGATGATGATATATATATATATATAATTTTTTTTTTTTATTTCAAAAATTCTGGTTTTTGATTATATATATTATATTTTTTTTTTTAAAAACGATAAAAAAATCTTCTCAGTACATATGTATATCACAGAGAAAGCGCATATAGAGGGCTTTAAAATGAGCTCAAGATGAACTTTCTAGCTAAAACAGGTGCTTAGATATTTACATGAATGTGACTCAAGATCACTGAAAAAGTTATTTTATTTTTTAATTTCCAAAAATTAATTCCAGGAAAACGGAACCTCCGAAAACTATGAAAATTTGCAATTTGCTCCATAGGTAAATATAAATCAAAAATCATTGGAATCTGAAAATTAAAGGTCAATGCCCCGGTTGATGTGATTTGAATGACCTTTGATAGAAATTATAGATACCTGGACATTTTTGCCCAAAGAGCATGTTTGCGTTTGTCTTTTGGGAATCTATAAAAAGAACATTTATTCCCGACAGTCCGGTGGTTGCAACAAGCTACAAAATATAAACCCATTTTTATTTGCAAGCTTAAGAAATGCTAATTACTACGATCGTCAATGTTAAGTCAATGGGCCCAATCTATTGTTTGTGCCCAGCAGCCATGTTGTGACGTCACGACTTCACCGACGTATAGGCAATCGCCACCCGCCACCCCGAGTGTCCATATGAGTAATTCTAGGGAGGGGCTGAGAAAAATTATTACCTTCTTCTCAACGCTGTCAGACGTTTTAGTGAATGTACAAGATACTAAAATGCTACAAAAATAATT
The DNA here is from genome assembly GCA_006491805.2 of Dysdera silvatica. Lineage (NCBI taxonomy): Eukaryota > Metazoa > Arthropoda > Arachnida > Araneae > Dysderidae > Dysdera > Dysdera silvatica. Next base: position 49,700,240 of record QLNU02015270.1, on the reverse strand, counting down.
GATACTGCTTGACAATTAGTAATGAGCTAAAAAGTACCTTATTTTAAAATGTAATTGTAAAACTTTTGAAAGTAAATTTCATAGTAGAAGTGGCGTAAACAGAAAGTTCATAAGGGAGGGTTACAGAACTACAACTCATATATTCCTATGTTAAATATACAGAATTTCATTGGATTGGGGGGGTGTTATAACCACAAAACCACCTCCTGGCTAAGCCTATGCATAGCAGAATTGGGCAAATAAAAATTTTGAACGGACATGTGAGTCTCGAACTCCCCATACCCCCTTGAATCTGTCAGTGAAGCTACATACCGAAAGAAAAAAAAATACAGCCTTAAGAGCAGGCATTTTAAGAGTAATCATCGATAAGACTGCTTTTCCCCGCCTAACGACGTGGTTCCCACGGTCCGGTAATTTTTATTTTTTGTTTGTTGCAAAGTCGGAGCCCTTGGAAAGTACTTGAAAACTGTCAAAAATGTGGTTAGTCCTTGAAAAGTCCTTTAATTTTTCTCAGAACCTTTTTTCAAGTTATGGCAACAAGAAAAAAAAAAGGGCGTATTTCATTCACGAAGACTTTCACGGCGTCTATTAATATACATTATAGACAGCGATGCCAGATTGCGCCGAAAGACTGCTCTTGCGCCATCCTGCTACATAAAAAAAAAGGAATTTTAACGAAGTTTGCGACAAATCTGCGCCAAAGAAAACAAAAATTTCGTTCCCACTAAAATGATCAGTTTAGTACATAAATTATTCATCTAGCATCCCCTGCCAATGGAAATTGGAACCACTACAACGTTTAGTTTGGATAATGATGTTGCTGGACTCACGGCCAACTAGATTTAATAGTAATCTAGTTGGCCGTGCTGGACTGACCAAGTTTTACAACATACGTTTTGTGTGGAAGAAAGGAAAATAACATCATGCAACATTTTTTGTTATAAATTTATTTTAGTGACATCCGGTCTGCAGAAAGCAATGTTTTTGTCTACTTTTCAATATTAATTCATTTTTTAATTATAATGCATATACGGTAATCGCAGACCTCCCCACAACCCAGGTATTCCGCGATTTTCTGCCTCAGTCGTATTTGAAAATGGATCGACGGAGTTTCCATTTCTTCAAGCAGAAAATTCCTAACAAATAGTTTCCCCCTAGATTTTCCGTAATTTTTTTGTTACATTTTTTTGAGTGGGAAGAACTCCAGATTTATGTATGGGCAAGTGTCCAGAGCATAAAATCTCAAAGGCAGTGAATTTTTTTTATTGCAATCTATCGTTGAATTCCGTCGATTCGTTTTCGCTGGAATCCCCGCTCCCCCCCCCCGACAACATCCGGAAATTTTTTTGTTTTCATTCCTTTTTTTTGTAATAATAATGAACATTAGGTAATCTCAGAACACATTTTGTTAAGTATTTTTCTTGTTCGCGGTTTTGTCGTATTAAAATATGTATACGTGTTCGTATAATTCACATGTTTGAGGTAAATATCTTCCGAGATCCCTTTTGACCAACAAGAGTTCTACACACTGCCGTAATCAAAAGTTCAGTGGTCTAAAGCTTGAGACGTAAATCCAGTGATTATTGATTCAAGTCCAAAGTGCATTCTGAGTGATGGGTGGGTAATTATTTCTATTTTAGAATCGTAAGGGCAAAAATAAAAATATTTTAGCTTGAACACTAAAAAAAGAAAAGAAAAGAAAAAAAAAATCTCAGAAATTAATTTCCTTAAATAGCAGATATTTATAATTTTAGACAAATGAGCATTTTTTTCAATATGTATAGCCTTTCTTTGAATGATGTGCTTCAAATATTTAGCAAAACAAATGATTCTCTGTTCCATATCTTCAAAGATTTTTTAAATTTTTTCTTCGTTTTCAGATGGTTTTTAAACGTAAATTAATTATTAATTTGTACTTTTTATTTCCGATTGCCTTTGTTTATTCGCAAACATATACTCTTGTATAAAAAAATCCGTTTCAAACCATTTGTCTATACGCGAACGCATGTAGGTTTTCTTTCAGTGATCGAAAATATTGTGTTAACGGTTTATGTAAAATGCACGAAGAAAATTGAAATTGATGAAGAAAATATTTGCAATACATTGCAGGAATACCAATTTATTTTACCAGCAGAAATTTAGAATTATTTATATGCAGTTACAAGCACAATCAAAAATATATACGTAAATTCAGAACTTTCCACGCCTGCGATTTCTGTTCGGCTTCTTTTAGCATTTTCCAGTGATTTGTCGTACACAAGACTAAAAATCAAAGAAAAAAAAAGGTGTTAAATTATTATCAAGGTTCTACTTTATGTCATATTCTACATGAAATAATCCACTTATAATATATATCTACAAAGTAAACACAATTTAGTTAATGTTAATTCAGCTAACATTCATTCTCGCAATATGCATTATGTAAATAATATGTATGGAACATAATTTAAATGTTATGTTATGCGAGTGTACTTAGGTTTATATCATACCTATTCGTTTATTCACCTATACAACAATCGATTGCTGTCATTACGATATACAATAAAACTTCCCTTAGGCAACCATTCTAGTTCCATTAAAAAGTAATCACTTAGAGAAATATTATCTGAATGAAGGTAAGTCGGGGGGGGGCTATAAACATGAAAGTAAACAGAAAATAAGCAAAATTAAACACATAAATGGCAAACTGTGTCACTTTAGTAAACGTTTAGAAATTCAGAAAGTATGGGAGTGCTTTTCTATGATAATTCCAATAATATAATTCAGAATTAAACTGACGGTCTGAAAGGACAGTCAAAGGGGAATTCCATATTTTATATGAATTCGATCTCCAGTTTTTGATAATAATTAATCCTTGAAAAAGGTTATCGCTACTCAGCCCAAGGTGAGAAAATAAATAGGAAGTGAAATTATTCTCTTTCTCAGTCTCCAAAATGTGGTTACTTTCCATTCTAACCAAGCTCTCTCCCTCTCTCAGAAATTTTACTCTGAGGCATACATACTGCGGAAAAATCCGTTTCGAAAAATATGGCCGTAAAGCGATGTGGTTGCTTAATGGAGGTTTCAATACACATATATTAATATAAAAATCACATACAAACATTCGAGAAAAGAGCCGGAGGCCAATAAGGCACAAACTCGGGATTTCTCTGGTTCATGGCAAATGCACTACCAACTGAGTCATGGTCTGTGCTCAAGTTCTCTCTTATTAAGATTTATGTAGACACACAAGGGAACTATTTATGTATTACAACTTGGTTTCTATTCGCAATTATAGCAGGATATTGCAAGTGTAAAATATATATTAAGTAAAATTATTTGTTAATAAACAGTAAAAAAAGAAAAAACTCAGTTGTTTGGGCATTCAACATATAAATGAACGGTCTAAAATTCATGCCTGAGTGGTCTCATATTGTTTTCTCTCATATTCTTATGTGATTTTCAAATTAATGTGTATTTACACTGCCGTCCCAGCTGTAATTTGTATTACAGCTGGTTGCCATTCTGTGCGTTCCATAATATAATAAAATATGTTTTTATCTTCCAAAGTAAAATGTATCACAAAATACATTTTACATCGTCTAACCTCACTTCAAAAAAGATACTTCCGCCTTCTTCCTTACGAAAATTCTACCCCTAACATTTTGGAAATTGCAAAACATTTTCGCATTCTTTTAGTTGATGAACTTCTCAATTTTAAATCCTCCACATTTATATTCAATGCTATTAAATCTTCACGGCATCCTAAAACCATTTCTCTTCACTTATCCAACCATACACACATCTCAAAAGAATATCAGACAATTACATACCTGAATTTTCTAGAACTAATAAGGGGCTGGTGCGAATGGGCTGTTGTGGTCCCAGAGTATGGAACTCCCTTACTACTTCCTTACAATCAATAAGCTCACTCCCTCTGTTTAAAAATCTTCTATATAAACACTTTTTAGGTTAACACTTTTCTATTTTATACAATGAAATATCACTACCTGGAGCAGCATTGACTCTGTCAGACATAAGAGTCTTTACCCACTGCTGCCTAGGTGAATCATTCTATGTTCAGAATTGTACTAAAGTGCTTGTAGTCTGTATGATTCTCCTGAATAAAGTTTATCTTATCTTTACAATCAATGGCCAAAATATCAGACACCACACTAATATTTATTTCCTCTTCCTTTAGTTTCGATCACAGCTGATGTTCTTCTATGCATGGACTCAACAAGTTGTGATAGCTACGAAGAAATACTATCCCATGCAGACGTAATGACGGCTCTTAGTTTGTTCAAATTGGATGTAGACGTTTTTAGTCAGAATGGATATTTCCACCACGTCCCACAAATGTGCAATGGGGGTTGAGATCAATTAACTGCACTGGCTATTGAAGCAATTGAAACGTAGAATCATGTTCCTCAAACCAATTTGAGACCAGTCGAACATGTTAACAAGATGCACTGCCCTGCTGAAAATGACCATCTACATCAGGTAACACTGTAGCCATAAAAGAGAGAACTTAGTAATAATGTTAAGACGGATGCTGGTAGCTAAGGTTATTTTCAGTGGTATTAAAGGACAGAGTGAAGCCCAGGAAACATTCCCCAGACCATTATTCCACCACTTGAAGGGTTGTCGGCAGGCACGACAGATTCATAGATTTGTGCTGCTCGCGCCATATTCTGATCCTATTGTCGGCATGGTGGGGAAAAAATTAAGACTCGTTGGACCAAGTATGCTTTTACTAATCGTCAGGTGTCTGATTTCGGTACTCCCTGTGAAGAACTTTCCTGTTTTTCGATGTTAGCAAAGACTCCGTTGGTGGTCTCCTGCTGTAAAAACTAATCCGTAGTAAGGTCCGGCATGTGCGTTCGGATATGCTTGTTTCGCAGCACTTGTTTTGCACCCTACTGACAAGGGAACCACTTTTGTGGAAGCTCGCACTTTGAGACAAGACATACCACAAATGATAGTACATAAGTTCCTTATTAAGAATATGAAATCAGGTTTTTTTATGAAAAGCGTATAAGTATTTTATTAATATTTAAAATCCAAAAATAACATTTTTTTAGGTGAAGTTTCATATTTTTATTGGCATTCTATGTAACGATAATAACCTTTGAATTCAATTAAAATAAAGAAGGTGGTTGCATTTAAGGGATAAAATTATAAAATTACACGAAAGGTCATTCAGAGTATTTTAAAAAATTGTATAAAAACTAAGCTTTTTAATACCAATATTTGGCGCGTTTGGCTATGGTTTAGAAGAATTGGCGATATTGACATGAAATGTAAACGTTTCGCCAAAAGTCACAAAATTACTATGGATGAATCAAAATTGATGTAACACATCAAAATGAAATTATAAAAATTCATTATTTGGTCTATAATTATATACCAAAGAAAACTATAAGTAATTGAGTGCAGAACAATATCGCCTATGCTGCAATATCCTTGGTGTAAATGTAATTACATTACTAACGAAACTATTCAATTCAAGAATATTGACAAAACATCTTTTCGGTTAATTGATACGATTTCCAGTGGTGATAATAAATGCAATTTACATCTTTCTTTAAAATGCAGCCATTGTAAGGTACAATTATGCTTTGAACACTTTTAGGAAAAATATCATCACTATAACTTATAAACTTCCGGATTTCGATATTTTGAGACATTTTTATAATTTTCTCATATTGAAAGTCTTTGATTGATTTATAACATTCAAACTTTCCTCATCAAAGTTTTACGAGAGCCATGTCGACTTCGCAAAAGTAGTATACGTAAATATGATACAACGTTTGTCCACTTTTTAAAACAGATTATTTACATATAAAATTTTGAAATGCCAGCTTCATTAAAACATTTTTCTTTATTAAAAAATTACGTAAAATATTTTGATGTTACGGCCATAAAATTTAGAATTTTTTCCTTTTTATTATGCCATTATATTTCCTAAAAATAGTGTAAATGAAGTTTGAAATATGAGCTTAATTATAGAATAATAAATGCTTCATACCGATATCGCCAATTCTTCTACCGATAGAGAATCGAGCCCAATTTTCCGCATTAAAAGCTTAGTTTTCATATAATTTTCTAAATTACTCTAAATGAGCTTTAGTGTAATTTTATAATTTTATCCGTTAAATACAATTACCCTCTTTATTTGAATTGAGTTCAAAAATTATTATCTTCATATACAGTGCGAATAAAAAATATCAAACTTCACCTAAAAAGTGTGATTTTTGGACTTTAAATATTAATAAAAAGATTTATATGCTATTCACAAAAAACTGATTTCATATTCTTAATAGGCAATTTGTGGACTATCATTTGCGATATGTCTTGTCTCAAAGTGCAAACTTCCACAAAAGTGGTTCCCTTGTGATGTATAGTTTATTCTATTGTTGCCCTTCTGTTGCTGCTTACGATTCATGTTAGTCACCTGTTACATCTCTCGTTCAAAAGCATTTTCTGACCACAGTACTTCGATTTTAGGATTAAAAAGGCGACGAATAAAAAGGTGACGGACATAAAGTCAACGGATAAAATGACGACACTAAAAATCTAGAACATAATGGCGACGGACGAAATGGCGAAATTTTCCGTATTTGGGGCTGACGATATGGCGAAATTTTGAGGGGGGATACAAAGCAACAAAACAGAAGTGAATACAGAGATTGGCTGGGGGAGGTTGCATGGCCTACAAAAAACAACGTGGGTTGCAGTCTTCAATATAATACAATAAAGAAGGCACTCTATACCACGAAATAGTTGTGGGGGGGATATGAAAGCTTTAACGAAACGGGAATTGATGGCGCGCAAATACATTATTAAGAGGGTACACAAACTGATAAAAACAGTGGAGGATACAGACTTTATTGGTGGGCATTGGGCCGCAATAAGCGGTGGTGGTTACAGTATTTAATATAATACACTAAAGGGAGCACTGAACCACAAGAGGTAGTGGGGGTGTGAAAGCTTTAAACGAAACGGGCATTGATTAATTGATTAAATACCGTAAACTCCACTGTTTTCTGAGGCTCCTGGCTCCTCAATAAAATACGCATCCATTGCTAGTTTAGTTGCTTTTTGCCCCCCCCCCCTTAATAATGTATCTGCGTACCACTGCTTAGTTTTGAACAATGGCCGTTTCTTTAAAGCTTTTATTCCCCACCCCCAACTATCTGTTTTGGTTCAGTGCCCCTTTATTGTATTATATTAAATACCGTAACCTCCACTGTTTTTTGAAGCCCCATGCCCACCAATGAAGTTCGCATTCACTACTATTTTTGTTGCTTTGTGCCCCTCAATAATGTATCTACGCGCCACTGCTTCTTACCATTTCGGCAGACCTAAAATCTCGCCATTCCATCCGCCCCAAATTTTCGCCATTTCGTCCGTCCAAATACCGAAAGTTTCGCCATTATGTCCCACAGTTTTTGCCATTTTGTCCGTCGCCATATTGTACGTTATAATTTTATCCGATTACCCATTACTTCATTTTGCCTGCAAATTTTTTTGGCTCAATCGCCACTATCTAAACGCCTGAGATACTATTGAGAAAGTCTAGAACATCATTCTTAATATAAATCTTAACAAAAATATATTTATTTAGCAAGCCAGATAAAAATAATATCGTTATTTGAACCACAGAGTTATTGTATAATAATAAATATATAAATATAATAAAATAAATGCATAAGTATAATATAATAAACATATAAATGTAATAGTGTAATAAAATAAATGTATAAATATAATACATATATATATAAAATATTATAAATATGTAATATACGAAGGCAAGGCAGTAAGTAGGTTACAAACCGTTGTGAGAGGTTGGAAATTAGTAGTAAATTATTTCAAAATATGTCAATAGGTGGCAGCACTATCCAACTATATGATATCCATTTTCAATTTGAGACAACGGTTGTACAGATGTGCAGCTGCATTTGAAAATGGCGACTGTGCTCAAGGAGTGTACGCTAGAAGAGCAGCGAAGTGTTGTGCTTTTCTTGTAGGCGAACGGGCTTTCGGTAAAGGATATTCACAAGTCTCCGTGAATTCCTGTCTACCGTGAGAATTGTTTGTGTGGTCAAGTAGTCTACAATTGGGTTCAGAAAGTTCCTGAAAGGCGTTTAAAAGTTGTTAATAAAGAACAAAGTGGTCATTCTGTTGAGATTGCGACAGAAGAAACAGTATGGAAAGTTGATGAGTTGCAAGGCCTCACACAGCTCGAATGACCCAGGAGAAAATTGAAGGGGTTCGGTGGCAACTTCTTCAACATCCGCCTTATAGCCCAGCCTTAACTTCAAGCGATTATCACCTGTTTGGTCAGCTTAAATTGCACCTGGGCGGCAGTCATTTTGCGATTGGTGCAGATGCTGAACGTGAGGTGCATAGGTGGCTGATGCAGCAGTCCAAAGACTTTTGTGCCGCAGGTATTGGAAAACGCATAAAGAGATGGGATGAATGTGCCAATGTAAATGGCGATTACGTAAAGAAATAAACATGCTTTTCAAGCAAGTATCTTGGTCCCCCCCCTTTTTACTTTTGTAACCTATTTACTGAATTGCCCTCATAATACATATCCTGATGAAGAATAACTACATTTTTCTATCCTGCGTCGATACGCTCTTTGCAGCGTCAAAAATCTATTCTTATGATAACAATTGAGAAAGAATTATACGAATGGAAGGAACTGAATACAAGGACATCGTCGTTACAGAGAACAAAGCTGGATGGAAATCGACTGGGGACAAAAAATTTCACACATTATGATGGATAAATATGTGAAATAGGAAAATATGTTGAAATAAGAGAGAGAGAGAGAGAGAGAGAGAGATAGTGTGAGTTGAATTGTTCGGAGTATAAAATTATAGACAAAGAATACTTAGAAAAATCTTCATTAAACAATAATAGTTAATTTTTGAGTTATCCACATTAAAGTATTAGCAATTTATACATGAATACTTACCAAAAATTCATTTATTGTTGTACGTGTCTGGCCATCTCTCTAAAATTTAAAAAAAAAATTGTATATAGACATACAAAGTTTCAGATAATAAATGTAAGTTTATTAACACGTAGTTTTGAAAACATGATCTATTAATTTGCTAGTTACAGGACTTATGCAAATTTGTTTAATCTTTTTATTTCCGCCCTATGATTTTTTCTTTTCTTTATAATTTCCAAAACGACTTACCATTTCTAAAAATAGCTGATTCCTTGCGCGTTTAAAAATTTATTTATATATAACAATTATTGAGGTAGATGAAGCTTAGATAAATTAGGTTTAATTGTATATATCAGGGGTTGGCACGCATGAGGTCAATGAGAACAGCATTCCAATTTGTAATATATTATAAAAAGCCACACCGTAGTTAATAGTATTAAATACACAAATTTAATTAATATGGTTACATATTGTACCAAAGTCTTAAGTGCTATGTAAAGTATACATATAAGAAAATATAATTAAGAGAAAGAAAATACAAAATAATTATTTCAAAATTTAATAATAACTCCAAGAAGGACCTATCGACGAAACCGAAAATCCGCTTTCGAAGCGATTAGGTTCGACTTCTATCCTTCATTAACCAATTCACTGTCTTAATCAGTCAACTTAACAAGGTTCGTAAAAATGTTCTGAAAAAAGAGGGAATTTAAATTTGCGACGAGAACCGCATTTGGCCACCTCTGCTATATATGTGCGTGTGGAAACAGTATGTGTAAGAAAAGACGAGAGCGCCCTCTAGAGGAGGAGCGGACATTACTCATTCTGACGGGCACAGGTCGGTGGGACTTGTCATGTGTAGAAAGCTGTCTCGACCATTTGTTGTTTTTGTGTAAATATTGGTAGCAAATATAAATGTTTAAAACAAATTACACACAAACGCAGTTTAATTTGAGCAGGAGAGACATTTTACAATTGTTTCGGTGGAAAATCAAGCGTCCACCATCGTCAGAAAATTCGTCCAAACTGATTTGTTGCCACTAAATCAAAAACGAAAAAGTGAAAAAGGCGAAAAAAGGTAACATAACAAAAAGCCTGATTTGTGTCGCCATCTATTGTGCAGAATGCTAAGTAAAAGGAAAAGGAACAATTATTGTTGGAAGAAGAAATTATGTTGATTGAAAGAGAGGTTTGTAACAAGAGGGGGGAAAAATTGTTCTCAACCGGCTCGTTGACTATTGTACAGGAATTACTGAAGATATGAAAGGCCTCGAAAAAATTGAGATCTGAGGGTGAACGGACTTTTTCAATTATTTTTGCATCGGCAAAACAGAAACGATGGCCATGTTTCCATGAGTGTTTTGCAATGGCCGATTTTTCAAAATCTTGTTTGTGAACGTAGATTTGTGAAAGCAAAAAGAACTTTCGAACGCGCCTACTTTAGTTCCAATCCTGCGTCGGGCACGTTGGGCGAGGGGTGCCCCAGTGAGTAAACATTTTAAACTAGACAAAGAAGACTGTTAAGACATTGTCGTGAATATTTCGAGGACCAGCGAAGTGACCCAGGACTTTGCAACTACTAATTACTGCTATAAAACTTTTGTTGTTTCGACCGAAGGATAATATTCAGTGAAGGGAAGAGCAGGAAGAATGTTCAGTGCCATGAATACGTTATACACTAACTTGGGACACCACCTTAAAGTTACAGTGTCTTCACTGTTACTTATAAAATATGTGGTTCCTCTAATTAAGTTGTTTAAGCCAAAAGAATATGTCGCATCATGGATTAAATCCGAAAGATGGAATGCAGAATATATCCATTGTTGGAAAGACCAATAAAGGTAACTTCTTCGTAATATAAAACGATTTGTAATTACCTTTAGAGGCACAGAATTTTGAAGCAGAAATTTATTGCTCTTAAATATAATTTTGGCAAAAAATGACTCAGAAATTATGTTACTGGTTACACCAAAATATAGAAAATATTTGAAATAAGTACTGCATATGTAAAAGTGTGCACAATGAAAAGCGCTATACTTAAGTATTTTGCAAATAACTTTATATTTGTGAAGTATAATGTATTATTAAAACTTAGTCTTAATTAAAAAAAATGGAAGTGGATGATTTTCAACGCTGGACTTTTTGCCAGAACAGTAGCAAAAATCAGAAAAAAAAGCACAAAATTGGAAAATGTGTTCAACAAAACAATACTAATTAAAACGTGGGTGGCAAAAATTATAGTATAATAAATTTCCCCCACGAAAACTCACAAAATTCTCGCATCGGAGGCTTTCTTGTGTTGACCATATTTGGCAATTGTGTTATCCCTGCGGAGGGTAATAATACCTTAACACCTTTACATACGGAGAAAGAGAGCGTTGTTACCTGTCCTCATTCGTCTAGCGGTCCAAGACACTCCGGGCTAAACGGAGGACCCTGGTTCGAATCCAGGATGGGGAAAGCGTCTCTTTTTCTCCAAAAATAAAAAGCTCTAGTTTGAGCTACATATACTTGGGTGGCAAAAATTATTGTATAATAAATTCCCCCACGAAAAACTCACAAAAACCTCGCCCCGGAGGCTTTCTCGTGTTGACCATATTTGGCAATTGTGTTATCCCTGTGAAGGGTAATAATACCTTAACATAATTAATTTGCTTACATGGAAATTATTAACTGGTGCCCCTTTTTTTTAACTAACTTTTGGATTCAAGATTGCATAATTTGCATTCTTACAATTTTTTTCTTTTCTTTAAGGAAATAATGACTGCAAAGTTTGAAAGGAGCAAGATGGAGTAATCTATTTCTGTGATATTATGTCATATGTAAACTTGTATAGACATTCATCAGCCTTCATCAAGCTACCATATAAATATCAGGGCAGATTTGAATATTTCTTTGCTACTTTAATGCACAAATCATAAGATTATGTATAAAGAAATTAATAAAAGATATTGACTCTTTCAGTTTTAAGTTCGTTTTTCAGTCCTTACTCAAGAACTATTCAATAAATCAAAACAAAATCTGTACATACTGTCTCACCTTATTTGGCGCAGAATTATCTTTGCTGTTGTATATACAGAGTGATTCAAAACTAATGGAACAAACTGAAAGGGGTGGTAAAGGACGCCAAATAAGCCATATTTGGCGAAATCTCCATGTTCTCAAACGAGCCAGTTTGGCTGCATAAACAGTAGCAAAACTACTGTTTATGTCCATGTCATTGCCACATAGGCGATTACGACAATTAAAAAAAAAATTTGTTAATGCATAATTTAAGTGATTGAGCTAATAATACAGCAGAAATAAAGAAATCTGGAATTCCCTTTTCTGATCCTGATTTATGTTACTGTTTAGTGAAAATAAGCATAAAACTGCCTTTTTTACCGTAGTGGAAAAGAGTTAAGAACTACCAAGCATGTGCAACAGGTGAAAAATATGAAAACAAATTTTTTTTATTCAGTGACTTTTTTCGTAAAATTATCCATTCAGGCACTACAGATAGTGTTTGCATCCACTCGGTTCAAGGTTTCTACAAAGGGCTACAATGTGCCATTTCAAGAATTTTTAAAATTATTTAATGCCAACGGACCTTGGGCTCTATTTGGCGACTTTCTAAAATCAAATTTGCTGAAATTGTATATGTAGAATCTAGTGCTTCAGTTGCGACCATGCATTTTACACACACAATTCCAGTGAATTTAACTGATTTTAGAAAATCACTAAAAAAGAGCCTGACGTCTGTTGACATTAAATAATTTGAAAAATTCTTGAAATGGCGCATTGTAGCCATTTGTAGAAACTTTGAACAGAGTAGATGCAAACACTACATTCACTATAGTGCCGGGACAGCTAATTTTGGGAAAAAATGGTCAGTGAACAAAAAAGATTTTTCATATTCCTCACCTGTTGCACATACTTGGCAGTTTCATGCTTATTTTCAACTACATGGTAACACAAATCAGGATTAGAAAAGGAAATTCTGGAATTTTTTTTGTGTCTGCTGTATTATTTATTAGGTTAATCACGTCATTTATACATCAAATTGTTTTTTTTTTTTAAATTGCCGTAATCATCTACGTAGCAACAACATGGACGTAAACAGTAGTTTCGCTCCACAGCCAAACTGGTTCATTTGCAGACATGGGAGATTTTGCTATGATGATATATATATATACACACACAGTATAAAACCCCTCATCAACAGATACCCATGGGATAGAAAATTTTTAATGATATATTTAATTATAAATTTAATTTATATAATTAATTTTATATTTCTATTTAGTAGTGTTTCATCTAAAGCGAAATAGAAGGGCGCAACGATCTGCCCTTCAACTTGCCCCAAATGTCCCTCGGAAAATAACGCACCATCCTTCCCCGATGATGATTAAAATTCCCACATTAGAATCCAAAACATGTGATGAAATTTGATTTATGAAAATTCTGCACCCCAGCATTTCCATAATAATATTGATGGTTTTGGCAAAACGAGATTGCTGACGAATATTTGTGAATAAAGCACTGTTGCCAGGTTTGCAGACTTTCAACTACAGACTACTCCGACAAACGTTAGCGGTTCCACGTATTTTTGAGATCAAATTTTTGTTAAAATCAATTTGTTTGTCTTTAAGCTCTAAATTAAGCATGTTTTACATCCCTATTTTATGAAGCTTACTTGTCATATAGTATAGGATAATGTTTAAATTATAGTTACATTAATTATTTTGTATGAAGTTGGGATTTTTTAATCTTGCCATCTGGCAACACTGCCATTAGATTGCAATCATGTACACTTTGCCCTTGCCGTTTGCATATACTTAAAAAACTTACCTGCAAGCGAAAACTAAAAAATTTTTAAAGAAAGCAGCAATAGGAACTAAACCAATTAAGATGTTGTTTAAAAGAGTTAATAGCAGTAAAGCTGACGTAACCGAGAATGTTCATCCGTGTATTTAGAGTGCCAAAAAGGCATTTGTTTCTAGGCGAAACACTATATTTACATATATTTAAAATAGGGTAATCCTGTCTTAGGGTGTTCCTTATGAAGAGTTTTTTAAGAGAAGTAAATGTTTCAATAACGAAAAATCTTGAAATCAAAACAGGTGAATGCATAAAATAACAGAATTTATGATTCTTTTCAATTGCCAGTAAATTAAGGCTCCATAGCCGTGTGTTTGCATTCCTCTATGTTATAGATTGAATGCTATTATTAGTGATCATCCTCCCATTTGGTTTATTCTTCCTTCTCCTTTGAACACTCATGCTCTTCTGAACCTTATACTTACTTATCCTATGAGATATATTTCCTCAGTCAGCTCTTACAAATTTTTTCTCC
>QLNU02015270.1:49643058-49674171 GCA_006491805.2 Dysdera silvatica | reverse complement strand
CTCTTCTAATCCTCAGTGACGTATTCTGTTCTATTGAGAATTATAAGATTAACACGGGATGGAAATTCGCTTACTTCTCGTGCCACACATAGGCCGTTGAAAGCTGTGTTAAAATAAGGATAGAAGCGTCAACCAAGTTTTCTGCAGTTTAAAATAGAGACGGATTCGTTAGAATGACATTCTTGTCATGTTCAGTCATGCCTGAATTCGACCATCTTCAAGCTTCTTCCTTCTGGTCATCTATTAGTATGAGGGGCCCATCTTTCACAGTTCACCAGTGTTTGACTCCTCTACATCTACAGATACTTGGTGACGATTTTAGCAACAGCACACTCAAGAGCAATAATATTGTGTGAAATGGTCTAAAATTGTATCCATTCCCTTTCCTATCCTTTTCACGACCCATGATTTCGATCAATCCCTTGTCCCGCGACATGATTTTTTACTATTTTCATGTTTTATATAGTGTGGTACTGTAATAAACAGTTTTTCGTCATATTTTTAGCATGTTTTTGCTATTTATAAGGCAGATGAAAAAGTGCACTTTTCATATAAATTTCGAAATTTCAAATGAGATGCGGGAACAGAAGATATTATTCGACTGAAAAAATATTATGCGCCATTTTTATTGACCTCTATGGGAACTCTTTCTATACTATTACAACAGCTAGCTCCAAAAATAACTGTTTTCAAAATAATAGGTGAAAAATGCACTTTTTAAAAAAAATTTCGAAAATTCAAGTGCACGGGGGGGAGAGGAGGGGATATTATTCAATAGAAAATATATTTCACTCCATTTTTATTGATTCCATTGCGAACCAGTTTCATACTATTAAAAGAACGAAATTCAAAATTATGTTTTTTCGGCACATCCTAAGCCACACAACCAAAGCAAATCAAAATCTTATGCAATACCCTATTATTTAGAACTATTTTGAACAAAGAATTTAAAATACTCTTGATATAAGTATGCCTTCGACCTTCTTTTGCATATCAAATCAAAAATATCTCCAATTAAATATTTGCAACAGACGGATAAAATCGTCCTAAAGAACTAACCTCGCGCAATACTTTCGCAACGCTAATTCTTTAAGAACTAAAGTCGTTAAAGAAAAAACCATATAAATCGGGATGTGGTAAATTCTATGAAATTTTGCCGGGTTGTAAATTACCGTCGTTAACTAGACGCCATCGTTAGTAAGAACGTCGCTTTTAGAGAAATAACTCTTGTCTGAAAAGAAATTATTACACATGTTTACACAAACATTAATCAAAAATAAACCGAATGCACAAAAAAGAAATTGGTTAGTTCACAATTTATAAACACTGTTCTCAATGGATCAAATTTATCAGCCAGACAATTATTATGAATTAAATCGTTTTTGAGTGAACAATATATATTTACAATGGTTAAATTTCTTGGAGTAATTAGAGACGGGTAAGACTATCATAATTCTCCCCAAAAAATTAGTTCCCCCACCAGGAAAACGAAAATGAATGAGTTGTTATTACTTTGCTCAATTTTATGTTTTTTTAAGATGCATGTTTCAATAAAAGGAAAGAAAATGCTAACGAAGTGACATTAAGAGGGAATTGTAGTGTACCTATAAATTATAATGTTAAGGGTATAAAAAGGAAATTGTCCGGAATTGTTCAAAAAGTTTTTAGAGGGAATTAGATTTCCGATTCGTTGAATTTATTGTGGAAATTTATGTACGTTTTGAAAAATAGAACTGCTTTTACAAAACAAAAAATAGTAGAAAACTATTAGACTTACGTCAGTCTGTAGAAGAATAAGGCTGCCGCATTATTTCCATGTAGTTCTTAGAATTTAAATTGGGTTATTTTCAGTCCCATGTTCCTTTCGACAAAAAAATAGATGTAGAAAGGAAGAAGTGTGTGCAGTAGGGGTT
Organism: Dysdera silvatica; assembly: GCA_006491805.2. Classification (NCBI taxonomy): domain Eukaryota; kingdom Metazoa; phylum Arthropoda; class Arachnida; order Araneae; family Dysderidae; genus Dysdera; species Dysdera silvatica. The sequence goes on along the minus strand of QLNU02015270.1, from coordinate 49,672,258 downwards.
CTTTTAAAATATTTTATAAAGAAAATCCCCGCGGAATTCAAAGAAAACTGGAGTAATCCAGTAACCAAAAGTGTATTTTCTAATGGTCTGGTAGTAGTTTTGTTTCTGAAATAAATTTCCATGTTGCTTTTATATATTTGTTTGACAGGGCGCAAAATAATTGCTGGGAAAACCATAAAATTTGGATTTACGAATTTATAAATTGATAGTTTATGTACAGTAGAGTATTTGTAAAATAATTTTCAACATCCACGTACAAATAAGCTCAAACTAGATCTTTTTTGTTTAGAAGAAAAAGAGACACCGTCCCCGTCCTGGATTCGAACCAGGGTCCCTCCGTTGAGCACGGAGTGTCTTGACCGCTAGATGAACGAGAACGACGTGGACGGGGTCTCCTTTTCTCCCAAACAAAAAAATCTCTGATTTAAGCTTATTGATACGTGGGTGTTGAAAATTATTATACGATAAATTTCCCCACGGAACTCACAAAAAACTCACCCCGGTGGCTTTATGTGTTGACTATTATTTGGCAATTGTGTTATCCCTGAGAAGGGTAATAACGTCTTATACCTTTATATAAGGAGAAAGAGAGAGACAGCGTTCCTCTCCTCGTTGGTCTAGCGGTCAAGGCACTCCAGTCTCAACAGAGAGACCCTGGTTCGGATCCAGGGTAGAGACGGCGTCTCCTTTTCTCCTAAACAAAAAAAGCTCTAATTTGAGCTTGTTTATACGTAGGTGTTGAAAATTATTTTACAATAAAGTCCCCCACGAAAACTCACAAAAAACTCGCCCCGGTGGCTTTGTGTGTTGACTAATATTTGGCAATTGTGTTATCCTTGTGAAGGGTAATAATATCTTATAGTATAGTATTTCTTATGAACACGTAAACGATGCCCTCTTTTGGTAATATCGATAGTGCAACACGTAATGTACCGAAATTGTGAACTTTCGGGAGTACACGTGGTTTAAAAGTTTACACTTGAAGGCATTAGCGGTTTTAGATTAAAAAAGTTGGAGGACACAAATTTCAGCCCAGTTACCTGTGCACATAGGCAATATAATAAAATCCGGTTATATTTGGGGGCCATAGCCCCAGAACCCATCCCAGAACCGAAACTTCTTCTACAGGTCATATCAATCAGTTACTGTATTTGCAGTTGGTGCTGATGTCTTAAAATTAGAATAAATGGTAGCACCAGATATGTGCACATTGGATTACCATTTAAGTGTGCAACTTCCATATACTTAGCATAATTTCACCTTCACGTGTACTTGCCACTTGCCAATGTGGCAAGTACACGTCCTATGTGACAATTTCACCTGGACATGTACTTGCCACATTGGCATTTTACACCGTCGGCACATTTTATGCATACGTAGTTATTGTTACCATTTGTCCATGTCATCGTTTTGGTATTATAGATGTTTCATCATAAGTAGCATTCGTAAAATGTAATGCATACGAAACATAAAATTTTGTAAAGGTAGCTATGGTTTTAAAGATATGGGGAAATATGTCTATAATGATATTTTCCGTGCTCCTGACAGATCTAAAGATTATTAGGTTCAGTTTTATCCATAATGGTAAACTATGTGTGTAAGTATGGATAAAACTGAATGATAAACTATGTAAGTATGGATAAAACTGAATGATAAACTATATAAATATGGATAAAACTGAATGATAAACTATATAAATATGGATAAAACTGAATGATAAACTATGTAAGTATGGACAAAACTGAACTACATAAACTGTATTTAAAGACTTATTTTCCAGATCCCTGAATAGCACATAATGGCACTGGTTGTTCTTTCGCCATAAAAATACAACCAAACAATCCAAGTCTCTGAAATATCTTATAGACGGGGTTTACTGTATAATTCGCATGGCTATTTCTTTCTGTTAAATTTCAGTTTGCGTATATTTACTGTTTGAATATTTAAAAAAGATACATATATATATAGCGCCTGGGTAGTTGAATTTGATTACTAGTAGGCGAAATTTTCTTAATTATATCGTTGTTTTAGACTGAAGAATAATATACAATTCTAAGATGTTTCTTTTATATGATAAATAAATATATTTCGAAGTTTATGCAAGATAAAGGTTGTAAAATTTATTGTGGGGTGGAATTCGTATAATAAAGTTAATGTAGTTTTACTAATAGGTGATCCATACAATTGATATAGTGATTTCTTTTCAGCTAATATAAAAACTATACAATACTTAGCAAAATATGGGAAGAATAAAATACTATATGCATAAAATTTTGAAAAGTCAAAATTATATGAAAACTTGTCAAATAGACATAAATATATAATTCATTTCCTATTTCAAGTCACGAAATGAACTTTAGGGCAAAAGTTTTAAACCTAATGAACTAAGTTCGCAAATAAACCGTAATTTATATGCATATATACAGATGGTTTACTTATACAGTATAAATCATCCATCTGCATTAATGTTTTTACATAACTCCATAAGCAGCATTTATTCAAAGAATATATTTCATTTATTTATTTTTGATATTAAATGATACTGTTCGTGGTATTGAAAGCTTTGAATTTTCAGTCTTTTTGTGAACTTCTCTCTGGCTTTCATACGCTTGAAGATTCACTGATTCTGACGTCTGAAAATACCGTATAGAGTTTCACCGAGATCTCTTGAACTATCGTTTTTTTCCCTCACTCAAACTCATTTTTCTCCCTGCTCTCATCTACCATTTCTTTTGTTTCACTCTGAAAAAAAAGTAATCCAAAAGCCTACCACGTCAAATTTTGTTTTATTTTCCATTTGCTGTTGGAAAATCTCTATGTACGTCTTTATTTCTGTGACGGATGGCAGAGACTGCAGAACAAAAGAAGATATAAAGCTGAAAAGCAAGTTGTTTTAAACATACAGATCCATTCATTTTAAAGTGTTTTTATTTCTCTAACTTTACTGTGTTAAAAAAATTTTCCCACTCAAATCTTTTCATCTTTTATTATATATCTTGCAACAAAAATCGTCATTTAAAAATAGCTACTTTCTAGCGGTATTTTAAAAGATATGTTTATACCTAAGAATCATATGGTACATTATTTTGTGTATAAAAATATAAATAGAAACAATTATATATATATTAAACTTATTTTTATAATATTTGTGATATTTCTTTCAAAGCCAATAGTATGACGAACATATTTATAATATCTTTTAAACGCTTGTAAATTTTTACTTCCAATGCATCAAGAAAGAATCTCATAATCAAAGAACACAAAGGAAAGTTACCTACCGCCGACCACAGGTCGTTTGAATTCAATGAAATTGCTTTGCCGGAAGTTAAGATAAAACAAACAGAAAGCAATCAATTTGAATCCACGATGGGATAACCGGAGAAGGAGAATTAAACATTTTCTATTCTGGTGAAATTTTTAACGATTTTGATGTAGCAGTGAATCGGAGACAATATTCTGATAATGATAATAATTCAACAAATATCCCTTCTATCCATGCACGCAATTTATGTAACTTCTATTCTTTTCCAAAATGCTCGCTCAACATTGAACAGTTACAACGAACTACTTTAATGTTGGAAGATTAGCAGAGGCACTTATATTTATATTTGCATCAATAGCAAATATTAGGTTATATTTATATTTTATAAAAATTGAATCAATAGCATATATTAGTTTATATTTATAATTTATAAAAATTGCATCAATAGCAAAAATATTCACTGAGGGTAAACGCTCAGTAAGGCTGCAGGAAACTTTTCATGGAGAGATGCATTACATCGTGTGGCTATTACCAATACTGCCCACTCAATTGCTTTCCGAGAACATTATCTGCCTAAACTTCACAGTCGTCGACTTTCACATAACAATCCACATACCGAATAATACCTAGACTGTAGGTAGAGGAATGTGAAATTTAGAGAGGCGTAATTTGCCTCAAAAGCTGAAGTATGGACATTTTGCAATTTGTAGGGGATTTTAATAAATATTTAACGATATATGTTGTAGAAGAGAGGACGATTGGAATATTTCTGGTTCATATCTGAGTATGAACTCAGAATATTCTATTCAGAATTTCAGAATATTCGGAAAGTACTCATAAAATAATTGTACATGCACAGTGCTGACGGAAACTTTCCTCTTGTTTATAAAAATTCAGTAAATGAAAAATAATTTACTCTTTTTCCCCTATTGAAGGGATCCAATGCAATCTTCAAACAATTTGGATCTTTATTTTTCTAAATCTTTTTCCTTTTTTCCTTGTCGATACCGTGAAAGGGATTAAAAGTGCGTTGAAGGGAAAATAACAGTTTTATTAGTTTTACGCTCGTTTGGCAATTATGGTATCGATAACAGAAATAGAAATAATCTTGTTATTTCCAGTTGAAATGATAAACAATAATTGTTAAGTAACGTTACTCGAATTCTAACACAAAATACGTTTCTTCTTTAAAAACTGGTGTTAAGGTTCGTTAATATTGTTAAGTTGATACTTAATAACAATTTATTCAAAAATTGATGCGTGAATACTGCAGTTAATTAAAATAATTTTATAAAGAAATATTATAAATTCAGGTTTAAGTCATGTGCTTAAAAAAGATTTTTTTGTCTTTAAAGCAATAATAATGCTTTTTTTAAAGTCTTCCGAAACCGACAGTCCACAGATAAATAAATTATAATTTAACGGTGGAACTGTCGTCGAACGCTTACCTATAATATATTATGACGGATGATTATAGGTTTAGGTATGTACATTATGATAGATGATTATAGGTATGTACATTATGACGGATGATTATAGGTTTAGGTACGTACATTATGATAGGTGATTATAGGTTTAGGTACGTACATTATGATAGGTGATTATAGGTATGTACTTTATGATGGATGATTATAGGTGCGTACATTATGACGGATGATTATAGGTTTAGGTACGTACATTATGATAGACGATTATAGGTATATTCATTATGACGGATGATCATAGGTGAGAACATTATGACGGATGATTATAGGTATGGATGATTATAAATATGCACATTATGACGGATGGTTATAGTTATGTACGGATGATTATAGGTACGTACCTATGATCATCCGTTTCATCAATGTGAAGAGCTAAATATCGACAGTAACATATATTGAAGCAATTTAAAATTTTACACCTTTGAACGGAATGTTTGCCAGTCCTATGACAAAAATAATTTTAATAGCATTTAGTCTAAGCGTCCTAATTGGTCTTCGAACATTTATTTACATCGGATACCACAAACGTATTTAACTATGAATATAAAAATAAATTTAGTTATTTAACACGGGCTTTCAAGAAAAAAGACATGTTTAATTTTGTTAGTTTCTTTTTTAAGAAACAGCGTATTTTAATTTATTTACATAATTACAATAAAATTATTCGACACGAAAATGGTGCGAAAAATTCTCGCCCCAGAGGCTTTTCTGTGTTGACCATTATTTGGCCATTGTGTTATCCCTGAGAAGGGTAATAATATCTTACATCCTTATATACGGAGAAGAAAGCGTTGTTCCTGTCTTCGTTGGTCTAGCTATCAAAGCACTCCGGGCTCAATGGATGGACCCTGGTTCGAATCTAGGATGACAACGGCGTCTCCTTTTCTCCTAAAACAAAAAGCTCTATCATGAGCTAATACACGTGTATGTCGGAATTTTCACATTTATTTTAATTAAAGCCGCATCACACACAAACTATCTGTTAATTAGTCATTTTTTTAATTTTGTCATTTTGTCATCAGTATTGGTCAATGATTCATGATTAATATATTATATCGGGAGTGGGCAAATGCGGCTCTGAGAGCCGCATGTGGCTCTTCATTAAGTGCAGCTCCCGTCGAAAAGTTAATTCCCCCCCCCATTTTTTTCTTCCGAACTTTTTTACGAATCTTGTTAAATTGACTAACTAAGAAAGTGAATAGTAATAGTAAGGTAATAATTATTCTCAGCCCCTCCCCCCAAGAAGGACTCAGAATACATATGGGCCCCCATGCGATAATTGTAATTAGTGCGTAATTTAAATTCAATAAACTAACTATTTTTCCACACCCTCAAAGGGAATATTTCTTTACTTCTTCTTCTATATGAAATTACATAAAAATTAAATTTACTTTTTTCGTGACGGAAGTATAGATCTAGGAAACTTCGTTTTTTATCCCTCCTCCGCTTATGGTAACAATTGAATCTCTCGGTTTTTCGAAGCGTTTATTTCTTCTATAACTCATTTATGTGGTATTTCTTTTCGCGGCCTGTTTTATTAACATTATTGCTAATTAAAATTATTTATTTTGTTCAAAATCAGGTATATATACATAACTTTGTTATAAGTAAGAGCGAGACAAGTTGTGATACCTTGTGGATAATGAGAAATAGTAAACACCAAAATAATATATTTTACGTTTTGATTGATTGATTGTTTGGCTTTTTTATGGCGCAAGAGCATCTGGGCTATACTGCGCCATTTTACGTTTTAATTTACTTTTTCAAAAATCCGAGTAAACTATTGACTATTTGTACCTTTACAGATATCTTATACTGACATTTAAGGTATCTAAACATTGATTTCTTAAAAAAAAGAAGTTTTGAAAATATGACTGAAATATTGACCAAATTATATACAATTTTATAATTATATAAAGAATTAGGAAACGCTTTCTAAAATGAATATTTGGATATTGACAAAGCAATCCATTAATTTTACATTAAAAATACATTTTTACGTGTATCGGCTTAGAAATTTAAAACTTTACCTAATTGTTTTCTGTTGGTTTAGAGTAAAAGCTATTACTTTGCTGCGAAACATTCTTTGCATCTTGTATTAATAACTTTTGATCAATTTTCAGAAGTCATTATTGTCATTAGGCAGCCACGAACATAACGCCACGTTCGATTTCTAAATTTAGAAAATTCTCTCCAAATTGTTTTTCTATACGCCAGTTGAGATGCTTGTATGTCGATTTCGCTTTCTGCAGTTTGAGTTAATGCAATTCGTCGGTGCTTTGAAATGCCGTTATTTTTTTATAAAAATGGTTTGGTGTTTTTACGTTATCTTCCTAAATATAGGGCATGTTCTTCCTTAGAAAATTAAATACAAGTAAGCATGAGATTTTTTATGGTTTTCTGTACAATCTGCACTTTATATTGTTTAACGTCTATATTTTGTGTCTAAATACATTAATAATATTTTTTACTTTGTGTACATCGTACATTGTCTGATAAATAATTTATAAAAGCATAGTTAACAGACAATAACTAAGGGCGTCTTGTACCAATTTTCAAAAACAAATATTTTTTAAGGTAAGCTTTTTACATTTTTTTTTCTATAGTAATTACAGCATAATCGTAAGCATAATATATAATCGAAACTACTTTTTGTTAATTTGTTTGTTTCAAATTCAAAATATGTGAAAAACTAGAAAAACTTTCAGCTCTTTTCTTTTTAAATCTGGATTTTATTCGAAAAATTCGAAAAAATTCCGAATTTTTTATATAACTCAATTTTATTTCACTTTTGATAGAATAAAATATTTTTTTATAAATAAAATATAGTAAAGAGAAAATCGTTTTCACGAAATTTTGCTACATTGTCTGGAAAACATGAAAAATCTAAACATTTCAAAACTGACATTTTTCGAATTTTGACGCTAAAACTATTGTTACTAAAATTCATATTTCAGGGTATATGAAAATACTGCGAAGATAGATTAAAGAATGCTATATAAGCGACATAGCTTTAAATGTTTTGACGATACATGAAACTGAAATCATCACATTTTAAAACATTTCAATTTAAGAAAAACGCATTTCAAATTAGTTGAGTACAACATAGACTCTTGTTACAACTTTGAAATAATTGTCATTTTGAAGAGTATATATGAGCCCCCAGAAAAAAACTAAAACACAATTGTATTCAGAAGAATCTACATTCTTATATAAAAGATAAAAAAATTATTTTTTCAGGAAAATTTGGCATCGGATCCCCTTGACATAGTACACAACTCTTTACCATTCCTCAGTGTCTTAATTCTATTAAATATGCAATATATATATCTTATATTACCCATAGCTTATGCCACTAATCTAATTAAAAGTGTTTAAATAATTAAACAAATCAGCAATAATAACTTTTTTAAATAAGAAAATACGTAACTCAAGTTGTATTAATTTTATTAACTATAATATAAATTGTAATAAATTACCCCTTAGTATATTACATATTAAGAAAAATATACTAAAACTCTATAATTTTAATATGATACATATGTCTTGATTTCAGCTTGTATGGAACACGTTACCAAAGATAGCAATAAAAATTGCAATGATCTTCCAAAAAAATATTAATATAATTTGCATAATGTAATTGAGTACAAAACAGTCTAATCCCTTTTTGAAATTGACAAGTGGGTTTTCATTACATTTTTTTTTTTAAATTTCACAATTCGTAAAAATGAGTTATTAGCATATGTAAAACGACTTTTAAAAATAACGAATACATATTGCATTTTAACTCGCACGCTCCTTCGTAATGATTATTAACAATCAACACAATCACAGCTTTGGAACCATGCCACGGACATTACTTCCTGATTGCGGAAAGAGACTTGCTAACGAAGTCATTTATATGTTAAGTTTAATCGGCTTAGGGATTAAGCTGCGTGTTCCTAGTCAATATTTTAGTACTAAGGCCCCATTTAAACAGACGGAATTGACCAGCCAGTGACCAAACGGCCATTAAATGCTGCAGCTGAATGTCATGGTTGATTGCGCCGATTTGCATGTTTTCCAAATCTTCAGTTGTAAAAAAAAGTACTTTAATATTAGAATTTTCTGTTTCTCAGCATATGTTATTTGGTATAAGTAGTTATTTTCCCTTTTTAAATTAACTTAAACCAGTCAAATTTTAAATTTAAAAACTGCTGAAATTTTAGAAATAAAATATATATCACTCTCGGAAATAGAAATACGTATAAGGTTCTTATTTATTAAATATAGTTAATAATAAACCGAAAGTACATCTATTTAAACAGCGCTTTTAAAAGGCAGAAATAGATTTATAGTTTCCAATATATCTTACCTCATATATGGTAAAAAACTAGGGTTCTAGCGTTTTAAAACTATTATAAACGAAATATTTTAATTGTCAGCAGAATATGGATTATTTGATTAAATCATATATATATATGGAACAAATCTCCATGCTTAATTAAAGTAATAAGTATTTGGTGAATTATTTAATCAGTTTTAGAAATTGGCCAGATGTGCAATGAAAGTTATAGATCGGGGTTCTGATAAAAGTAAGTTTTAAAGAGCAAAGTGTTATAATATAACCGCAACTCTGAAACAGGTTTCATAATTTAAGCTTTCTATATTGTTATATTCTTAATATATGGCAAAAATTCTTGCCCAATTTGTGTATTTTATAACTGAAAATGTAAAGCTTTCTCAATCTACTAAGTAGATACACCGATGCCTGATGAAATATTTAACATTTATATTTCTTTAATAAAACTTAAAATGAAAGAGATTGGTCATTTTAAAGCCGATAGCTTCCTGAAGTCAAATAGCGGTTGAATCTTGAACGGAAGAAGAACTCGAAGGAAGAATTACTGTTCGTAATGGAGAGTGTTACTGATTGTTCTGGACGTATGAGCAGCGTTGAACGGCCGTAAATAAACGGACATTTTTACATAGATGTTTGAGCAATTTCAGATGACTCACATATGATACGTCGCTTGCGCCTGAAACTGTCATCGCTTTGCCAAACCTTCTTTATCGAAACACATTGTCCTAATGCATATATATATATTCCACGCTTTCTGCACGGCGATTTCGCGTTCAGCTATCTAGTCGACTGACTTCTGCATGCAAAGTATTAGCAATAATGCATTGTGTTTGGACGTAGTGTAGTCACGGTGTGGTAAAAGTTTCGCGGCCAAATATAGCTGGCAACAACGCAGAACCGATAGAAGATTATGCGGTACATTTAGATCGCGTGCCATTCTAGGAAGACACATACTGAGTCCAATACCACTGGCCAGAGGTTTCCGAAAAGCGAATTTAGCGTTGTCTGTGACAGATTTCCTCGCCGACTTTCTCACTCGCTATTAATATTTTCCTTGCGACGGAACTTGGAGGCGAATTAAGAATTCCCTGGGAGATCGTGAACGACTTTATATTTAACTTAGCAAAATTATGAAGTTTCGTTCAGTTTGGAACATTCCTCTGGAAATGACAGAGATTAAAATTATTTAGATCAGTTGCGCTAAATCTTGAAGATTTCAGAACGATAATCATAAACTTTTCACTTGTTCGTAATGACTTATTCTCCGCGAAAATGCTTCAGATTTTAATTATTGTTCACAAACTTCAAGTTGTGCTAATATTTTTCGAAACGTTCGCTTTTAATTCGCGGAAAATCTGAGAAAATAAATAATTTATGTTTCCCGAAACGTACTTTTGATTTTTGTTTTATGTTAGAGTAGTTGCTGGTAATCTGTCCAAAACAATTATCATTGATCTGGCGTTCCAAATTAAAGACAAACGTTAGAACGTATTATGTAAAAGATTGATACATGTTTACAAAAATGAAAGCTATTAGCAATTCAAATCGCGATTATTTCGCACTGAACGTTCTTTGGATAAGTAAAATAAAACAATTTGTTTCTATAACTCCTTAAAACCCGATTAGACAGCAATTTTATATTAAATTACGAAAAATTCTTATCTCATGGAACATACATACGACATGAATCAGTCATTTTATTGAAGCACGAAACATTTTTAAAGAAAAAATTTAGTCTTCTACCAAACCTAGTCTTCATACTCATATTAGTTAAAAATATACATAAAGAACTTCGATTTTTTTTAAAAATGACTTTTCATACAGGAAAATTGAATTTAAACTACACACCACCTTTCTGGTTGGTAAATATTTGACAAAATCCTAACTCAAAAAACAATATCAATCAACGTTTATTGGCGTAGTGATACCAACGCCGATGTTATGGCGTGATTAGATGGTGAAACGTTCGAAAGAAAATAAATACATACATGTATGCTGCAACGTGCATTTCGATCAATTTAATACCAGTCTCTTTGCAATTTGGTTTAAATAGTAGTCTATGTACTACACCATTCTGCGAAATAACTGGCAACAATATATATACGTTCGTAAAGAGATTATATATTGTCCTTCGTAGCTCAGTGGGTAGAGCCTCCGCCCGGCAAGTGGAAGGTCGTGGGTTCAGGTCCCACCGAAGGCAGAAATATTTATTTTCTTTCGAACGTTTCACCATCTAATCACGCCATACCATCGGCGTTGGTATCACTACGCCAATAAACGTTGATTGATTGACATTGTTGTTTGATTTAATCTGCGTAGTGTTCGATTTATATAACATCCTAACTGTTAGAGGTTTATACATAAGTATATACCGAATGGTTTTTCATTATATGAATATTTGGCGTAGTTTTCATTACAAATTTCAACATATGAAAAAAAATTCTAAATTTAGAAAAATACGAAATTTTACCTTTAAAGTTATGAATATAAATATTATGTTCAATTTCATGGGATATCAACATGACCTGCGCATCTTGAAGTGGGGCCCCGATTAGTGATGGGCCCCTTATCTGCCGCTGAGATTAGGCAGCGTGGTGCTCAACAGGATTTAGGACAAAATATGTTAGTATGCAAATGATGGCACGCAAAAATACACATACAAAATTAATATTTATATTTATTAAATAAAAATATATTAAATTTACATCTGGAGACTCAAATATATCAAACATTTCAAATTATATTTGCTGGCTTTTGTTGATATATATTTTTTAATAACTTTTGTAAAATAAATCAGCTTAGCTAAATAATTTCCAAAGTTCAAAATTTCTACATGATTAAGTCTTTTTTAATTATTTTCCCTGAAGTTTTCCATGAATTTTCCAGTATTCTGAGCAATTTTTCAGCTGAAGAACCAGTAATTGACAGGACCACAAATTCTATGGGTCAAAGAAAAACCTTACAAGAATGTTTGCAGAGAGATAAGCCCTTCTAAAATTAATAGACAATAAATTAAATATTGCAAAATATTATTGCCAGTAAAAGATATGACATATAAAATATGTCAAGTATTAGTGCTACATTTTTTCTGCTGCTGTAAAGATGTAACATATTTTCATTTAGGATGAAAGAAGCAGACCTATGCTTTATTACACAGATATAGGTTTGTAACATATGTTATAATAATTGTTAAACAGCCCTGCGGTGGCGCAGTGTGGTAACGCGTTCTCCTATTGCGCGGCTAATCCGGGTTCGACTCCCAGCAGTGCAAAAAGAACGCTTACTCAGAGATCTCATAAAGATCGCACTGCTCACTGTAGTCCGGGGTTTGGTTCCCTAGGCCTTAAGAGGTTCGGATTCCTCGGAAAACAGTAGGTCCCGGCGCAGCATGACCACTGTAGTCTTTGAGCCGTAAAACCAAAAAACAAACAAATAATTGTTAAACAACTGAAATTAATAAATGTTGTTTTAATTTCTTTTCTATTTAGGTTTCTATATGTTTTCTTTTACTAAAATTATGGTGGTCAGGATACAAACACCCTCTTGTGCATAAGGTTGAAAACAATGCACAAGAAAAGTGATGGAGGGTTGAGGTTTTTACCCTGGTTGCCTTGTACTTTCTGCGTGTTAGCGCCCATAGTAACTTGTACTGTGCAAAAAATTTAATAGCGAGCAGCAGGTAGTAACAAATATGAATTTCAGCATTTTGTTGTAAGTTTCATTCACAAATCTAATCAGACTTCTTTGAATGCTGAAAACTGTCTTGTGAGTATTCTTAGGTAAAAGATTTTGTGCAGTAAGTTATCAGACGGATCTTCTCCATTAGTGTTTACAGGCCTTGCTACCATTACGGTAAATGGATCATCTTCTAAATTCTGAAAGTCCGAAATAGATGAGAATAATTAGCATGACGTATCCTTTGTTTTAAATCTTAGTTTTAAATCATTTATAACAAAATCCAGTACCGAGTATGAACAAGAAAAATTGTTCCCTCATCGAGAACCCTCCTGCTAGAGCCCTGTCAGTCCCGCTTGTTGGGGGGGTCATCCTAATAATTAGGGCCTGACAAATTCGGTCGCGATTAACCGCTAGATTTTCACAGCTATCCAATAGGAAATCCAAGTTTCAACATCGTTCAAATATTTTCTTTTTAATGTTGGCGAATTAAGTTCTTGAATAGTAATAATTCTGATTTGTCGTAAATTTGCCTGAAGCACCTATCTAAATTAATTTTCGCTCTTGTTGAAACAGGAATTGAATTTGGCAAAAAACTTGTGGATGGGGTTTATAACATATCTCAAAGTATACCAAATACTCCTATAGTTAGACATGCAGTAAATTTTTCCTTTAACTTGTGCGGAAGTCTATTTTAAATTATTCTTATAAAAGAAAGTACATGTGTTCTCATGACGAAAGTACTGTTCAAGATGTATGGGAATTTTTAAAAAGGAAACAGATTGCATGGAACATGTCACTTACTTCCTGAAATGAATTCGTGGTATATTTAGATATTCAAACTATAGAAAGAAACTGTCTTGAATTTTTTAACTTTTGCTACCTTTCTTTTTTTTTTTCTTATCCTAATTTTCTTTCGTACATAGTTAGATTCTTTGAAAACGTAGTTCCTTGTTTAATCTTCAAACTTAAATACGACGAACAAATCCATAGACGTGTCACGCAACCTCTTATCTCACACTTACTTAACATAAACGTGTTTATGGCGATAAAATCTAGCAGAGAGAAATTTGCTTAAGTCTCAGAATAGATCTTTAAATAATGAGATCAGGGATGATCTAAGATAAGGCAGAAAATTCGCGAGAAAAATGGCAGAACAAGTAGAGGGTTACATAAAAAGGTTAAACACTGGTAAAATAGCAATGAAAAAGATCACTCAAGCTTTCGGACGCATCAGCAGCAGTCCTTCATCAGGAGTATTAATTAATTACTCCTGATGAAGACCTGCTACTGATAAATCTTTCAGTGATCTTTTTCATTGCTATTTTACCAGTGTTTAACCTTTTTATGTAATTTCCTCCCTGGTACCCTGTATTTTATTTCTAAGTAGAGGATTGTTGGCAAAAGAATTTTTTCGTTATAGAAAAATTAGTTGATAGTATTACATTAGATATCTACATTACCTTTCATTCTGTTCAAGTTATTAGATGGTGTAAAACTAGTAAAGTTAAATGAGTGCGATAAGCGTTAGGAAAATTTTGGAAAAATTATTGTTAGGAAATTTAAAGGATCCAAAGACCACTACGGTTTTCTTAATTTTCAGTCTTTATGATTGAGAATAGTTTGGAGAAAAAATTATGCAATTTACAAATAACATAATTATATATAATCCCTCTAAAACTGGTCGTAAAACAAGTCATTTATTTATTAAATAGTTATATTTTACTCATTAAATGCACAGGGTGTTCCCTGAATGTCAAAAGAAACCCACAAAACTACAGGCCTGCACAAAAGTTTAGACACAGAGGCAAATTATAAATAAAAGCGAGAATTTGCATTGAACTTCGCCGATATTGTATCTAAATAATCCTAGAACCAATAATAAATTGTGCAACTTAAAAGATTACCAAAAGTACTGAAACAAAATATCCCAACACCGTAATATTGGAATCTGCATGCCACAAATGTTTAGGCACATATGTCAGATTTATGCAAATTAACGGCGCGAAGTTCCCAAGTGATCGAAGGGGCGTTTCCCAGAGTTGTTATATAAGGCCTGAAATAATTTAGAATGCTTAGAACGATGCCGAAGTCAAAGCAATTTACGAATGACGAGATTTTGAAGATTTGGAGGCTGAAAACTAAAGGTAAATCTGTTACTCAAATTTCTGTTGCATTGAACCGTTCAAAGCGAGGCATTTATCGAGTGTTATCCCGGGGTGATCAGTATCAACCAAAATCACGATCTGGGAGGCCTCGAGTGACCAGCATTCGGGATGATAGACAAATACGAAGATTGGCTTCAAATGAAAGCCTGTCTGCAAATCAAATAAAAAACACGTTAGCAATGCGAGTGTCAAGAGAAACCATACGTAGAAGGATTGTAGAATGCAGGCATTTGAGATATGCAAAAATGCGCCGCAAGCCCTGCTTGCAATTACATCATAAACAAGCACGACTACAATGGGCAAGGCAGCACATATCATACAGTGACGAATGGCTGCAGGTGTTATTTAGTGATGAAAAAAAGTGGAACTTAGATGGTCCCGATGGCCTTTCGCACTACTGGCACGATCTTCGAAAACGCCCCTTAAGTCGGTTCAGCAGACGTCAAGGAGGAGGTTCAGTCATGGTTTGGGGAGCCTTTAGCTTCAATGGACAGACTTCTTTGGCGTTTTTGAATGGAAAACAAGATTCCAAGGCATACCAGGCAACTCTTGAAAGTCACCTATTACCTTTTGGCGAACTTTTATGTGGACGAAACTGGGTTTTCCAACAAGATAATGCGTCCATCCACACATCCAGGTCAACAAAAGAATGGATGAGCGCTAAAAATATTACAGTTCTCGATTGGCCTGCTCTTAGTCCTGACTGTAATCCCATCGAAAATGTATGGGGCATACTAACGAATGTTGTGTATGCCAATGGAAAGCAATATCCGTCCGTTTTAGAACTTAAAAAGGCTATAGAAGAAGCGTGGTTTAATTTTGAACCAGAAACCTTTCAAAATCTTGTGCTTTCAATGAACGACCGCGTATTTAATCTAATACGAAGTAATGGTGGCTACATTGATTATTAAAATTGTTCATTTCCTTATGCAAGTGCTAAAATTTATGTTTGTGCCTAAACTTTTGTGCCACATATTTTACTTATTTTAAGTTATATATTGCAGCAAGTTCGCTACTGATGTGATTTCTGTTCTCAAATTTTTAATTTGCATATTACATGTGTTCATACTTCGTAATATTAAAGTTCCTACTTCTTCAGTTTTAATAGTATTTTGTTATACTCAAATTTGTGTTGTGTCTAAACTTTTGTGCAGGCCTGTATATACATAGTAGAATTTCGATATAAAAATTTGATTTTTAAAATGGCAATAAATGGATACACATTGTATTATAATTAAATTTTAACTAATTAACATGATTATGGAACTTGTTAATATGGTTCAGCATCAATTTTAAATAAATTACTGATAATTTTTTCCTGCAAATGCACTAAAATCTAGTTATTTAAAATTTATATTTAAAATTATTTGTTATCTTTACAATTGTAAGCAACGTGCATTTGTAAAGACCGTTTATAACCAGTATGGGCTTTTGTGAAATCATTTTATGTGACATAAATATTCCCACCAAAAAAATTGTTTGTCAGAGCCCCTCACAATGAACTAGTGACGAGGTAGTTTCCAATGTAATTTGCCAAATTTTCATTAGATTATTTCCCATTGCATTTACATATTTTTGCATCAAATTTTAAACTTATATGATTACGTTTGCAAAAATATATAAACACGCGTATATGACGGCAATAACAGAATGCAAAATATTTTTAAAAACGAAGTACTTCTGAAAAACTATTTAAAAAACAAATTTTGGAATACGGTCTTTGGTTTTTTCATCAAAAACATTACAACAAAATTATTGGTATCTTAGAAATTCTTTATTACTTAGCTTTTATGTTATAAGGATGTGTAAAGCGATTAATCGGTTAGTTTATAATAAAATGTGCTGTAAATAGCTATTGAAAAATCTGCGTGGGAGGACATCTAGAATGTGAAGTTTACGATAATGTTGCGTTTCGTATGCATATTTTGTGTGTGGGTTCATGTAATTTAGCTATTAAAAATAGCTTCGGGAGTGTATTTGTTTTATAAGTACAAAGAACGTGCTGTTGACTCTCCTGATAAAGGCCCGGTGCAGATGCGTTCGAAAGCTCGATCGACTTATTTCCTTGACCAAATGCCTTTACAAATGCCTAATTTTTTGTGTAAAGTTTTACAATAACTGTTAAAAATAACAATCATTCTATAATTTAAATTAAAAATGACAAATTTTCAAAAGTTTTTAACAATTTTTATACTTGCAAAAGTTAAAAAAATATATGGGCTGCGCACAAATTTATTGGGAGTTGTTAGATAAATGCTGATTACTTATGACCAGCTTGAAAGTGATTTCTAATAGTTTGTACTAAAATGTTTTCCTGGAATTTGAAGTAAGGTTTATCAGGTGTCCTAACATTTATAGTGATAAAATCATAATTTCGAATAAGAATAGCATACATATAAAATGCACAAGACAGTGATCTGCAGCGGTTCGCTACATAGGTTATCATCACGATGTCGTATAGTAAATATGGCACGAATTAAATTATAATTCCGGCTGGCATAAACCCAACCATTACCTTGTTTGGCGCAGAATAGCCCTCGATACATTTGCGCCATAAAAATACAACCCAAACAAGACAGCAACGCATGTATTCTTTGTATTTATATTAATATAAATTACACCTTTATTCATTGTTATTAAATTTAATCTAATTTAGACTCCAACACAAGTCAGTTAAATTATTTTCATAACTAGAAAATATTAAAGCTTTAATTAACTGAATAATTTTCTAATAGTGACATTTGATGATTATTCCCAATTAAAGAAACAGGACTGCATGCTACACACATTACAACTCTGCTATTTTAATTACCAGGTAGAGAAATTAACTAAACCAAATCTAAATATAATTCTAATTAAACTCAAATCACTTGCTTATAGGAAACAAAATATAATATTTGAATTACAAAAATGCATTTTATACTATGGAATACATCGAAAAGTGAATATACATATGTATATAGAAAATGACATAGAAACACTTTTTTTCATTACTTTCGTAAGATTTAAAGCATGACATTTGGAGAGCCAACTGTTCCCTTTGTCAAATTAAAGCAAACTGAAGAGTGGGTAAAAATCTTATGTTTATATACCCGCATGTGGAAATCCCAATTCGAAGTATTTAAAATCAACATCAGATGGGGATTCCTAACGAATATGTATATAAACATAAGACTTTCACAAACTCTTCATTCTGCCTTCACTTGACAAAGGAAGCAGTTTCTCTCGAAACATCATGTTTCATACCTGATGCCGGTGAAAAAAATTACCGATGTTATGAAATCTTCTGGTGAAAATTTTTAACGTTTTGTTAGAAAATCACATATGTTTAGCGGAATAGGAAACTTATATTTAAAGAATAAACATATATTCTAGTGGGTTTTCTATATTAACGCTTTCAAGTAACGCGTACTTAAGTAAGTAACGTACATTATTTACCGTTTATAATTTGAAAACGAATTAACATTATTTGCGTAAATATTTACATATTGATTGCCTAAACACCTATTAATTTTTGAAAGCTGAATTTAAAAGTAGTGTGAAAAAATATTCAAAGACCTGTTTCAATTTTTTCCTTCATTTACAGAAGGCACCATTCATTTTTTCCTTTGAAAATTAGAATGAAAAAATCCGTACCAGATATATCCCAAGGATACAACCCAAAATGTTTATTTACAGAAAAAAAGTCCCTCCATGTCAGCCTGAGACAAAAAGTGAAGAATTTGGCGAACTGCTAATTTCAAAAAAGGTTTTCTTTCCCTGCATAAGGCAGCAAAACAAAGGAAAACTTTCAAACTTTATGACCCAAATTCTTTGGAAGGAATTCAAACATTTTTAAATTTAAATCAAGCAAAAAAGTTCTGAATTTTCAGAAATATTTTAAAGTGCTTGTTGATTAAATTTTCCGATAATTTAAAGAATATTCTCTCTCATTTGCTCTTTCGTATAATCCATACTCATGTAACAAAAGAACTAGTGCCTGGAGGGCTGATTAATCCCATTCGATGGGTAGTGTTTTTCTAACCTTATTTAATTTTTAAATTTTCATAAGTTTGATTTGAAATTTAAATTTGTTTTAAAGTCTTCTTTTGTTGAATAGAAATATAATGTTTCGGAAATAATATTGCGGAAATTTTTCTGGATTTAATTTAACGATTTTCGTATTCTTGAACTTTAAGCAGTCTCAATACATTTTTTATGGATTTATAAATGCATTTACAATAATTGCATTATATTAAATGCATGTCTTTCCTTCTTAATAACGTACAAATTTTAATATATAGATCAAATCCGTGTCGTTTTGTATTTTTAGATATGTGGAGCTAAATAATTTTTTCTCCTGTTTACGTTTTGTACAGAATATTAATTTTTGCTAATTAGCAATAAAACATAAAATATTCAGTTCTACAATTATGCATGTATACATATATAGGGGGAACGGGACTGGTTGATACATTTTCGGTATTTTAATTTTTTTCTTTTTTGTTTGAACGAGTAACTTAATTGCAAATACACTAAAAAATTACCAGATTCTTCCTCTTTATATATATTAAAAATGAGATTTTAAAGCAATATAATACAGTGTGAGGAAAAAATATTATTCTGACGAAGTGAAAGCTTATCCATTTATGCTACTACGGGGCAAGTTGATTCTGCCTGTGGGGCATATTGATACATTTATGTAAACTATGTTTGTACGCCTTCTCATAAATATTTTTCTAATAAAAATATTTATTAATGTAACTGACATTACAATTGGAATTTAACTTGTTTTGTAGAAGTCATTTTATGCAAAATAAATTAAGAAATTAACTAAAAAAAGCCATGTAGCTACGTTAAATGATATATAAGTATTTTGATCATAATAAATGCAACTTCTTATTGAAAATTGTTTAGCTACCTCCAAACCTTTCACATAATTTAAAATGATACGTATTTTTTCGAAATTAGACATAAGGGAAAGTTCAAATACTACTTAATCATCTTGGGGGGTTGGCTGATTTTATTTTTCTATGTTAACTAATATTAATTTTGCTTAATAGTGGGGTTAAAATGGCCAAAATACTACTTGCGTAACGCTTGAATACTCTCTAAAACCAAAAATTAATTACTTTCATTTTTGAAGAAATTTCTAAGTTTAAGACACAATTAATGCTCAAGAAATTACAAATATTTTCACCGCATTTTATGTAAGCCCATTTCATACAAGATATACCTTTGGTTCCATTCTTTATCTGGCTCAGATTGTGAGAATGATTTGAAACATGTTAAACACAAGATGTCCTCAGTTTCCGATTCCGATTCATCTTCATTATTTGCAGTTTTTATTAATTTTTATTTCGGTTTTTTCTTCATAACTTTACCTACAAATTTTATAGGCCTACCCTTTTCCTGCATCAAAAATTTACACGATTTCTTCCGTCTTCTTTCCTCGTTTACACGCTTGTTTCCGTCCCTTTCTCTCGCTTCATTTTCCAATCTTGCTCTTACTGGACTGGCAGTGAGAATCAATGAGGACATTCTTTTCTTGCCTCTTCAATTTGTTTTTCATTCTCCAGCTTTTGAATAAGGACATGATTGCCCTGGAGTTAGACCTACGGGATTTTCTTGACTACCATTGCTTGTGGAAAAGAGTCATTTCAATTTTATCCAGGCCCCTAGCTGTTCCATACAAGGATTATTAATCAAGGATTATTATTAAGGGCACAAGTTGATATTGATTATCCTTATGGAATTCCTAATTGTATATCTTCAATCAGAGGACGGTCAGTAACTGAAGAAGACAAAAATCTACTTCTGTGAATATGCCAGGGTTAAATGACAATACCCCTGCAGTTCGAAAACCTGATATGATTTTGAGTTAACGACACAAGAAATGTTTTTTTAATGATTCCGGGGCTATCATAAGCGGACAAGGTTTTCCCGAGATTATTGGTTATATAGCTGTCAACTGCAGCAAAATAATACCCATTAATTGGTACGAAAACTGATGTATCTAGCGGTTAAAGACAATGCAATATGTGAAGCGGGAATTATGACAAAATTATGCCATGTTTTCACAAAAATTCAGTACAGCTATTGATAAATGGGACTCGTGATTATGGAGAAGAAGTAAACAAGACTATTTATTTGCACATCTTACATGGACATGGAAATGTTGAATAAACTTTAAAAACAAAGACCCGGTCATCTATCCCATTGGATATGCCATGATAAGGCAACCAAGGGCCCATCCCTAATGAAATTATGTTTAAAATGTACCCTTGGGAAGATAAACATAAGGGGCATGGAATTGTCAATTGGGTTTACAGCAGTAACCATTGTCAATGTAGATCCCCTTTCAGCTGATGTAACATTGCACACCTGACGTGTCCCTATTTCAGCGACTGTTTTACCAACCACATATTTATCTATAACGGTTTTTAAATTTGTAAAAAATGCGTTGACGTTGGCCTTGTTAAAACTTGTTTCACGACTCAAACTTGTTGATTTAGGACACCTTAAAGAAAGTGCAAGGTGCCTTTTCATGTAGCCACTGAACCTTGAAGCAATTTTAGAATTTGTCCAATTGTCTGGAATAGTAATAGTGTTCGCAACAGCTGATTCATATGACAGATTTCGTACATCTTGAGGAGTCAAGCCATAAGAGATTTTGGCATATTGCAGAATATATTTTTCAGTTGAAGGTCCAGGTTGTAGTTTAGGGTTTGACGATATTTAGAGTAGCCTATTTTTATTTCAGATGCTGAATCTTTTTTCTTTATATATCGCAGCAGAGTCATTTTAGCAATTTCGAGCACATTTGCAGTTTGCCTCAAGGACATTGATGCATCTTTCGCCACGGCATAGGCTTTTCCATACCCACTTTGCAATATTTCACCAGGGTTCGGTGTTTTTCTTTAATTTCTAACCATTTTCCTGAAAGACAGTTCAATAAAGGGGATCATAACAATATATTTGCAGGATGTCTGTAATTGAATTGAAATTTTGTAATGGCTGTAAAAGAATGAGCTATTTATCCATGAGCCTATTAACCTATTAACCATGAGCCTATTAACCTATTAACCATGAGCCAAATTTTGTAGGACGACTTCTTCGGTAGGGGAATTTTGTTTAGCAAAAACAATTTTTTTTTGTCAAGTAGAGAAAATGAAAATTGAAAGCGGCGAACAAGAAAACGCTTTATTGATATGTCATAAAATTCAGTAGAGTGTATTTTGGCAATTCTCCCCTTAAATTTCAGTAGATTGACAATTTTCCTGAAAATTTCATTAAATTTCATGGGGAAAAATACTCTAAAAGTCCGCTGAAAAATGAAAGATTCTTATACCTGTGACAAAAAGCATCTAATTTTGGCACCAAACTCCTTACAGTTATTCGAGGCACGTTGATATACTATATCAGCATGCCCCGCAAGAAACGTATCAATTTGCCCCACACGGTGCTATATTAGAAAAGCAACATTACAAAAAAGTGAAGCACATAAAGAATGCAATAAAAAGTTATTTTACCTTTAAACGGCATAATATAATGATCAAATAAATATTACTACAAAGTGCCATACACCGTCACTAGATAATTCTAAAACTATTTACAATTATTTAATTTAGACTGTACAAAACACAAATATTTAAATAACTTAGTGTTATGATTTGGTTGATGTACTTGTACTTGCTCGTACTGAAGGTTTAAGCAAACAGCTACTTGCATCTTATCCTGGGTGGGCTGGCTGCGCGTACTCGGTGCCGCAAAAAGCTCTTCATATCAACTTGCTCCTGTATCAACTAACCTAGGTCTCCCCTATATATAAACAAGCAATTTTAGAACTATTTTTTACAGGTAATTAGCTAATTCGACTACAGGAATAGGTTGGTCTGTAGAACTAATGGAATCCATACCTATGGGGTGTAGAAAGTAGTCTTAACGTCTTATAAGTATATCGGATATTAAACCCAAATTTCTACATGAGATTTCTTATTTTACATCTTATCAGAAGCTTTTTACCAATACACGTTGAGTTAACTGTTTCCTTCAAATTGCATTCCTACATTTTGACAACATTCACTTTTGTGGAAACCAGACTACCAATAATCGTAATCGAGTGATTATAATAGATTACATTTTCGCGTACTCACATCTGTAATTGTAATTGAATGTTTTGAAGTAGCTGTAATCTGCAATATAATCATAATCACACTTTTAAATTTCATTTAATCATAATCGTTTTTTGAAATTCTTAGGTAATCGTAATCATAATCGCTATGATTATAATCGTAATCGAACTGATTATTTCTGATTGCGTGCAAATAGACATGATTGTAATGTGTAATCGTAATTATGTTTTTCCTTTGTGTATCCATAATCGTAGTAATAATCGAAAAATGAAAATTGCCTGTAATCGTAATCAAAATAATGATCCAAATTTTGATACTTAGATAATTGTAATCGTAATCATATAAACCGATTGTAATCCTTCCCAAGCCTGGTTGAAATTTTCTCAATTCTCCGAGTTCTCTGACTTGGACCAAATTCTACAGAATGGTACGGCTGTCATCCGTATTTGTATAACTTCATTGTAACTTAATTAATAAGACATTTTCATCACCATGTAAAGAAAAGATTAAGTAATTAGAAATTTCACATTTTGAAATTAGTTTTTTACTCGTCTTACCCATATCTTTTGTGGTATTTTTTCGATTAATTGGCTAGGAAGAAAGCATTATTTTAGTAAAATGTTTTGAAAATAATATATTTTCAATTTTAAAGTTTACTTTATTTGCATGTTTATATCTCTACGTCTCCTGGTCATAGTTTAGATCATTTACAAAATGTCTGACCCCTGAACTTCTCCAAATTCGTGACACGCATGCAATATAAGGCTTCATGTCCCAAATCTCGCTGCAGCAGTCAACATGGCACGTTGGCTTATAAAAAGTGGTTTCTGGTTCAATTACGACTCGGAAAAATGTTTTCTATTATTTTTTACAACACAACAGATCTTAAAACGATGGCCTGTAGATAAAGCTCTAGTTTGATCTATATATGTGGGCTTTCGTACACCATTGCGAATAATTTCTCTACGAATTGTAAAAATACCGCTTCGGAGATGGTTTTTATCTAACAACTTTGTTGCTAATTATACAATAATTTTTGCCACCCACGTATTAATTAGCTCAAACTAGAGCTTTATTCGTTTTGGAGAAAAAGAGACGCTTTCCCCATCCTGGATTCGAACCAGGGTCCCTCCGTTTAGCCCGGAGTGTCTTGGACCGCTAGACGAATGAGGACAGGAAACAACGCTCTCTTTCTCCGTATGTAAAGATGTTGGTATTATTACCCTCCGCATAACACAATTGCCAAATATGGTCAACACAAGAAAGCCTCCGGGGCGAGATTTTTGTGAGTTTTCGTGGGGGAATTTATTATACAATAATTTTTTATAAATATTATATATATAATACAACATATATATTATACAATATATATATTATACAGTATATACATATATATTATACAGTATACATATATATTATACAATATATACATATATATTATACAATATATACATATATATTATACAATATATATATTATATATTTATATATATAATACAACAATAATTTATAAATATTATACAATATATATATATTATATATTTATATATATAATACAACAATAATTTATAAATATTATATATATTATATATACAATAATACCCCACGAAAACTCACAAAAATCTCGCCGGAGGCTTTCTTGTGTTGACCATATTTGGCAATTGTGTTATCCCTGCGGAGGGTAAAAATCCGATACCGCCTGGAATAAATTTAATTTTTATTGTAATAGGACTGTTTAGAAAATTTAGAAAATTTTAAATTTCTCCAAATAAGAGCTTATCTTTTGTACCAAAAAATAGCTAGTTACGCTTATGAATAAGTTGTCGCGTTTCCTTGTAAAATTAAAAATTTAAATCTATCGACATTCTTTTGTAAGGTTAAACGAAGATTATAAAGTCTGCATCAAACAAAGAAGATAAAGATTATCCTCAGAAAAATTCTGTTGCTTTTAAAAATGTAGCTGCTCCTTCAATTCATAAATAAACCCCATCGTTGTATTTATACTATCTAAGGTAAATTATCAGTGAATTTATTAGTCTTCCGCCGTTGAAATATTTAACAAGGCAGCTTTTTTTCATATTCCTCTTTCAGAAATTGTTTGTGTTATACTGAAACTTGTGTTATACTGAACTTGTGTGTGTTATACTGAAACTACGTGTGAAATACTGAAAAGAACCATCCTTCATTTTCGTCTACAGGGTTATGAAGGTAATTTTTCAAGTAACTTTTTGGATGACATAATCAAGAATTCAGTTAAAATTTTGGATTTTCTTTCTCTAGGAGTTTATATCCTTCTATCTCGATATCGCAAAACTTTTTGATATTTTCCGTCATGTGATTCATGGTGGTTTGTTTTAAGACATCAAGTCCCTGCTAAAAGAAAAACATATCTAACATTCGATGAATTTAAGTTAGCAGACATAATGTTCATGCAGAAGTGCTTCAAATCTGGAAAATCGCATTTTTCCGCTGCCTGGAATAGTTCTATAGAATACTCATTTTACCGGAATGCGCAATTTCTGAAAGAGGACACACTTATACCATCTAAAATAAAATATCAAAATACTATCTAAAATACTACCTAAAAAAACTACTCTACTACTAAGCTTTACTCTACTTTACTAAAATAGTATCTGAAATAAAATATTTCTTTATGTTGTCCAAAATATCACTGAATTTATTAGTCTTCTGCCGTTGAAATATTTAATAAGGCAGCTTTTTTTTCATATTCCTCTTTCAGAAATTTTGCAATTGTGAATATTTGTATTCAAACTTCCCTTTGAAATCTAAGTTACGTTTGAAGGAAAGGAACTGCAAAAATAACGGATGATGATTAATGCTCTGAATCGACAAGACGCGAATTGTTTGTTTATCGAATTACGTAAAATTTTTCACATTTCTTTCTTTCTTCTGTTTCTAATAACCTTAAAATTTATTTCCCTTGAAAAATATGCTATGTGCAAATCCACTGTTTCCTTTTCTGCTTTGCTCATTTATTTATCTTTCATTTTAAATGAAATATATTTATGCTTTACTTATTAATTTCTACACTGTCTCTATTTATAATATATTGAACTTTCGCACCTTTTTATTTAATATTTACCTTCTGCGTGCATGTTGTTGTTTTTCATATGTATTATATATTTCTATACGTTTCATCACTCACATATGAGGAGTTGAAAACAACAGTGGTATAAGTCACAAAAATGAAATTTTTGAGTTAAGTCCATGGAAGTACCCTCTGGGGTTGCCTTGTTGGTTTCAATGCTCTTACATGACAATAATATAATTAATTGCTACAGGATAGCACCACGTTACTGTCTGCCGAAACGAAACTGGGGGATCTGATTGGATGCAAATCCTTTAGTGTCTCATTTTAAGCAAAATTGGGCTTGTACAATTGTTGTTTTTAGGGCCACATATATTTGTTGTTAGTCCCTTACGTTTATTAATGATATTTTATATTAATAAAATTATACTTTTTATGTGATGAACCTTCCCTGCGCGCGAACGTAAATTTATTGATTAAAAACGAGTTCTCAGGAAACAAACGGCTGGATATAGGTGCAGTGGTATGATTATTAACATGCGTATATTATTTCACTAAAACTAGAGATAAATGTAGCAGCTGTACGGTTGAGCGGTTTTGTTTCTTCGTGGTTTACAGAGCAAAAACAAATAAGGTGACGTTGTGCCTGGACCTAAGGATTTCTAAGGAATAAAAAGCTCTTTTTCTTTATTGATTAAACCCCCTGACAACTATGGGCTGAAAAAAAGGAGATCAATATAATAGAATGTGGATTAACGGAAAATAAATACACGCCTTTTATTTGTACATCCTCTTAGATTATAAATGCCTAAGACCTTTAAATGCAATTAGTTGTGTTCGATTTTCGGGCAACATGGATGCACACGATTAATAAATTTAACACTCATGTTTTAGCACATAGTAGAGCTTATTTTAGGAGAAAAGAAGACTCTCTCTCTCTCCCTATCCTAGAGCGGTACTATGGTCCCTCCGTTTATCCTGGAGTGCCTTAACCTCTAGACCAGCGAGAACAGGAAAAACGCTCTCTTTCTCCGTATGTATAAGGATGTTAGATATTATTACCCTTCTCAGGGATAACACAATTGCCAAATAATGGTCAACACACAAAGCCACCTGAAAAGAAACTCTAGTAAGAGCTTAAACGTGGGTGTTAAATTTGTTAATCGTGATAAAATTCCACAAAAAAACTCATTAAAATTCGCCCCAGTGGCTTTGTGTGTTGACCATTATTTGGCAATTGTGTTATCCCTGAGAAGGGTAATAATATCTTGCATGGATGCGTATGTATGTATGTGAAAGTTTTTGAGTCGAAGGTCACATAAAGCCCAATACTCTATCATAAATGACTCATAGGACAGCAGTTAATGTTGCACTATAGCAATAAATACATATAAATAATACAGCGTTTATTTCTAGCATAACTTGAAGAGCAGCTCGGCTATTCGAAACGAGACTATCCTTTTACGCTGATTCGCGATTTTATTAAGCTAATGAAATGTTTAGTTCAATTTTTGTTTCCGTACCCGAACTTTAAACTAATCTAACAACGTCAACATCATTTTGAATTGAAATAAATGTCCGAGAAGTGGAAAACCGCAATAAAATCGAAGTACTCAATAAACTGTAACAGTCGCTATTTTCCTTGAACTCCTCTTAAACCTCCAAAAGCAGATAAATGGGAGGATATACTTTTCTCTTAGATGTTAATTTACCTACGTTCAAATGTATTTTGTCTTTTCTCGTTCTAAAGTGTCATTTAATAAAATAATAACCGTATTTTTCGCTGTAATATTAAAAATAAATTCGAAGAATAATAACAATACGTCATATTATTGACATATTATTTATTTTATCCTTAAAGCGAAAACGTGACAAACAACTAATACTTAAGATGATACGTGCTTTTTAAATGCAACAAACCTTTCTGAAAGCTCGAATTTTAAGACTAAATTTTCGAAACCTTGTTCAGCAGACTCCAGCTTTTACGAACTATTGTGTTAATTCCAAAAAATACCGCATAGAGCTAAAGTTAATTTACGCTTCGATTTACTAACTAAAATTGCACATTCTCCCTGTTTTACAAATTCGATTTCCTCGCTTTCTTTTCACTGTTTTCGTTCAGATACCGAAAATTTGGAAAGAGGTATAAATTTCTCCCAAATTGGTTGGATTTCGGCTCTTCCGAGTTGTAAGAGAATGGTAAAAGGAACTTGTATATTATATTTTCTATTACTGTATGCATTTAAGGAAAGCAGCACAGTAAATGTTCTGGGCGACTAATGCTGTTTTCTAGCCACATTTTAAGTGTTATACACCAGAATAAAATGGCTAGATTTTCACGTTTAGAAGGTCTAAAAGCTGAAAAGACACGAAGGTTTAGAAAATAAAGGCTTGTGAATGTTTTAATACCAGAATTTATTGATAAGTTCTGTTTCTAAATTTTGATTGCTGTGAATATATTAAGTTATCCACTATCAGATATATCTTCAGCGGCCATTTGCAAAAGGAAGAGAATGATAGAACAGGGCTATACCTTTCGAATAGCGTAATTTTGGCCAGGGTAAAATCATATTTGCAAACAATTTTTAAACTTTTTTTTCATTGGAATTGAATTTTTCCTTTCTTTAGTGTGATTTTCAGTTACGAACTTCGTATATTATGAACTTTTTAGGATTTCTAAGGGTTCGCAAATGAGCAAGTTTACTAGAGATGGGCAAATTCGTTCATCGGCTGAAACAATCAATGGTTCTGTCCATCTCAAAGAGACAAGCAAAATCCCTTCGATTTGTGGCATTTTGCGCATTTTTTTACACAGTTTCCGACTTTGCACATTTCTTGAGTTTATTGCATAACTAAGAGTAAAATATGTCATAATATGGCTGTCTTGTACTTTTTCTGAAACTGTTGAGAAAATCATTTGCTTTTTAATCTTTACATTAAAATAAGACGCCAGATTTTGAGCATTATAAATTTTGATACCATCTTTCGTGTGCAATATTGTTGTCTTTACTTAATAATAAAAAGTAATGTCTTAATAATATATAATATAATAAATGATAAAAAATTAACATAACTCTAAGCTGCTTTTAAAGTTCGTAAAAATCTG
>QLNU02015270.1:49632765-49642958 GCA_006491805.2 Dysdera silvatica | reverse complement strand
ATGTATGAATAAATGAAATGTATGTATGAATGAATGAATACATGAGTATGAATAAATGAAATGTATGTATGAATGAATGAATACATGAGTATGAATAAATGAAATGTATGTATGAATGAATGAATACATGAGTATGAATAAATGAAATGTATGAATATATGAGTATCCTTAAATGAGATGTATGACTATATGAGTATCCTTAAATGAGATGTATGACTATATGAGTATGAATGAATTATGAGTATGAATAAATGACGTGTATGAATAATGAAAAGTTGCTATATTTACACAAACTGGATGTGGTCATTGCATATCACATGCTGTTGCAACCATGGAATTTAAAAAAAAATCGTGAACAAAACTTAATAGTAGGCTATTTGAAAATGCATTTATTGTAATTAGAAAAAATGTGAACAAAATTTCATATGAACCATAAATTGTGGATTAATTGTTGAATTATGCTCTTCATTTAAAAATGAGAAAAATTAAACTGTGTACATCTCAGGAAAGTCCTGAAAGTGATACAGTACAAAAAAAGAAAAGAGTGAAGCAAAGCAATTGATCACAGTGGGCACATTTTAAGAATGACAGATTTTTGCAATTATCTCGGCTGCAATTGTTATATTCAATTTCAAAAGAAATTTCCTCAACATTTTTGAATTTTCCGGGATCATGATCGCTATAACAGCACCTAAACCAAGCATATTGTAATATAGGGCGATATTTTTTAGACTGTAATTGATTGTGAACCAAAGAATGCATTTTTATTATCTCATTTCGATGTCGTATGTCAATATCCATTTCATCGATTGCTATTCTGTTGATTATTTTTTTGTACAAATTTTTTATTGTCGAAAGAAATAAACATCCAGCAGTTGCATGACGGATGTTGCTTTGGGGGGTATTTGCAAGGATATACAATTTTCCGGAAAATCGTTATAAGAGTTTGGGTCTGTACTACCTGTCCATGAGTTTAGTAAAACACAGGAAGGAGGAGACATGATGGGTTTCATACAACATTCTACCCACTTTCTCATTTTGATTTTGTCCATTTTTTCCGACTTGGAGCATGTAATATATAAGTTTGAAGGTTGAAATAAATTCGTTTTGAAACGTTGTTAATCGTTGAACAGTCGGGCCAAATCTTCCCGCAGCTTCTCTTAAACAAAGTAACATTTTCCCTGTCAGTTCCCCATTCATTGATATTATTGGCATTATTGTATATGAATGTGTTCTGCCAAAATCAGACCCTATTAAAGAAAATGTCTGTTTTTCACCTTTATGCGATAGCTGCCTTTAATTTGGAAGAAAATAATTAAAACCACTTTGATCAGAGTTAAAAATTTGTTGGGGGATAATATTAGCAGTAACATTTCTCGTTATCAAAATAAATTCTATGGCACTATCTTCTATATTACCCATATTCTGGGTGTATATTTGAGTGATATATTTTGTTACTTTCCGCGCAACTATTTTGTTTTGGCTCTTAAAATTATCTATAAAATTATCGGAACATTTAAAATCCTCAAATCCTAACTCTTGGGATTTCAGGATCGCCCATCTTTTCAAATCTATATCATGAACAGGTAAATAATTTTCCCTAACTTTTGTAAATCTGGCTAACATTTCATTTTTTATTATTTTATACTTTTCTATATTTGTGCCCATATTTGATATATATTTTCTAAACCTCGAAATATAAGTAGGGTATTTTACTGTTGGATATCTCCTGTTTGTTTTCTGGAATTTATTTTTTTGACAACTGTCAAAATACTGAACAATTGTTTGCATATTTTCTAAACTGAATTCATTTGCCAATTGATCGCCCTTTACAGTACAGTTATAATATTCGTCACCGACTATACTAATATCACTTTCTTCGTCGATACGGAAATCACAATTGTCTTCAAAATCTAAACTGATATTTTCACTGACATTGTTATTAAAAATTATGTTTTCGATTTTCGACAATACTTCCCGACTTTCCTTAAGTTCTTGATCAGTTATTAACGACGGAAGCGTGTCGTATTTATTAAAGACCAAATTCAAAACGGATTGAATTATGTTCACTATATTTTTCATTTTCTCACAATCGGAAACTCGTACAACTATATTGACGTTGCATTGATACACTTGCGGACGAGTTTATATAGCTAGTGGAATGCGAAACTTAAATGTCCCGCCAACTCTTCAAAATTGTCGCCAAATTCGCCAAATATCTATGCTAAAAGTTCATTTTTCATATTAATTTTTTTTATACTATTTAAATTAGCTGAGACATAATTTTTTATTTTTATCCGTTAAATACGATGATCCTTCATAATCTTACCGACTTCAAACCTGTTTTTGCTCACATACAGTGCGATTAAAAAATATCAAACCTAGCGAAAAAAGTGACATTTTTGGACTTCAAATATTCATAAAAAATTGTCATATCATTTTAGCAGACAAATGATTACATATTCGTGATCAGGAAGTCAAGCATTATCATCTCCCATAGGTCTGATCTCAAAGTGCAGTGAACAGCGAAAGGGGTTCCCTTGTGAGTATGTATTTAACCATCCTATAGCACTAACCTGGTGTTTAAAAAGTCACTGTCATTTCCTGACTTGATAACAGCTTTTGTGCGGCTTTCGGAATTTATGCACAGATTGTGCGAACAACTGCGGGCTAAGCTAATTTGACAATTGTCTAAGGCTTGTGCGTCGATTAAACTCTCCTGAGATTTCAGAATTCGCCGTCGACTGTCTTGAATCATAAATTTGGTTTCAAGGCTGCCATCCACATTTTTTAGATTGCTCGAACTAAAATCTTTCTTTGTCTCCGACACTGCTCCTTCCTTTCCACAAGACAAATTTCATTTGCTAAAGTGATCATGTTTTTTTCTAAAAATAAATCATGACAACACTTATATCACCTATTTCTTATTTATAAATTTTGAAAGTACGAAATTTTCGAAGAAATCTAAGAAGTGTGTGCTCCCATTTATACCAACCAGACTACGTCATCACAATATGTAGCCCGATAACCGCATGCGACCCATGAAGACGTTTTTGGTGACCCTAGTCTACATTTAAAAAAATATCCTTAAGCTTTAAAAATTCGTCTGTTAATAGATAGACGGACGGACGGACAGACATACAGACAGAGACTGACTGACTGACTGTTTTTTTCACATAAATCTTTATAACTTACAGGTATACATTTATTCACGAAACAAATGACAAAATGAATAATTATAAAAAATATAATTATGGAAATTTTAAAATACTTTTTGTTTACGGGTATCAAAAGCAATAGCAGTTAACACGAAAGCATATACATTTGTTTTTGTTTTCAATTCGTTTGATAATTAAACGTTTTAATTGTGTATTTGATTATACATTGAATTAAATATAGCCTAAAAGTTATTTCTATTAACTGTATTGCAACTTTATATTAGCTATTTTCCGGTCGTGTGTTGTCGATGCTGCCCCTTCACCTTCCCCAGGATAAAGTATTCCTTGTTATAGCTGAAGTGCTCAACTTTTTCGTAAGGAAAAACACACAACAGCACTTAAATAATATATTTCTCATCCATAACTTTTGACAGCGGGAATTCACCAATAAATCATAATTTCTCATCCCCATCACCTGCTCTTATCTGTGCTTACCATACCAAAAGTCCGCAAACAGAAGTGTCCGACCCCCAGGGGACAAGACCAAGAATGTCTTGTGTCACTGATTGACAAATCTCAAATCCTTACTAAGCTGTTCACAATTTTTCCGAATAAATCAGAATCTTTAATTGTTCGCTTGAACTTGCATTTTGTGCAATCCAGTTTAATTTTTTCAAGTAAAATTTAGTCACCCACAGTATTTTATGTGGTTTAGAAATTAGTAACAAAATCATTCTTATTTAAATGTGATATTAATTTTTTGTAGGGGGTGCAAACAAACACTAATGCTATAGTTCTAACTAATGTGGGTCATAAAAAGATTGGGCAACCCTGAACTTGGATGTGCATACGCTTCGGCCATGCGTTTTCTTATCTACATAGCTTACGCGCCTCGTGAAATCGTCTAGAATAAGAAAATTCTTCAAATCAGCAATAACTTTTAACTCAGTTTGGTATATACTTCACCGTATGACCATAATCCATTGTATTACCAACTCATAAATATAATTTATTACTTTTATCGCATGTCAATATTGCTTATATCTTTATATGTACTCCAAGATGCATTATTATCCAATATACAGAAGTGTAGACGCTCGATTGTATTTTTATCGGAAACTATTTCACAGACGAGTTATTGGGTAATTAATGTCTTTCAGCTTTAATGTATTTATCACTTTTTTTTGTATATTTTTATGTCGCGTTTCGGCGATAAAATTTCTAATTTATGAACTGTAAATATTTGTTGTGTGATAGATAATATATCCTCTTCAGCTAATTCAAGGTTATGTGATAAAATAAATAACATAAAATGCAATTCATATAGATGCCTTAGTTTCCACCTACTCCGTCATAAAGATCCATGATGGATTTCTCACCATATATATATATATATATTTAATATAGCACTATCTGAAAAATAATAAAGAGTAATGAACTAAAGGAAAAGGAAGTTCTAAAGACAAAAACATTTATAGATAACTTGAGAGAAACTAATTATATACTCGGAATAAAATTTTGGAAAAAAGGCATTTAAATAGCTGCCAGTGAAACGGGTGAAAAAACGGATGCGGAGAAATGTAAGGGAGGGGATTAGTCTTACCATAAATAAACATAAGAAAACGTGTGAATTTTATAGGAAGAACATATGTAGACAAGTGAATTATAAAAATAGGATTGTAAGAGAAATCAATAGATTTTCTATTTGTGAATTTTATTTTAAAAATAAAGATAAACAATGTATTGCAAATTATCTAAGCCAAAACAAAACCTGATAGGTTGGAAAAAGCTTCACGTAAAATAAATTTCTTACAAAATTAATTCAATTCTGGAATTAGATATTTGGTCGTTGTTTTTACATGGATTTAAGACCTAAACAATGAAAAATCGTTACAAGCTGAAGCTTTTGAAATGTGAAACTTACAAACAATGAAGAAAATAAAGCAAACCTTTAAGAGCTAAACAAATACAGCTTGAAAAATATTATGCAAATACAATACTCCGAAAAACAGACAACGTATTTGAGACACGTAATGAGAAGAGAAATATTTATTAGTAATGGAGGGAAACATCATGCTTTCTAGATGTAGAAGTAATAAAAAAAAAATGAGTGGATGTGTAATTTAAAGAGTTGTTATTGAAATAACATGGAAACAAATATCTATGCGTATTGAGATAGATAACTCTTGGTCATTTTGACAGCCCATCACTAAGTATGTAAAGACAATACAAAAAGAGAAATATTATTCCTCAAAAGAACTTTACAATTGCACACAAGTAACGTTATACCGAAAAGCCCATAACAGCGTAATGATAAAGGTAAAACTTCCTTTCCATTTACTGAATCCAATGAATTTAAACATGGATTTAAAATGTATCAGTAGTGGCTGTTTAACATTGAAAAGCCTGACTGGACATTGAAAAGACTTACGTATTCCGCGTATAGCAATGGTATTGCGGTAGTTTGGTGCTGGAATGCCCATATTTTGGCCTAAGGTCCTCCGAAAATGGAAAATCCAAACGGAATGAAATGCTTTAGGGAAACTTCTGTTAAAGGTATCCGAAGTCCATGCTAGCTGTCCTTCTTTTACCGAAACCTGTTCGTACTATTTGTGCAAATACAAAAGCGAAGATGGGATATTTTTATCGAAAGAAATAAATGCTCTGCATTTTATTTCAAATGCACGACGAAAATACCCGAAAAGATCATTTCCTTTCTGAAACAGATGTGCATAAATAAGAAATTGAACGGAAAACCCAGAAAATCTTTGACTCCTAGATCGAAACTTAAATTCGAATATTAGGTTTAAACATTTTGCGCTTGGCACTAGGAACTGAAAAAATTTTCTTTTTTTTTTTCAATCTTAACGAAAATTGAAAATGCAACTTATAGCATGCATCCAGTAACTCCAACAGAGAATCAGCAATTTTCTATTATGAGAGGTATTCAATAATAATAGCAGTGGGGTAAAAAAATATGGTCACGGAAAATGGAGGTATTTGGGGGTAATAAACATGAAATTGAACAGAAAACAATTGACATTGCGTATATAAATGGCGCAATTTATATCACAGTAACATTCAATATTCGAAATCGGAAATTTTAATTAAAAATTACGAATTATATAGCTTTTAAAAACGGAATGTATATTAGCTTGTTCTAATATTACATTTCATTTTCTAAATCAATTTTGAAGATCAAAACATACATGAAATGATTTTATTATCTTCAACAGATAATGAAGTTCCGTCAACATATTCACTTCTTCCAAGGTTTTCTGAGACCATAAAGCAGGGTCTTTTATCTCTAAAAATTCCGATGATGGTTTTTTATTGGAATTGGTCATGATACCTAAAAGTCTAGAGCAAACACGTTCCAAAATTAAAATTTTAGTAAATTGAAATAAATTTGTAATAGTGAGAAAATTTGAAGGAAAGGACTATCGCTGAACTGTTTTCTGTTTTTAACATCTGAAGATAAACAGAGAATGAAAAATTTCCCCTTTTCAATGTTTTCCGATGGTCTCTGAATTTGGGAAAATTTCATATTGCGTCTATGAGGAAAAATTATATTTTGAAAAAAAAAATGTTTGTTAAGGAAAGTAGTGGTTCAAAGAGGTTTCACTGTATTTCGACCATACAATCTGAAAATTATTCATTTTCGTAAAGCAATTCATAAACTCGTAAAGTTATAGCAGTTCTTAAGATTTATAGCCGGGTGTCAAAAGAAAAGTTATTAATTTGGGAGGGTTAAATTTCGCCATACATATTAATCTATCTCCGTGATTTTGAAATTTTCTTCTAAGGACTTTCTATAAGCAGAATCCCGTTTCTTAAAAGAAAATCCCAATTCTTAAAGAATATTCTCCAAGAGAAAAATGATTCTCCAACAAGAAAACCAGCGTCACTCAAATCCTCTCGATTTTCTTAAATTATCCTCGATAAACAAGTGAAACCTGCGTTTATTTCAATAAAGCATCAATTTTCACTCGGTGATTGCAGCATTGAGTGATAATAATGTGCAAACAGTGCGTGAAACAAGTAACGCAATATTGCGTGAAATGCATGGCTCAAGTTTCCGAACTTGGATCCATGTTTATAATCAGCAGTTGTCGAAAACTCTCAATAGATTGGCAATAAGTGTATTTGTGTGTTCTGCATCAGATTCTTTGCTGTGTTAGCTTCAATCGATAAAGAGAACAATATTCGAAATGAGCATGAATTCTTCTTGACAACTGGTTCTTCCAGCTCCTTCAGCATATGATAACAAAACCACTAATATCTCCAGGGAGGGCAGATCTAGTCGTGTTTAGAATGGAATCACGCACTTGGAGTAGATATTCCATGAAGCTTCCATCCCAAGGGTTTACCAGGTTCTTCTTTCGAAAGTTAAACAAGTCTTTCCGGCGAAGTATACGTGTCTTGCTTCAATATTCGTCAGATTCCTCTAATGATTCTGACAACCAGCTTATTTCGCTTCTTTACATTTAATTGACGGAAGAATTTTCCTGGGAGACGAAATTGATTTAATTCAAGAAATTGATGTTGATATGAAAAGCTCTCAGAATGAGATACTCTCTAAATGGCAATATAAGGGTAGATAAAAGAATAAAGAATGGAATTGATATATATTTAAATTAGGAAAGTAGTATAAGAGTTGTATATATATATATATGTATATATATATGTATATATATATATGTATATATATGTATGTATATATATATATATATATATATATATATATATATATATATATATATATATATATGTATATATATATATATATATATATATATATATATCTATATATTCTCTCTCTCTCAAATATGTATATATATATATATATATTGATTAAATTGAATAGTTAGCAAGCTATTATTCATAGAAAGGAATTAATAGAAAGGAGGTACTTAATAGTCAAAACAAACAATAATTAGTCCTCCAGTGATAATTAATGCAGCTTAAAGATGTCACAATCATACTACAATTTTGCTATATATATATATATATATATATATATATTGTGTGTGTTATGGCAAATAATTAAAAAAAAATGTTGGATTACGAAAGAAGGTAAAATGGATAAAATAAGATTATCATAGGAACTAATTACATCGTAGTTATTATAGTGTAGTTATTATATCGTAGGAATTAATTACTAATTCACACAGAATAGGTATATGTAAGGAGAACTTGCAGAGGCAGTTATATAGCGTGCGATGAACAATAGTTGGGTATGATGATAGTGGTTATAGATTGGTGTATGAATAAATATGAAACTATTACAACGGAAATTTATTGGCTGCTTGTATAAAACAACCAAGTACACTGCAAGTGTGACAACTATTTGCAAAGTTTTATGGAAACATTAAAACAACATATAAAGCATAAAATTAATACCTGAAAATGATAATCAAAAGAAAATTCGTTTGAATTAAAACGAGTACATTTAGACCAAGTTTTTCATATCACAGAATGTCTTTATCAGAAAAGTTTCACAACTGTAATATGTAGTAGTGGCGAATCCACGGGAGAGTGTTATGAAAATTTCCTCTATCAAATCCATAAAAATGCGTTGAAAATCAGTTGGAAGGAGCGCTGATTAGGACGACCGACTGCATATAAAAAGAGAATTTTTCCAAAAATTTGATTTCCTAAAAAGACTTTAAAAGGCCCAGAAAAAGATTTGTCCGCTAAAAGCGGTTAAAGCATATTGTGATTAATCATTATACCAAACAAAATCTATATTTCCTTATATATCCGAAAACTCGTTAAATGTGGGCTCGTTATATAAGTGGTCCTACTGCATTTTACATCCCCCAAAATCCCTCCCTCTCTGGATCGACCTCTGATGAAGTAATAGGGTTTATTATGCAGTATGGAGATTACGTTTCTGAAATAACTGGATGATAATATATTGTCATGAGTGTAAGTCAATTGATAATTAATGCCAAAAAAAATCCGCTTACGGACGAACTGCTCACTGTATTCCAGGAATTATTTTCCCAAGGCCTTAATGGATCCGGTTTCTTCCGAAAACTCAATGTTCCGTGGCTGCGTGATCCTTGTTATCTTTGCGTTATAAAACCTAGAAGAACAATTATTAATCAAAATGTCCTCTTTTTTGAATAAGCATTAAAGACTATTGTTATTTTACCGTTATGGCAGAATGAACAAACAATTACTCTTATTGTTTGCCCTGTATTCTTTTAGCTGACAGTTTTAAAGCCATAAATGCTTTGCAATAAAGCATGTTTCCACAATAAAAATGGCTACATAGCGAAATTATCCCAAAGTGCTTTTATGGTATATAAAATAACATCTGCGTGTCATAAAGCATCGGAAATTTATTTTGAAAGCTCTTCAGAAAACCGACGATCCATTGTGGAGTGGCGAAAACTGACTCTGAGGAGATGTGGGTTGGACATCTTTAACTATATTGTTATCCGGGACAAGCTGCTGGTGTCAAAAATCGCGAGCACAGAAACGGGATCTGTAAATGCCGGTAGGGAAACAAGAGAAGACAACGAAAATTCACAACACCTCCTGTCTTCTCATCTGGTCTAAAGGATAGATAGTGGTATAATGCTTAAGAGCGGTAAGCCAGATGTTACAAGGAAAAGCGCTGAGCACGTTTCTCATCCTGATACGTGTATAAGTTTTCAATCTATCACCAAGGATAAAAGGATAGATTTCCGTTTTTCCTTTCTGGCCATTTCTGTGTCCTTATTTTTGCTCTTCGCCGCTATCACCAGAGCTTAGGCATTCGCGATCACCGAACAGATATCTCTCGATGTCCTCCATTTTCACTCGTTTCTGATACCTGGTGTTTATCTCTAAGCATCCACTTTCACGATGCGAATTTGTAAAAAGGACATTTCGTGCTATTCGGTAACTGTAGCTATCTAATAGCAGATAAAAATGTACTATATCTTAAAAATATAGTTACTGAAAGTGAATATATAGAATATGATGCATTTATTTTTTGTAAAAATTAATAATATATTGTTTTTTAAGGTTCGTACGTTTTCT
>QLNU02015270.1:49613909-49627336 GCA_006491805.2 Dysdera silvatica | reverse complement strand
ACTGCTATAGAGGGAAACAAAATTATCCTATATACGTGAATACAACGAGACGAAAGTGACTATTGAAATCGAATTACCGGAAACAGTGTACATTCTCTATTGTTTCTAGAAAGTAATTGCGATGGAATATATTACTCATTCCGCGTTTTCAATTGCTTTGATTTCACTTGTGCATTTTCTTTTCGTTTACTGAAGATTTCAGGTTGCCGGATTACTTTCCAAAATCTGTTGTTCGCCTTTTATAAGCCGTTGAAGTTTGGAGAAAGTAAATAGACTTTTTAAGGAATTTTACGTGATCGA
Organism: Dysdera silvatica; assembly: GCA_006491805.2. Taxonomy (NCBI): domain Eukaryota; kingdom Metazoa; phylum Arthropoda; class Arachnida; order Araneae; family Dysderidae; genus Dysdera; species Dysdera silvatica. Next base: position 49,627,036 of record QLNU02015270.1, on the reverse strand, counting down.
TGGTCTCCTGAACACATAATCTAAGTCCCAATTTTCTCCCTTTGGCCGGGAGGTCACGGGACAAGAAAATCCCCTTATTCTTTGGCAATCAGAGAATTTCTTTTATAAGTTTCTGATCCCATCGCTTAAGTCTCTGGTAGTAATAAAAGAACGTTCTATAATGCAGAGAAATTTTTAAAACTCCTGTAGATTTAAATGAAAAATTAAGTCTAAAGCTAATAGATCTTTCTAAGTCTTTGAAGCGATATTGGTTTCTTTTATTATGTCGAGGTTCCATTTCCATTCAATTATTTTATGTGATCATCGCTTTTGCAGTGAATTAATGATTATTCAGTTACCTTATGCGGTCATCACTCCTACAATGGATTCATTATCACTGAATTACCTTTTACGATCATCAATTCTACGTTGGATTTGATAATCGTTCCGTTACCTTATAAGATTATCAATCCTACTGCAAATTGCTGATTATTCTGTTACCTTATATTATCATCGATGCATTGTAGGGTATTGCAGTCTCTCAAATTGCCTCCAAGCACTATGAAATCATCGTAGAGAAGTTGACCATGAACTACCAATGCGAATTAGTGCGGCTGAATATATTTTATGTCCTTAGACTGCGCTATGGGTCATCTGGAACAGGACCGATATTTTACGCGACGGCCAAACATAAATATATTTAAACAATTATAGGCTTGGTGGAAGTTGTATCCAGCGTATTGGGCCTTAAGTTGGTGAAGTTACATAACTTCTGGAACGCTCGTTGATTCGTAAGATCTATAGTTTTCTGAGGTATCTGAAACCATATGGTCTTAGGAATCGAATACTGGGCTACAACTCCCTGAAAACAGCAGTACTATTTCAGTTTCGTTTAAATTCAAACTAGGAGTTTCTTGGCCGCTGACAAATATTCGACTATTATTTCATCACAGAGATCATGATAATTGGATTTCATTTTAAAGCGAAAATTCTGGTACAATTTCCTTTCTAACTACAACAGCCAGAATTGTTGAGCTCAGAAAATCAGCAGAGACCTGCCTCAGTGTTGTCTAGAAACTGGACATTAAAATGCTCTAAATGGTGAAAAGATTGAATAAATAATTTTGCTACATTCTTAACGTTAAAAATATTTGTTTTGAGGCAGAAAAAAAAATTATTAGGTAACATTTTGGTTACAGTCTTCGATCACGACGCTTTATAATCATTTTCCATCATAACATTGTGTGACAAAATACATGCGCTGCTTAAATAAAATTTCTAACATTACTATTATCATCATCTTTATTATTAATGACATTTTCACCAATTGGTACGATTTGGCGACTAAAATATCCCTCCCAAAATTTTGAGGAAACTTAAAATACTGATAATATTATAAACGTTAATTTATTTTCTATATATGGATAAAAATTTACATCGATTACTATTTGTTTCTTTTATGGGCATTGAGTATGCAAATGTATCTTTTAACAAACAATGCGAAGGCTTGTTAACTGTTCTTATCTCTTTTAAAATCTATAAACATAATTTTTAATGAAACACTGAGATTTTAAGAAAACAAAAACATATAAATATGTGTTCCATATGGTTTTGTATACTACTGTTTCTATCGACGGTTCAATGTTGAATTTTGTAGAGTTTGAAATTTCAGATAACATTTGGTTTACTTGCCGCAAATAATCCATATCACCATTGACGGTCAACGTTTTTCTTTCAGGCTGAAAACCAACAGACAACCTCTTTTTTATACCCATATTGACTGAATTCTCTTCTCTTGGGTATTGGTTTCTTTATCTTGCTCCTGTGTTTCTTTTGGGGTGTGGTTTTTTCTTGTCTACGATTGAATTTACTTTGAAAATACATTTTCATTTTTACGTGTCTTCCTCTTCTGGATATTTTAGAGAAATTTGTTGCGTAAGATAAAGGATTAATACAATTTGTACTTCCATAGTATAGTAGTAAAGTACTAAATATACATCGAATAAATCATGGTCTTCGCATATTATTAAAAATTAAGAACTTCTCAAAGTTGTATGCTCGCCATTTGATACTAAATCATTAACTGTACTTTTTTTAATCAATCAATACAATTTTATTTATGTATATCCTATAAAAATAATGGAATACAAAACCAAAGATTTAAAAACAATTGCAGCCGTGGCTACTAATCTGTTTGGTGCTCCAATAAATAATAATCCTTTTATTGTAGTTTTGAATTTATTTTTCAGTTTTATTTCTTTAATTTCAGTGGGTATTGTGTTCCAAAGTTCAATTTCATAATTATTTGTTATTTTTTTCTACGTTTGTTTTAATTTGCGATTTTTTATTTCGCTTTTGTCTTTTGTACTATAATTGTGTTTGGTTTTATTTATTGTAATTACGTTTATGTGTTTCTTTTCATTTATTTTTCGTAAATATATAATGCTATTTTTAAATTGCGTATATTTGTAATATTTAAGATTTTATTTTCGTGAATTTTGTAATCTAATTTACCTATTTTGTAGCATAGTTTTTGAATTGTTTTATCAAGTATTTTGTTTTGTTAAAGTCAGTTTGTGATAGATTAATATAGCTATCATTAATAGCTATAATTAATATAGCCATCATTAATATAGCTATATATTAATGCGTGATATAACCTAATTTTTATATTTAATGATAATGGTTTATTTAGTTTCGTAAGAATTTCATTTGACCTAATTTCCTTCAATTTCTAGTATTTCATTATTCAGTTTAATTGTTCTTGAATTAATATTCTCAGAACTTTTATTGAACTAACTTTTTCTATAATAACATAGTTAAATTTTGTTCTATTCGGCTGATTTGATAGGTTTTTTTATTTTTAGTGTGAAATATTATGAATTTTTGTTTTATTTGAATTTATTATTAAATTACTGTCATTAAACTACAAATAATTCCACCTTTTCGGTTTTATCGAAAATTATTGTCTATTTTATTGTCTATAATTATTGTCTATTTTGGTTACCACTGCCATTCATATAATGCCCTCTGCAAACAGAAGGAATCCTTCATCAAGATTTATTAAATTGTTTATTGTTAAAATAAAACATATTAATAGCAGTCCAAGGATTATCTTATTTGATCATCTACGAATATTTAAATGCAAAATTTGTACACGAGTATTTAAATTATGCATGGCACTATATATTATTTATTTTGAATGCAATATAGTTTTTCAGTTTAAAAGCATTTACATATATATATATATATTTTACGAATAAACACTAAAGCAATATAACTGATTGAGTAGGACATGTACAGAAACATGAATTTTAAGTTCGCGTAATATCAATTTCATGACGATTACATATATATTTTAATCTGAAGTTTAACTATAATTAATATCGTACTTTTATTCCGAAACCATAAAAACATTTTAAAACGTTAAGCAGATGTTTATGTATCTTAATTTTGAAAGAGCAAATCATTTCAGTACATATACTTATTAACATATACTTATACTTATTAACATATACTTATTAACAAACACCATTAATGTTAAACATGTCATCTAAGTGAGTACAATGCTTACTCAAAATAGGAATAATATATGATACAATATTATATTCTTGCTTTAATTTATAAATATGGGAATTATTTTGCATCTAATTCTAAACTTAAAGTAGAAATTATTTATGAATATATTGTTTCATCAACGTAAAATCATCAATCTAATTAAAAAAACAAGTCCAGTGAAATATTTCCTATAAGCGTAATATTTTGCTTCTTAAAATTTATAGGTAATATACTCGTATTATATGTTTATAAGCAATTCATACTATTCGCGTTATTTTCTTCAATACTATATAAGTGTGATGAGAATGAGTTCATGAAGATTTTAAAGCATCTCATCTACTCTGCGTATATAAGGAAGGGGTAAATAACTTTTTGAGCCATGCATGCAATAATAATTATAATAATGATTTTATTCAACCGCATATTCAATATTCAGTGATAAATAATTTGAGCAGTATAAAAGGTATAACAATGTATATAAGTGAAGATATATATTACATTATTTTAATCATTTAATATATATCGTCACTTCATTAAATTATTTAATTTGTCCTGTAAATGAGCAGATTAAAATTAAAAATAAAATCTTGCTTAGATAGCAGAGCATTTTTTAAACAAGCTTCCTAAGGCGACTTGTTTAATGAGAAAGACACAACTATATATTTTCCTGAAAAATAATCATACTACGGATGCTCTCGTTTTTTCCAATATATATATATATAAAGGTGGGACCATCTGTTTTAGAGGTAAGTTGCCAGTTTCGCCGAGAGAAGGCAAAACCTACCCAGCGGAAATATAATTGGAAGTTTTTACTTCCCCAGTACCAGGTGAAATTTCTGGAGATCAACCTTCCCAGAAAAAGGGAAAGAAATAGAAAATAGAAAAGGATAAAAGTAAGAAAAAAACCCTGAAGAATTCCTGCGGAAGTCGCATTTGCTGCTCTGGTGGCTTCCCTAGAAGATAGACATTCCCATTCCATAGAGCAGGGCCTTAAAAGGAGGTAAAGTACATTTAGGACATTTTTCTCACCACTGCCTACTAACCAAAATGGCTGACTGAGAAACGGAAAGAACTTCGCAAATGACCATTTAGTTCTTCCAAATGCATCGATTTTTCATTTGAAATACCTGTTTTATTCGCGCTAAAAAAATGGAAGAACTTTTGGAATCTATTTTTTTAAACTAGTTGCAATTCGTCGGAATGAAGCGTCATTTTGGCCTGAATAGTTTTCCTCGACGAATCCCGTTATTCGCATATAAACTTTCCAATAGTTCTGATAACTTTTTATGTTTCTTATATCTTTCGTATGAGTTTTATTTTGTGCAGTTTTGATTAGCTTCAAATTAATTATACGTTATACGACACATAGCCTTCTATGTGCTTATAGATATCAGGATGTAATATATGGATTCAACTTTCAAGTAGAAATTGTATTCATCATGTAGACATGTATTCAACATACGTTTAGAAATTTATTCAACATAGATGTAGAAATGTATAGAACGTAGATGTAGAAATGTATTCAACGCAGATGTAGAAATGTATAGAACGTAGACGTAGAAATGTATTCAACGCAGATGTAGAAATGTATTCAACGAAGATGTAGAAATGTATTCAACATAGATGCAGAAACGTATTCAACATAGACGTAGAAACGTATTCAACATAGACGTAGAAATGTATTCAACATAGATGTAGAAATGTATTCAACGTAAATGAAGAAACGTATTCAACATACATGTAGAAATATATTCAACATACATGTAGAGATGTATTCAACATGTATAAATGTATTTAATATATATGTAGTATATGGATTCAACATCGATAAAGTTTATTAAGATAAATGTAGATGTCGTGGATTAGTTTACAAAGTTTAAAGTGGTTAATGCTGAAAATCTTTCTATTGGATTTTACTAAATTTCGCATAACATTTATGGTATATAATATTATATAATGTGGTTATAGTTTACATAAACTGAGAAGCACATATATTTTACGCAAATGACTTCGATTACATTAATATCATAATGAATACCATGGAAATTATATTTTACGTCCAGCTATATTGGCTCAAACTATTGCACATTGACCAGTATATAACGAACAAGAGGCCGCTGGACCAAGTAGGGCTTCAGAAAAGATTTTTCTTCCAGAAGTTATCTCTTGAGGATTCCTTCTTTGAAATTTTCGTAGTCAGTTGTTAGCTAACCCAGAGACACTGACAAAACAGTAACAGAAAACTTTTTGAAATATATGTGGGTGAAAAAAGATCTGGTTTGCGCACAAAAATATGTATATGGTGCTGAATTCAATTTCAAAGGTTAGTTCCTCCGTTGCTCTCCGCTCTAAAATGTAACTTTAAAATTAACAATCATGAATATATTGAAACTTTGAAAATTTGAGAAGGGCACGCATTTCACCGCCGATATGTCATCTGCTTTAATTTTCTCTATATTCGTAAGCATCATATATTTACAGGAACTGTGATTTACGTGAAAAGATGGATGATAGTGGTATATTACATTTATGATTATAAGTTAAAGAAACTAATATATTGGGGAGGGTTTTGTCTCATCCAAATATGAGAAATACATAACCCAGGAAAATGAACATAAAATCTAAAGACATAATAAAGTGAACAAAGAAATTTTCGTTCACTTAAATCACGAGGAAACCACAAAAACACGGACTCGGATTATCCAGAATGACACCGCTTGTGTTACGAAGGCTTGCCACCCTGGTTATATTGGGAAGATAAATGCATATAATATATATGATAGTTATTGTAACCGGCTATACATACAGTACAGCATTTCAGCTAACTGTGGATAATGGTGTTATGTTCAACATGAAGGCCAGTAGTAATCCCGTGCTGGAACAAGCCAAGCACACTTTTTAGCAATTTAGTGGTCCGTGATGGAAGGTTATGTGGTGTAACCCGGCGACTAGGGATGTTCAACACATATTTAATGAGGTTTAAATCTGGACTTTCAAGTCCAAATGTTTCATATCCTCAGATTCCAGGTATTGTTGAACCAAGAGCGCCCTATAAGGTCGAGCAACAAAAAAATCCACTAACCGGAACCCAGGACCAAATGCAGCCCTAAAAAGCCTGATATAGTGATGCAAGATAAAGTCGTTATGAACATCGTCTGTTATGGTAGTGCTATCGAACATATGAACTGGTATATATATGATCTTAAGATCATACCATCCCAAACAAAAATTCCTCTACCTCCATAACGATCCCGTTTGATGATGGTGGACAGTGTTGCAACGCATCAGGAATCAATATCTACGCTAAACGGGACTTGGCAATAAAGATTTTACTACCCTATTATTGGAAACTCGAAGCAAGGTGCTTAGTATACCGTGTTCTATGGATCTGCATGTGTTGTAGATTTAAGGGAATGCAAATAGCAAGCCTCCTTGCATATAAGCCGATGTCGTGAATCTATCGATAAATCATACACCCGATAAGGTAATTCCTGGAGGTCGTCGACAGGTCGCCAAGTAGCGCGTCTGATGTGTTGTTTGATGGCGTTGGCATTTTACTGTTGTCACCATCGTCATGCAGTCGCGGCCTGTCTGTCATGGAGATCGCGATAACTGACCAACCTTGACAATGTTGCTTTTAAACATCTTCAGCAGTCAGTCTGCAGCCTATAGATGACGCTTGGTGGAATATTGAATTTCTGGGACACTTGTATCTGAGTGAAGCCAGGCTTTAATCTTCTGATAATCTTACCATACATTCGCATCATAAATATGAGTTCTTTATGCTATATTTACTGCCTTAGGATAGTATTTTGGCTTCAAAGGATAACGACACAACGTTTAGACATGCAACGCACTAATTACTTCTTCGATCTCCAAACACAGAAACTAACTTAAACTATTTTTACGCAAATTCCCTAACCACTAACTTTGCAAAATTTCAGTTACACTTAACGATATTTTATTTTCAGTTGCAAAAACTTTGTTTGCTAAATCCCGCAATATTTATCGTGCTAATTTTGAACCTGATTTCAATATGTTGCTATCGGGCTTAGTGTTTTAGCAATTTAATCTTACTTTTCCGTAACGTACCTTACTGAAGGAGAAACATTTTATTACTTTAAAATGTTGTTGTGTTAGAATTTCTTCTGTATTTTCGCTGTACAACATCCATTTTCAAAGTTCAACAATAGTAAGCTAACATTTCGGACTCCATTTGCCTTTATAACGGTTCTCTGCAATACTCCCATCTTAATGAAAACCTTCTCCGTCCTCTTAATTAATAGCTCCCAGCTTGTTTAGGGAAAAATTCGAATGTAAATGGAGGAAATACAGTTTAAGGTGCATATTGCATCCTATGGCATTATAATGTTTCAGAATTTGACTAAGAAGTTCTTTGTAATTTGATTCCCTTCCGCTACCTAAAGGAATTCACTGCGCTTTCTTTAAAAGATTTCCATGAAACACCTTCAGTTTTGTTCAACTAGTCTTTAAAGGTAGGATCCATCCTAAGTTCTCTAATTTGTAAGCCAATAAAAATGCCGCTTTTGGTTTTAGCTTCGGTTGTTTTGGAGAATTTATTCTTCATAAAACGAAACCCTTCTCCTCCTTATTCCATTGTCTTTACATAAAAATTTATGAGACCTAACTTAATATGTAGCGGTTGTAAGCATACTTTCTAGTTGCTCAGTAATGATATTTTTATCGCTTGGAATTCAAGACATTCTTTTAGGCCATTTATTGTTTAGGTAATGAGATTTTTGTCCCTAATATTCCATCCGCAAAGACAGCAGCAATATTTTGCATATTGCTGCTTTTCAATTCTAGCGTTTTATTCCAAGTTGAAGACCGATGAATATAGCTATAACCTTAAGATCGCAACAAACATGCCATGGATGTATTTTACACACTATACTCTGAAGTAATTGCTTTGTATTTGCATATGTTTCTTTCATTTATCTAGAATACTCAACAAGTACAGCATTGGTGTATATAGGGGGTGTTGACGGGGGTTGTAACACTCCATTGCAATGAAATTTTGTATATTTAACATAGAAATATGTGAGTTGTAGCTCTATAACCCCCCATTGAGCCTATAAACCCCCTTACGTACTATCTGCGTACGCCTATGAAGTACAGATGGATAAAGATTTTCGCTATGAAAGTGGGCAGCTTTAAGCTTATTTTCGAGAAGTCTGAAAAGTCTCCATTATTCTGGTTTGTTTTTGTGGCCTAAAAATCCAAACAGTAGGTCTGTATCGTCACAAAACACAAAATCATCACACTAACAAAAATCTGGTTCAAATCTATGTTGTCGTCGACCAAAGTGCATATTTTTATACATGCATACCAAAGATTTCACCCCTTCAAACTTCTTGTTGTGGCTCCAGAACATCTGCATATGAAGCACCATTCTGATTGGTTACAGACATGTAGTCTATATACTTTGGAAGTCATAGGACATTTTCCTTTATTTAGAGGTTAATTGTTCGTTTAAGTGTTCGATTACAAAAAATTGATGCCCGACAGAGAAATTCTGACTTCATATTTGGCTTCAGCACCCACGAAAACCTTAAAAACTTTAAAATTTTCTTTGACACTTTGTTTTTCAGTGTTATTTTTTAAGGGTGACAGGAAGCCTTGCTATTTATTTTCTCTTTCATTATAACAGTAGAAAATATGCGTATAGATAAATTCCTTAACTTATTGACATAAATATGTTTAAATATGGCGCACATTATTTCAAAAAAACAAACAAAATAAAATAAATTTTTGAGATTACTTGAATCAAAATAATTGAAATTAAAATAACTTCATTTCATTACCTTGAAAATTATTTATTTTTACGACTAATATATAAATAGTATTTTGTTTCATAATTATTGTTTCCACTTCGTTTTCTGTATATAAATCATATGATTAATACGATAGATTAATAGTATACTCAAGTCCAAAATTAAGGTTACATTCAATGTTATTTCAATGGGAGGGGTACATATTTTGCTCTGTAACTTTCGATATGCTTCATATAAAAAATTTTATAGAAAATTAAAGAGCTACAGTCATTTAACGAAATTATAACTACTAAAATTTTTACTGGTGTCCTATGAAAAGGAAACCACAATGGAAATTGGCCCAAACATTGAAAGCCAAGTCAAAAATAAAAATTCGTAAAAAAACTGATTTGGAATAAAAAAATTTCTCACATAAACATGCAAAATTATTAGAAAATGATTGTTGACGTTTATATAAGTAAATTTGTCTTCCTAAATATGTTTTTTGCGAAATTTTGTTTTCCACCTTTAATTTTTTACCATTTTTTCTCTTGGAGTTTCCTTCATAGAATACGTGAAAATATTAGATTTGTTGTAATTATGGTAAGTATTTGTATCTCTTTAATTTTCTGTAGAGTGATATTTTTTTATAAGAAAAGACACATCGAGAGTTAACAAAATATGTGCCTCTCACACTGAAATAACGTTGAGCGTAACATTAATTGATGGACATTAGTGTATATTAACAAAGAAGTTTTCATTTTATTTTATTAATTTTTGAATGTCCGTTTTGAATTATTTTATTGTATTTCAATGCCAAACTATTTCAGTATTAAGTTTCGGTAACATTAATTTTGGAGATTAGTGTACATTAAAAAAGTTCTCATTTTATTTTATTAATTTTTGAACGTCCGTTTTGAATTATTTTATCATATTTTAATGCCAAACTATTTCAGTATGTTTTCGTCAAATGGAAAATAAAATGATGTACACAATCATCAAAAATAATATACTTTGTAATGTCCTGTACTTTTATGGATTCCCAATAACAGTAATTTTATATTTACTAATCTACATTAATATTAAATTTACTAATACTTAAAATAAATTATTAGTAATAATTAAAGTCACTAATATTAAAATTATGTTTACTGATCCATGAATAAATCTTGACTCTGTTCCGTGAAATTGAAATTATTAAACGCTTTAAGGTATGGCAGATTATATTGCCATCGGTGTTTCAAACTAACAGGGTTTGCCGACATCAATTTTGATGGCGACAGGATAATTTATAATGAATGCAGGATAATTTATTACGGAGTTTAGGCGGTGCGAGCAGGAAATTTCGTTAATACCCTAACCGAAATTGAGTTTCGAGAAAAAAAATTACAGTAAAATAAAAAATTATTACAATTTTGAATGCTTTAAACGAATAACTGAAAAAACGTCCACTATCTCTTATCGTTATTGAGTTATCATGTCCAAAGCAATGAGTAACTCTTTTTGAAATATCGCTATCTTCTTGCTTCTACATAAATTTATTATGTATGCGTAAGACTGCTGAATTTTGAAGCAAAATTTTTGCAGCAGGAACTTCCATTTCATAATACGAAATTATTCTGCACGAAATGCAGTGTATTTAAAAAAATGATAGAACTATGAATGTCTGACATAACATTATGGAAAGACAAGGTGAAAAATGTATGCATAGATTGAAAAAAATATGGTTATATGTCCTGAGACATCATGGGCATCCGAATCCACTGAGGTGGGTTTCGACCTCCTGTCAGCTTGGTTTACTGCAAATGCATCATTAGGTTTTGTCTGTCACGAATCATAATTGCCCTATATCAAAGCCACCGACAATTTTTTCCGTTATTTCTCAGTTGAAAAACTATTTGATACTATAATTATAATAATAATAATAACAATAACAATAAGCCATATTCACACCATGAAATATTTGGCTTGCTAATAAAGTAATTGATACGTACTTTATAATGCTCACATAAAAAATGTAATAAAAGCCAAAGGTGACGAGCATTTTCAAAAAAAACAAACCACAATAATATTGTTTGTATGCAAGTTATGTTCATTTAAACGACAGTCCCATAACTTACGCACTTAAACTAATATATGTTGCAGGGTTCAGTACGAGGATGATGATATTATATAGTTTAAAATAGTTATAATGAAAAAATTTTGGATTTTGCACAATTTCAAAATTTTGAGTCTAGAGAAATATCGAGCATTCTATGAAAAAAAGAAATGTTCATACAAAATAAGGCATTTAAATATGAATGATGAAGTCCTTGACATGCATGATATTCTTCATTTTAATTTTTACCATAGGTGACAATAGATTTTCAAATATTCTTTCATCTCTGCCCAAATAGATGAAACTGAACATTTGTGCTATTTCAAGCAAGCTGTATGGTACCTGGAACGTTACTACTATTATTATTATTAAATTAAAATCATACTTATTTGACGCTTAACTACAAACTGTCAAATTAGTAGGAATTTTCAGGGAATTGGAAACGATATCGATGGGGGCATCAAAAGGCGTTTTGTTTCGCGGATGGAAAACGAGAACTGGGCTAGTATTGTTGCACTTGCATTAATTTAAACAAATGCGATCACTTTCTAAATGTGAAATTAGTTCTTATACTTTTAAGATCCAATTTAAAAAGTTTCTACACTCATCTAAGGATTTCAGCTAATGACATATATGAACATCCACACGTATATAATATAACCCATCATGGAAAAATATAAAATTATTCTTTGTTTTCACTATCCTAAAAAATTATACACTGCAAATTTGTGCATTGCCTTCAACATTTTATGCAAATTTAAACAAAATTTTCCATGTGTTACTTTGGTAACACATTCAGAAGAATGTGAAGATATATATCGAACATATTGCTGATTTTATGCTGTATTACACTTCTGTAACCTTGTATAATAAACGATAAATTATCTGTGCGAAAAATTCGTAGAACTACACAGATGAAGGTCACATTACCAATCTGGAGGACGAAAAATCGATTTTACAGAAGGTGAGAAGGAATGGATAATTCTGCAGTTGAAAGTCTGATGGAAGAATGTTACTGGGTTCGTTGACCGATGGGATTTCTTACAAAGATTTACGTTGGTGCAGTTGAAGGCTTTTAAGAAGAAACGAACAAAGGACTTGAAGAATTGATTCTGATAACAGACGGCTAAAATGTCTGAACCTAAAAGATTACCTCATCCGGCTTCAATCCCTCAGCTTCAACGGGAAACAAGGAGCCAATAACATCACAAGCAAAACCTTCTTGAAATTCTTGTTTACAAGAAAATCAAGAAAACATGGCTTCCCTTTTTAGTAAGTTGGTAAAGTATGTTAAAACTTTTAAGGATAGTTTTATCGGCATAAAAAGGGAGATTCAGCTTTGAGCCACCAAAATTCCAAAAAGTATTTTTTTTCTCTTTTAGTTCCAAAATTTCAAAATCAAAAATCAATGCAAAATTTTGCAAGAAGTAACATCCAGATTACAGGCTAAAAAGTTTCTTTTACTTTATCACCTTCGGCTCACATTTAGTCTAGAGTTTCCATTAATTTAACTTTAAAAGTCAACATTGCTTGTGACATCGAATGCCACATCAACCTGTAATAAATAATTATCAAAAATTATTTGCGTACAAATAACTTCTATGAGCAATATTTATGCTTTAGATATTAATATTTAATAGTATTGATATCCAATTATAATATTCGCGGCATACTTGGAATACGTTCTCCATTTGCATTTCCATGGACTAAGCTTGGGC